>NTHP01000102.1:2227971-2239188 GCA_003416845.1 Oplegnathus fasciatus
AATTCTTTACTAACGTGTACTCATTTTTAGAACCGGAGACTTTAGAAAGTGAGTATTTATTAACGGTTCGTATCTAGAACTGCATTATTAACAAATGGAAACACACAGCCATGTTCATTCTGAAACATTATATGAGTAGAGAGATTCAAACAAGAGAGTGGAATATCTGAACATGAAAATGTAATGTGAACAACTCCAACCATAAACATGTCACCTCTGTAAACTGTTCTCTATGTTTTTACTGTCCGAAGTGTTGACCACAGAACGATGTGATCCTCCTGTGCCTTACAGAGGAAATTTGGCATAGACAAGGCAGAACATGCACAGAACATCAGGGCTGCCCTTGATACTTTTTTTTTTTTACCATGTCAGCTCATGTTTCAGCAGCAGCAGCACCATTAAGTACAACCACTGTGACACCCAACGTACTGTCCTCACTTACAGAGGACAGCATGTGAGACATATCACTAATAAATTTATGTGTAAACGGAGAGAACAGGGAGTGCAATGTTATTCAAATCGTGACATGTCCGTACCCGTCCTGTGCATCTGGCACCATAAGTTTGCAAAGAGCACTTTAGGTTACATTTTGAATTTGCATCAGTTTACCAAAAGAAAGGGAAAACAGGCTACAGTTTAGAATATGTCTGTCTTAAAAGTATGTACAGTAGGGTCAGGAGTAACAGTTCTAGGTACAGATCTTTTCTTATTTTGTCATAACATCAGAAAAAAGGTTCAATATTTCACTTTTCACTTTGAGTACAGAATAACAGAACACAAATCAAAAATACATGCAAACATACATGACGTTAAGTATATTTCAGTGGGTTCAGATTGTGATTTTAAACAAAGTGTAGCTAGCTTTTTTTGTAATACCAAATATCATATTCAAATTTGTATTATTTAAAAAGGGCTGTCATGAAAATCTGAAAACTGGAAAAACAGCCAAAATGGTGTCCATCATATTTCATCATATACTCATTGTGCAATATGTCAAGCCCAGTTTCTCTGTCAATGTTACAAAATGAGCAGCTGTAATTAATCTCTCATTTGAATCTCTTCTGGATTACACACCACATAAAATCCCATGAACAAAGGGAAACAATCACATGCATAAACAAAGGAATGGAAATTCCGTTAAATGTTAAATACAACTGTTATTAATTACACTTTATGAAAACAAGGACTTTGACATCCTACACAGTCTAAACAGGAAATATGAGTCACATTAATGACACGTGACAGGCAACTGTTTTACCTTTGTCAGTGTTACTGCAGCTTCTAGACTGCCAAAGAAAACCTCATGATTACGGTGCAGTGCCTGCTGAATACAAGCACCCTAGAGCACTGAATGGAATGGAGTCAAAATGTCAACCTGACAAAGAATTAGCTACCAACATTGAGAAAACAAGCAGAGGACACAACACTCATATTTTATGACCTTTTATGTTTATACTCTATGGCTAACTTGTTAGCAAACATGCCTTTTTACACATCCAGCAGATACGGAGCAACTTCAACCTGCAATAACTGATTTTTTGAGTTGATATGGTGAACTTGTAAACAGACAGTTTCTTACTTACACATCTGGCAGACACAGAGAAACCTTATCATTCATTCAGAGTCGTGTTTCTGGCCACCTGGCAATTGCAGGTCCAACATTCACTCTCTCTTAGCTCCATTTTTGGTCTGGTGGGAAATCCTCTTTAGCTGCGAAATGTTCCACTATGTTCACCAGCTAGTCGCTAACTGTGTCTGTCTGCTGTTTGGTGCTGAGCAGGTAGTGAACAGTGGGTTTTTAAGAGGTTTTTCACTGAAAACGGCGGCCTGCTGCAACTGAAAACGGCGCTATGGCAGTGGAGAGAGTGAACCAAAACAGTAATGTTGTGGGCTGGACAGCAAAACAGTGAGCTGGTACTCACTATGAAGCACATTGTTTTAACGTTGTCATTTGATACATTGTGATTATGAAGATATAAATTATAGCAAAGCATTCATTTGTTCTCCACTAACTCCAGAGGGAAATGGCTCTTCAGCTCCTAAATGCTCCACTATGTTCAAGTAGTCACCTGTTCCATTGTTAACATCAAAATATTGACTATAGGTTCTTTAAATATTTTTTTCTGCTTCTTTCCCCTTCTCTCCTTATTTGGAATGGCAGATTTTCATTGCACTGCAGCTTTATCAGGGTTAACTCTCATTGTTGGCCTCTGGAGGCTGTAGATACCCATCAATTCTGAAATTGATCTCAGAAGTTTTTGCAAAATATGGCAGAAAATTCTTGCAATCATGAGCTACTGAAAACAAACCAATACATTTGAATAATACTGTCCTACAGTGACAAGACAATAAATTTCCCTTTTGTGGCCTCTCCTCATTGTCTCAAATTGAAGAAGCAGGGGGCTTTTGAAAGTCACTCCCAAGGACACAGCGCTGGTGAACACGCATGTGCTCTGTGACACGGTACTGCCGTGAAAAGGTCATAGGGCAACGGGGGCAGGGGAAGGGCCGAACGCCAAGGTGGCTCCGCACATGTCTATTCAGAGAGCCTCGCTGGCTGAAGGAGCGGTCGCACAGAGAGCACTGGAAAGGGTGCTGAACGGGAGTTGACAGATGAGCTGATACATTCGTTGGCATGCTGGCTGAAAGGGTAGAAGGTATGCAGCCAGACAAGGTAGATGACACGGAGGCTTGTACAGAGTCAGGCACACCAAAGGGTGAACAGAGTGTGATGTTAGTGGTCTGGTTCTCACCCTCCACAACCCCAGCTTGAGCTTTACATATCACTTTGGGTCCTGGCCTGCTTTGTTCTTTTCCAACAGATTTTCTTTCTTCCACATTTGTTTCTCCAACCCAAGATTTAGACTCTGCCTCATCAAAACTCTCAGCCCCACATTTTGCCCTAGCTCTACTTTTTCTCTTGTCAACCTCTGCTACAGATGTTGCTTCATTCCATTGCTCAAACCCATTTCCAAATGTGTCCTTGTGGCCGAACGCAACCCCTGTCTCTCCTTCGCCAGATCTGTGTTTGTAGGACACTAGCATCTCAGGAGGTTTGGCGCTAATGTCCAGCAGTAGAACCTGGTCTGTAGCCCCTGTAGTGAAGTGCTGCCTCAGAGGACTGGCAAAGGTACCAACCTCCTCATCATCACTGGACTGGTCTGAATGATCGGGGTGGCTACGGTGGGAGTGTTTGTGATCAGAGTCTCCGTGTGAGAATTGTGTGTCCTCCTCCGGTAGGCAGTGATAATGAACATGTCCATGGTATGACTGCCCCACAACACTATACGTAGGGTCTGACACATTGTTGTCCACAGGCATTGTAAAAGTTAAGTGTGGCTCTGTGATCTCAGTGCCTGAGAAATGTTCATGTTCCAGAGATGTGCGGCGTTCGAAGGCAAAGAGACCGCCAGGCACATTATCCAAACATGATTCTGGCATGCAAGAGACAGACAGACAAACGTCACCACTTTGTCTTTTGTCTGTCATAGCTGTGTTTTTGATGTCTGAGTCATGTTCACGCTGGCCGGAGGCAGCTTCTTTTGTGCTCGTCTCTGCTCTATGCAAGTTTGGGTACCAATCAGTCTCAAGTCCGTAGAAGTTAGAGTGGCTGTCCTGTCTATCCATTTCAGCTGGACGCCTGCTTGAGTAACTGTGTTCCTCTTTCGCTTCTCCCTCGGAACACAAATCTCCACAGTGAGAGTCACTTCCTGTGTCTGAGTCCTGTACAGGAAGTGGAACTACAGCTCTCGGATCTTTTGAGTGAATGGACTGCTCCTCTGCTGCCATCGAGACACTGTGGCAATCAGAGCAATCCAGTCGCTGCTGTGTGGAGGAGAAATCATCAAAACTGAGATCAGTTTTATACTTTAATCCTCTGGTGAAACTGTTGCAATCCTTATTCCGTGGCACTGAGTATACCCTAAGATGTTTGGTGTGTTTCTTATTCTGAAATGAATCACAATGAGCATGGGGATCATTATGACCTGTAATGTGGGATAATCCATTGCCCATATGTTCATCACGATCTGTATTGCTGCTGCTGTAATCCTGTTTTAGGATGTCGAATTGATCTGCATTGGATCTGTAACACAAATCCTGTGTTGCACATTGATCTGGACTATCCTTGTAATCCCAACTCTGTGTTCCAATGTGGTCTTTATTGTTTCTGTAATCCTGATTCTGTGCCCCAAAATGATTTTTGCGTTTAGTGGTAATACCTTCAACAATGCTGTCATTGTCCATGCTTCCTGACTGTGAGTCGGGCCCTCTCCTGGAGCTGACTGAGCCCTGGGTTACCGGATGGTAAGGAGGCACCTTAGACACCTCAGCCCGCATAGCTGCTCTACTGCCGTGACGGATGACAGGCACTGCCCCACAGCATGGCTGTGGTGATGAGGAAGAGGATGAGGAGGAGCACTGTGAGGGAGAAACATTGTCCTTAAGGTGGGAGGTCGAGAGACGGAGAAGGGGAGAGTGATGGATTTTGTCTTCCTCTTTTCTGTTAGTTTGCTCCCCCTCAGCTTTACCTTTCACTGTTAAACACAGTCGCCGCGTCTTCTCCGCTCTGCTCGTCTCTTCCTCTGGCACCTCAACAGTGCAGACTGAATGCAAGCTCTCCCTGTCCTCAACTGTTCTCACTCGCTCCTCCTCTGTGCTCTTCTGCCAAGTCCCTGGTTTTACAGTTCCAGCTGAGTGAAACTGATCCTTTTGTACCTCCTTGTCCACTCTACACACCCCGTGCACTTCAGCGGTGCAAGGGATATTTTGAATCAAATCCTGAGGTGTCCGATAAGTTACTTGTCTGCAGTTACCTGTATTTACGCTACTTTCAGTGCTTTCAGGTATACTACAACAGGTGCTTACATTGCTTAAAGCGCTTACATCTTTTCGACTCCAGTGGTTTGCACAGTTTTTACTGCTACTTCTACATGTTTCTATTTCTACATCTTTAACACAGGAATATATACTGGCTGAATGCATCTGAGTTTCAACACGTGTGTCCATATTGGCTAAATATTGATGATCCTCTCTCTCCAGCGAATTTACACTGAAAGTGTGTGACAATGGCAGATGCTTACTAAAGGTGTTCACAGTTTTACTAGTATTGTTAATGTCTTTATACGGCTGATTCCAAGCTCCAGTGGAAGCATTTGTATTGTCTGCAGCATTCACCTCAGTCTGTTGCCAAGACCTCAGAGCCTCCTGCAGTTCATCCATCTGCAGGTAGCAGGCGGCAGTGAGCAGATTGCAATACTGTTGCTGGCTATCAGTCTGTGGCAAAGCCCCTGTGTAAATGTAGTCCAAAAGAAGTGCCAGTACTGAGTCAGACAGACATGGAGCCTGCAGTTCCACCAGGGCACCAGTAGAGGACAAGACAGATGCCAACACTGGGCTAGAGGCTGCCAGGACACACCTGGAGGAGCAAAGAGCGACTAGATATGTGATGCTGCGTAAAATCATGTAAGACATACAACTACCAATATAAACAAGAATTTGTAATATTTTGCCAATACGTACTTGTTGGTGTTTGCGACTGAAAAAAACAGTTTATGTTTCTCACCTGTGTGCAGGGTAGAGTTGACCTGGGTCCTGTCTCTGTCTGACCACACAGTCACAGAACTGAGCTCGATCTCTTTGGAGGTTCAGGCTTGACAACAGTGATGCTGCGTGGCTGCTCGCTTCCTGGACACGGAGTGTCACCTGGGGAGTACAGAGCTCAGTTAATAGCAGTTATTGTGGCTTAAATGACAAGATTAAACAGAGGAATGGCACTCAAATGCAGCTCAATAAACTCAACAGTTTGTCTTTTCAAACGGATTTTAGTGCTTCCTCTGATTGCTTTAGTGTCTGTCTTAACATGCAGCATTGGTTGCTACTCAATGCTTAAACAGGTGTGTAGATTTTGCAAGGCAATGTATACTACCACTGATTAAAACCATATGTCCTTATTTCTGCCAAAAGAACATAACTGGTCTAAACCTTATTTCATCCAGGAGTGTACAAACACAGGAAGTCTTCTCTTTTGTGTTACAAACATTTTAAATCATGTAGAAACATTCATTTATGAGGTTTACCAGATTTCTATAACTACTTTGTAGTTTAAGCACAAACTTTAAGCAAACAATTACTTGATCATTTTAACTTACCAGTGAAAGTCAAGTCATAATAGTCATTACAGTAGTACAGGCAGCTTGAACATGTACATCAGGTAGAAACAAATATTCTCTTACCTCCATGTTATATTGGGAGAGGAGCAACAAACCTCCACTATCCTGTAGTGTGCAGTGTGAAGATCCCTGTGTGCAGTGTCCTACCAGATCTTGCTTGCAGTTGAATGGACAGAAGAACCTCCATGGAGCCTATATAGTCCCAGTCTACCATCTACGCACTCTCTCATTCGGAAAACAATCACACGCTTTTCATATTGGGAGCTTGGCGTGATGCGGAAGGACAGGTGCTTATAAGGAGCGCTGGCGTCCAACGTCAGAATTTCCATGGCCCGTTATGGAGGAGACCATAGAACTATAGCTAGTAGAGCCAATATAGTTTAGTTGTGTCTTATTTGGCACATATAATCATACTGGGTATAATCATAGTGAAATGTGTGACCATTCCTTAAATATGCAATAAAAAAATAAGTTTAAAATAGATGGATATTCCTATTCACAAGAAGATGGTACCAGGGAAGTCATTTAATGAATACAGAGATATGCAGTAAATACCACATCGTTATGAAAGAATTCATGTTTATCATAGAATAATGACTTTCTCTTAGGAAGCTTCCTTTTTTGTCTTTCTCCTGTAGGGAGGTCAGAGGTCATGGTCAGTTACGATAGTCTGTAGTATGCAGTGAGGTTGAAATGTGGAGTTTAAGAATGAACGCCTGAACCCACAGTTGACAGAGCAGTACATGTTAAACTGGATCTGTTATCAAAGCATTACTTGGCTTAATTTGTCAACTTTGAGTCTCCACTAGAGTCTTCTACTGCATAGTTACAAACAAGCCACCGCAGATGCACTGAAAAAGAAATCTGTGACGTATCTAAACATTTCTATCTGCTTTAATTCTACAAAGGGAAGCGTCTCCAGTGACAGGATGATGAGACGCCCCCCCGGCTGACGCTTTGTTGACAACTCCATACTAAGCCATTTCTCCACCCTTCCACACCATGTGCTTGTCACGTCTCTTAATCTGTGCAGCACTCTAATGTTACAGCCACACTACTAGCTGCCCACAGGGCAGCAACACATTTGCCCTGGAAACTGTGCAATGGAAATACTACTACAATCACATAGTGACCCATTTAAAATGAGTCTTGTGGCACAAGTCAATAATAACTCATTACACAACTAATTGTGGTGCTTAATAAAAATATGTATAAAATATGTATATCATATATTATGTAAAATACATATATCATTTTTGCAAAATATGTATATAAAAATATATAGCAAATGACAGATTACAAACATTTTTTGGGTGTGCAGATTGAAACAAGTAATTTGTTTAATGTAAAATGAATTAATTTAACAGACTCAGAATAGAATAGCGGTATTTTGCTATACACTGTCCATAGATATAGTTGCCCCATATTATAGTTATATGTACTATATATTCAGTATTTGAGTGTGTTGTATGGGCACAAGGTGCCATAATGCAATATAAGTAAACCTAACCTAACCAAATAACATAAAAATTGAGCGTCCCGGTACTCTAATGGTTGAGGTACGTACCATGTAATTTTTCCAGCTGATTGCAGCTGGGGGACCTTTGTTGCAAGCCATACCCCTTTTGCAAAAGGCAAAACACCAAAAAATAATCTTGGAAAAAAACAAAACAAAATGAAGTGAAAAGAAATTGCTGCCCTATATAAAAATAATAATGAAAGAAATGATGCTTTAACTTAAGCAGTAGTGACACGCACACACAAAGTACCAAACGTACGCTCAACAAGCAGTGGCTTTGAGTGTTTCCATTCACTGGGTGCTTGGTGACATAGCTCACGTACTGTACTTGCTGAGCACAAAGCAGAGAGGGTCTCCCTTGGCGCACACACACACACAGCTGCAACCTTTGAAATATCATGTACTGGGATTGTACTTATTAAACATCTAAAGGCTGAGGGCCAGTTTACAAAAAAAAAACAACAACAACATAAAAATGGTCATGTCAATCCCATTTTAAGTCCAATATATTTAGTAACAAGTACAGTAAGTCACACAGCATTTTAGTACCAACATAGTTCCTGAATCATTTAAAAGTTCAAAAGGTAGTTCAAAGAGATAGTTGCAACACACTGGAAGTTATCAACCAAACATGAAAAGGTCAGAAAAAGTGGCTGATGCAGACAATCTGCCTCGTAATTAGGTTGTGGGTATTTTCCTTTAGCACTACCATCAGGCCAGACTTTACATTCAAGTCTTATGAAATCCCAGCGGGCTGATTGCCCACTTTGTATTTCAAAGAGCATGAGCTGACACTTGTGGTTATATTTATTGACACTCAAGGTTATATTTACCATTTTTATTATTGAAGCAACTGAAGCCAAAATTCTCTGGTGCACACACACCAAATATAAAAACAACTGCTTGTCCAAGTCTGAAGCTGTTGAGTACTCCCATAGCTAACATTCTGTACTACTGTACCTCTAGCAGAAGGTACAGGGTCTTCCTTTTTACACAAACACACATACATGACGTGGGTTCAACATGATGTCTCTGCCAGCAGAAGCACTGCGAGAACACGACACATAGATATGTAACTTATTTTGTACAATTGCATATTTAGGGACTGGCGCTCTTCACAAGTGTAATGGCTTACAAATATAATGAAAGATTTTAGTTTCAGCACCCAACTTTGTATTTTTTTTGGCAAAGTTAACAGGAGAGAAACAGGACTAAGGGTCTACAGCCATGGCAGCGGCTCTGTGAGGCTGTAATGCTCATCATAAAGAAAATCCGACTCTTAAATAGGTCAAACCAAAGAACTGGACAAATTGAAATTTTGATCTAATGATGGTGCTAGATGAGAAGTCAGGGGATCACCAAAGTTCACAAATAACATGAATGTCTACATGAAATTGCAAGGTCAGACATTTCACTCTGAACTACAAATGTCAACCTGCTGGTAGCGCTAGAAGAAAAGTCCGGGGTTCCTCAAAATTCATCCTCTGGGCTGCATGATTTCTGCACCAAATGTGTGCTAATTCACTCATAGATGAGATATTACACTGGATAAGCCACAATTTTGACCTGCTGGGGCCACTAGATGAAAAGTAGGGGGTATCACCAAAGTCATTAGGATACATCCTCTGGGGATCATGAATGTATGCAAAGTTTCATGGAAATCCATCCTACAGTCAGTCACCAAAGGACTGGACCGACCGACTGACTGGCCAACACTACCATCTCTAGAGGCACGCTGCTACAGTAATACAGAATTAAACTGCCTTTCTGGCTCCAAGCCCTCAGTAAATGGCCATGACACATATCATGACAACATAGTTTTCATGTGTACCTCCAAGATCAAAAGTTCCAATGCTAAAAATGTACACATGCCATTTCAAATAAAAAAGATCAGCCAAATAGGATGCTGCAATGTCCACATTGGCACACCATACCAAGATGGCTACATACCAACCCAGCTTCTGCAACATTAAAAAGCTCCAGCTGTGTACTTCTTGTCCCAGTTCCATTTTTACACATGTTAACATCATCATCATCCTGCTCGCTCTCTTTTACTCACACATCCAGAACATTGTAGTCATGATATTTGGTGGCAGCTATTCTTAGCTTAGTAACTGTACACACTCATCCCTAAATTAACACCCCTGCAGAAACACACACACAGTAGCAGCAGAACAGTGGGCCAACTTAAGGACTGCCAACAGAAGTACCAGGGGGCAGGGATTCAGATTGGACTGGAGAGCATTCAAGAGTAACAGAGTGCCTTGTTGGCCTTGGGGTTATGATGCGTACCATACACTGGAAGTGTCCCTGGTTCAATTCCAGCTGGGGATCTCTGCACCTTCCTCTCTACCTGTAATTCCTGCCTGTCTATATTATCTTCAATAAAGGCTAAAATGCAAAAAACAAAAAGCAGTTAATTTATCAGATACCCTCCCAATCATACACATATTATCATTTTACTTTCACTTCGCTTTAATAGCATTCAGAAAGTTGTACAATCAATGGCGAACAGACAGGGTTTTGAGTAAATGATACTAGCAATGAAAGTGAGGGTGCAGCAGCAGAATTACAAATGTGTCATCACACACATCCTCAGACAAGGTAAAAACACAAGTGTTCATCTGATCTGAAGGTTTTAGTTACTTAAAACATTTCCAATAAAAGCTTTAATTATTTAAAAGTGCAGGGGATTCTTCCTTTCAAACATCCAAACATTAAACCCATATGTGATTTTTGAATATCTCATTCCAAAACTAAAGACATTAATAAGGAGTTTCCCCACCTTTGCTGCTGTAAACTCCACTGGAGATTACAAGGCTGTATGCTTAATCTGAGGCAGCTGAACCCACAAAATGTTAATTTTTTGGAGATATAGTGCAAATAGCAGGAGATGGGGAAAGTAAGGCTTCTCCTTTAGTGCATTTCAACACTCTCTCCCCTCTGTAGTGTTTCATATACAGACGGGTGACAAATTAAAGGAAAAACCAACATAAAGTGCCTTAGTAAAGGTGTTGGGCCCCCACGTGCCGCCAGAACAGCTTCAATGCTCCTTGGCATTGATTCTACAAGTCTCTGAACTCTACTGGAGGGATGAACACCATTCTTCCAAATTCATTCCCTCATTTGGTGTTTNTTGATGATGGTGGTGGAGAGCGCTGTCTAACATGTCGGTCCAAAATCTCCCATAGGTGTTCAATTGGGTTGAGATCTGGTGACTGTGAAGGCCATAGCATATGATTCACATCATTTTCATATTCATCAAACTATTCAGTGACCCCTTGTGCCCTGTGGATGGGGGCACTGTCATCCTGGAAGAGACCACTCCCATTAGGGAAGAAATGTTTCATCATAGTATAAAGGTGATCACTCAGAACAACTTTGTATTGATTTGCAGTGACCTTTCCCTCTAAGTGGACCCAAACCATGCCAAGATGCTTTTCAAGTGTTTCTCACCTATACAGAAGCATTTGCATTTCCTACATTTTTCCCTTTCATTTATTCAGATTTTTCCAGCAACAGTACCAG
>NTHP01000102.1:2250569-2270634 GCA_003416845.1 Oplegnathus fasciatus
AATTGACTCAGTTGTATATCTATGTATTACTAATATGACCCACTATATGTGAACACACAGCACTAAAAACCCTGTCATGTGAAATCTAGAAGCTGTGTAATAATATGTATAATATCTCAACTCGAGTGCATATAAGCTGTTGTCATTCCTTTTCCATCTAGAATGTACAACGTGTCCTTAAGTCCTTACTACGTGTCCAAGTATGGTGAAAGATTCCCATTTATCTGTTCGCCTGATGGCAAGAACGGGTTGCTGCGCTGCCATGATGTGCCACCTTACAGGGAGGATGGGGAAACCTGCTCATTGGCTGCTCCCCACCACGCTTCAGCTGAGTTAGTCCCTACGGTGGCTGGGGCCAGTGCTAACTCCTGTATAAACTGGAACATGTATTACAACATCTGTCGCGCCGGGGACCACAACCCTCACAAGGGAGCTATCAGTTTTGATAACATCGGCTTCGCCTGGATATCCATATTCCAGGTGAGAAGGGCTGTGATGTGTGGTTCTTGGTGGGTTTTGGAGGAGGATGTGGTATCTATCTATTCATCTATGATCTATCATGGTAGAGTCGTAGGTGAATCTAGCTTTCCTCTGGTTGGAGAACCCATCATTACTCTTTAGGACATAGTTTTGTATTGTGCTCTGAAGTTTTGATTCACTGTTTCATTGTCCACCATGTTTTTAACGAAGAGTTTATTTAAATGTTATTAAAATGCCACACACTGTCTCTCTCTACCCACAGGTTGTCACACTGGAAGGATGGACGGAGATCATGTTTTATGTTATGGATGCTCATTCCTTCTGGAGTTTTGTATTTTTCATACTCGTCACCATTGTAAGTAGCCACTTGTCTTTGTTATCGTTTTAGTTAACAACCTTAGTATTTGACCGCGTTCCAAGGTCTCAAAAAACTACCTCAAAATTATGTTTTGTTGTTCTTCCAGACTGGTACCTTTTGGTTGTGGTGAATATAATGCTCTGTAAAGCTGGTTAAATAACTTCAGTGACAACTACAGTATGAAAAATCCCACAGCAGCAGCAAAATACATTGAAATATGAGTTTTATATCAAGCCAAATGCTACACGCACCAGCATGGGTTGTGTTTTAACGCAACCGAAGCCCTAACCCCTGCAGCATTTAAATTAACCAATGAAACCCAAATTTTCAATGTAATCTGGCTTGCTACAGTCTTTTTTTCAAATAACCTGGCTTTTTTGGAGGAGAAAAAGACATCTGTTAGCTGTAGATTCAAGTTTTATGCTGTGCTCGACAGCAGATGGGAGTCAGGGGCCAGTGGACCAAGTTAAATATTATTCCATTATTATATTAAAATCTGCCAGGTACTGACATGCTTACATAGCAAACTGTTTTACATGTTCTGATTTAAAAAGAAAGAATCAAAGAGACATAACCACCCTAAACTTACCAACTCGGGTTCGAGCCGTTCAGTTTGAGAGAACCAAAGCAATAATTGAAATATACATTTTTAATGCTGCTCTCATTTACACAGTCTGCAGAATTGTGGTTTAAAAGATTATTGCGTTGCCCCTGGAACAGAGTTATTGTGTGAGCTACTTTTATCGAGGCCTGTCATTTGATCTGAAAGTGCTTATAATGCATTCAGAGAAAAACGAACAGATACAGCAAAGTGACGCTCTCCTTTAAATTTGGATGTCTCGTAGAAACAACCCAACAAGGACTCCATCATAATGTGTCTTGCAGGTGCAATTTCCCTGAAGAAGAGTTTTTCTAACCCTTATTCTAAACAGTCACTTTTTACTTCCCCAGATGGGCTCCTTTATCATGATGAACGTGTGCGCAGTCGTCATCGCCACCCAGTTCTCTGAGAACATGGAGAGGGATACAGGAGGGCAGCGTGCTGGTGCTGTGTCTGTCGCATGGCTTTGTCGCAAGTTAACCTGCTGGCTGCAAGAGATCTCCCGTAGATACAAGAGGTCAGTTACTGTATACTGAATTTCACTTCAACGTACATTTAGATCTTCTCTCATATTATGGGGATTGCTGTAAAAAAATATTGTTTCAGGGAAAAAGTTTTTCATTAATCTTGGTGCTGGTCTTCCTGTATCTGTATGTCTGGAACATTTTATTGCACATTTCTGTACAACTAAATGCGATGTGTTATTATCATGGAATAGTTTACTCTGCACTAGTTAATTTGTGTCTCAGTGAGCATAAACACACATGCACTCCATTTTAATTTATTTACTCTTATTCATGTCTTGTCCTTTGACCAATAGATATCGTAACAACGTGCACCCCAGCAGCAGCAGCAGCAACAACATGAAAAGTTCCTTATTGGTGAGACTAGTCAGCAACTTTCTGCTGTACCACCAGCAGCAGCATTGTCGCCTCACTAATGAGGGGTCACTTAACCCACTCCCCTGTCTTCCAGGTTCAGTCCTGGGTGCCATTCAAGAGAAAACTTAGGAGGACTGTCAAAAGTACACTCTTCGACCGAGTGATCATGTTTGCCGTTTTCCTCAGTATTCTCACCATGGTCATAGAGCACCACGAGCAGGTGAGGGGCAAAGTGTTTCTGTCCGCTTACTATTTGTCTGCTCCAGGCTTCTACACATTCCAGGTGTGTAAGGTGAACGATGGACCTGAGCAGCTGAAAGGTTCAAAGCTAAAATTACAATTAAGTTACATTACAAAGACAGTGGTTTGATGACTTTTCTTTCTTGCTTATTTTGTGCTGATTGCTTGTCTTATCACACGTCCCTATACTCTCTTTGCATTTGCACTTTCTCTTGTTTTCTATTGCTCCCTCTCTCCATCTATATCTCTCTTCCCATCTATTCTGTCTCGCTCTCTGCTTTCTTCCTACAGCCTAAGGAGTTGACGCATATGGTACAGATCAGTAACATCATCTTCACCATTATATTTGTTGTGGAGATGACCTTAAAGCTGCTGGCTCTCACATGGGCGTACTTCAGGGACCGAAACAACATCTTTGACTTTGTCATCGTTATCATCAGGTAATATATAATATTATAATATATAATATTAGCTCAATATGTCAGACAGATCTTGCCAACAGCACAATTAAAATGTGTTTGTTTATTTTTTTCAGTTTATGGGAGATAATTGCCAAATCCGATGGCAGGTTGTCAGTTCTGCGTGCATTTCGTCTGCTGCGGTTTGTGAGGCTGGTTCACTTCCTCCCTTACCTGAAGAGACAACTGCTAGTGCTGAAGAGGACCATGGAAGAGGCAGCCGCACTCTGCAGGCTACTGCTGTTTGTCACTTTCATTTTTAGGCACGTACGCACATGCACACACAAAAATCCTTCCTCCCCATGTGTGTGTTTGTAGGCATCTGTAATGTCACAGGAAATCCCAAATGCAGTTTGTCACCCAAGACATGCACATGTTTCAATGATTCTGACTGCATTTTCTTGTTTTCTTTGCAGTTTACTTGGTATGCACCTCTTCGGTGGTAAATTAAGCATCAAGACGCTGCACGGAGACATCACCACTGACCGAAAAAATTTTGACACCCTACTCTGGTCCATGGTCACTGTGTTCCAGGTTAGGTTTTGACTTCCTAATTTGTGCAATGATCACTGTATTCCGTCATCATCATCAATTTGTGCCTCAGTCTCTGTGTTACTCTCTTGTATTAAATCTATCAATCCAGATTCTGACCCAGGAGGACTGGAATCTGGTACTATACAACACCATGGCTGCTACCTCTCCATGGGCCGCTCTCTACTTTGTTGCGGTCATTGTGCTTGGAAAACATGTTATTCTCAATGTACTTGTGGGCATAGTGGTACAGAGCTTCCAGGCCAGGGTGAGGACCTCTGTCTCAGTTTTATCCAAGTTTAATACTTTGTTGAAAAACAAAGCCAAAGTTGCTTTTAAGTATGGCACACTCAAACACTTGCGCAAACACACACCGATGCCGAACTCTATTTCCTGTTGTTCCAGCGCTCCTCAGGCTCCGATCAAGACTCCTCTCTCTCTTCCTATGGGTCCGCTAGCTCCACTCCCACCAGCTTGACCCCTTCAGAGACAGATAACAACAAGAAAAATGTAAGACATAGATAGATTCCAAATTGTGGTTTCAGAGTTTACTGCAGGGTTTCTACGGGTCCTTAGAAAGTCTTAAAAAGTCTAAAATCCAATCATCTGAATTTTAGGCCTTAAAATGTCTTAAAGTGTCTTAAATACTTCTTAAAACTCATCTTAAAAATTGATTGGATTATAAAGTTAACGTTAAAATTGTTTCTGTCAACGTTACTTTCATCTAATATGGGTAAGTGCAAGTTCAGCGAGATCTGGCTCGAGAACGGCACATTTAGTGCTTGGTTGAAGCCTGTTGAAAATAACAAATTTGAAGCCCGCTTCACCTTGTTGCAAGAAAATGCTCAAATTAGGAACTTTGGGTATGAATGCATTAGAGTCGCATGGGAAGTCAGAAAAACATAAAGCCGCTGTAAAAATCCACCGCCCAATTTTGTTCTGAATTCACATCGGGAGCATCACCAAAGTCCGGCCCCAGCGTGACCCACTCTGTACTAACAACGTTAACTCTACTTTGCAAGTAATTCTGGGACTCCGATTTTCCTTCATATCCTTCGTACTTTTTTTGCCAGTATGGACGTGAAATAGGTCTTAAACTACATTCATATTGGTCTTATAAAGGTCTTAAAGGTCTTATTGTAACCTGCAGAAACCCTGTACTGAGAGGTCGCTGAGACACTAGTACAATTGTGCTGAGCGACATCTTCTTCTTCTCCCTTGTTGAGATAATAGTTACAGTTTGGAGACTCAAGGTGCTGTACTTGCTCAAACACACCCACTTTCCTACACACACCTTTGCTCAACTCTGTTTCATGTTGTTCCAGGGCCCCTCAAGACCCGACCGAGACTGCTCTCTCTCTCTCCGTGGGCCCAGCAGATCCACTGTGATTAACTCAGCCCCTGAGGAGGACACCAATGGGGACAATGTAAGTTCATAAGAGTGATAGATTTAAGCAAGGTCTTTCACACAATAATGCAGCAGTAAGTGATGTAATCAAAGCTGCTTTGGGATTTAGAAAATTGTCACTTTGACTTTTCTTAGCAACACTTTGCGGGTGTACCAGCTGATGTGTAACCATTCACTATTCACACCAGCAGAGATCTTTGAGCTTGATCCAGAAAGTGCTCCGCTGGTGCAAAGAGCATGAAGAGTGGTCATTCTATGTGTTGTCTCCACAGAACAGGTAAGTCTAAACGCACACACACACACACACACACATACACACTTTCACTATCAATCTCTTAAATTATGGTTTCGTTTGGCTTTATTATTGTTTACTTAGTTGATTGCTTTTGATTGGACAGCGCTACAGATGTTTCTTAGAAACCGATTTCCACATTACAAAAGTCATAGTAAAGATTTAATGATGAAGTTTTAATGATGCACCCTAATTTAGTAAATCACTAGTCTGAAATTAGCTTGTAGTTACTAATAATGGATTAGTTAGATCTCAGACACATTCTTTGAAATGTAAACAAAGTTATTGCCAACTGAGATTCAAACACACACCTCCCATGATACTGCCCTGCTATGACCTATAACAGCGAAGTTTTCATACAGGGTTTCTGCAAAAAAGGCAGAAGGTATTAAAAGGCCTTAAATTTAATTAACATAACTTTACTTTAATGTTTTACATGAAGGAATTTTCATATAAAACACTCAAAAATTTTTCTTTGATGCATATTTTGCATATACCAATAAATAACTGAACAATTAATACAGCGACACGGGAGTAGGACATTTGAAGATATATTTTTTGTTTCACTGTGGCTTCCATTCCCTTGGTTTTTCCTGTTATGTGTGACTGATATAGCTATTTTAATTGAAGTGTGTGTTTGTGTTTAGGTTCCGTGTCTGTTGCCAGCGTGTAATCTCTCACAAGATGTTTGACCACGTGATTCTGCTCTTCATTCTCCTAAACTGTGTCACCATTGCTTTGGAGAGGCCTGGAATAGACCCTAAAAGCACGGTGAGACACATATATGTGATCTACAGTGACTGTTACTCTGGACAGTAATATACAGGGATATATGAGACACACGCAAACCTATCCAATCAGACTGAGAAACACACACACACAGTCAAGCTGGATGTTGTGTATTTCATGAAACAAATAATATATAATATGAGTTTGAGTATATGTAATACAAAATACAAGCAGGTTAAAAATGAATCTCACTCTGCCCTTCAGGAGCGATGGATCCTGAATATGTCCCGTTACGTATTCTCTGCTGTCTTCCTGCTAGAGATGCTTTTCAAGGTAAACATCAGTTTTGCTTTTTAACTGTAGAGGTCCATGGTCATTGTGAAATGGCATTAGCATTAACTGAAAAGCTGTGTTGAGATCAGATATTGGAAATAAAGGTAATTTTCAAAGTTTTGAAAAATCCGTAATATTTGAAATTTGTATTGACATATTGTTGCTTTGACACCAGGTACTGGCTCTTGGTTTGCTGTTTGGGAAGGAGAGCTACTGCCGGTCTTCCTGGAATGTCGTGGACGGTTCGTTGGTGATTCTGTCTTTAGTCCACATCTTTGTCTCTCTGACCAGTATGGGCAAAAATAACATGCTGGGCATCCTCAAAGTGTTACGCCTGCTACGCACACTTCGCCCATTGAGGTACATCATTTATTTGTGTGTGTGTATATAGATGCTTGTTTTCTGTTTGTGTGGGTTGATACCAGTTAGAGTTTGTGTGTAAGCATCCCACCTTAACTCATATTTGGGTCAGTTTGTGTCTGTAGGTACGTGCGCAGCTTCTAACAAACATATGTTTGTTTATGTCGGTGTGTTCCAGGGTGATCAAGCGGGCTCCGAAACTGAAGCTGGCCGTGGAAGCTCTGATAGCCTCGGTTAAACCCATCGGGAACATCGTTCTCATTTCCTGCGCCTTCTTCTTTTTCTTTGGCATCCTTGGGGTGCAGGTAACACACACNACACACACACACACACACACACACACACACACAGCTTTATTTTACCCTGACTGACAATCAAACTATTAAAATGAACAGCATGACTCCTGACCAGCTTATAGCCAGGTACTCCTTAGCTAGTAAACACCTTTGTTGAGAATATACTCCTTTTATTCTTGGTATTAATAGTGTAATAGCCTACTAGCTTTGATGCAGTTGAGATGATGTCAGGACAATTGTAAAATAATGCTACAGACACTCTCTCTCTGTCTCTGTCTCACACAAACACTGTAGTTGTTCAAAGGGAAGTTCTACTACTGTGTGGGTCAGGACACAAGAAGCATCACCAACAAGGCTGACTGTCTGTCCGCCAACTATCGCTGGGTGCGAAAGGAGTACAACTTTGACAACCTGCCCCAGGTATGGACTAACGCACTGAGGATGAGAGAGGGAAAGGAGGAGAAGATGGATGAAAGAGAAAAGATTGGCATTCATGCCCCAGCACAATCTCCAAACACAAAATGAACTAGGTAGAAACTAGGGGCTAGGACTGAATAGGTTAATCATGCTATTACCATATTTTATTTTAAAAAGTAAATTTTATATACATGAATATACATTTAACAACAGTTTAAATATTATACATCTGCCTACTGTGTTTTATTCACTCTTTCTCGCCCTCAAAATGTTCTTCAACCAGGAGAAATGTTTGCAGGGGTGGATCATCTTTTAATCAGAGTTATATTGTAGAGAGAGAATTGCATTCTAGCATTGCACTAGACAAGGAGGTGATGTGTTTGGCTCTGTATGTTTGTATGGTGGTTAGCATGAAATCTCTAAAACTGCTTAGTAAGATTGAAGCAAAATTTGAGAAAACAGTGAGATGTAGAAACTAACATTTCCCAGCTTCCTTGGTTCGAGAGGAATCTTTTAGTAAAGGCCACACCCATCTGCATAAATAGATGGATTTTTAGTCTTTGGCAAAACAGTTTCAATACTCCACAAATGTCATGCAATCTTCATGTGGTACAATATGTATTTAAATGATTACTTTGTTTGCCATACCATTTTCCAACGTCCATAACTCTCAAATACTTTGTGCAGTTACAACCAAAGTTAGAGGGTACATGCACATGTATACATTCATGTCTGAATAAATCTTTGAGTTGGTTATACAAAAGAACCATATTTAGCTGACTGTAATGAATTTATATACTGTAACAAAATATAGGATCTAACAATATTAGGACCTGGAAAAACGCTTTGTGTTGACTTAACAGTTGTTTCTATGTTTCCCATTCAGGCTCTGATGTCACTGTTTGTAATGTACTCCAAGGATGGCTGGGTGAACATCATGTATGATGGGCTGGATGCTGTGGGAGTAGACAAACAGGTATTTTTGCTGGCAATGGCTAATTTATGTTTTTACACTGGTAAGGGAACAATGCAGACTTGACGTTCATTGTGATGGATTACACAACTCAAGCAAGCTTCATGGATCAGCCAGTTAATTTTCTTATGGTACAGAAATATAATGGAAACTATTGGAAAATGCTCAGCCCAAATGTAAAAATGATCTGTGGTTAAGGAGCTGTAAACTTGCAAACACAGTGTGTAAACAACTGTTCATGACAGATGGAATAGGGATAGCAGATGGTGGCAGCATCCTCTGTACAAGTCAGGAACTGGCTGGTTGCCTGATCCCATCGCCAAAGTGTCTCCGTCTCTGTGGCTTGGCTTCGGCTCGAGCGCTGTTACATCACATGCCTTTATACACCTGCACCATGTGGCATCAGCCCCTGTCAGACATGCACATAATTTTACATGTCGGCCTCCTGTTTGAATGAGTCCCTTTCCTGTAAAGGCCACAACCACAATCTGACTAAGGAGGATATTTCCATAACACTTCCAATATGACTCAAGTCTGAATTTTCCTGTCTGAAGTGATCGCACATACATTAATGGAAGGGCTGCAGCAAGCACATGTCAACATGCAGAGAGAGATAGTAAATGCAGAAGTTGTTTTGCCTTTCTTAAGAGTCTGTCTTTTATTTTTTATTTCTTACGAAGAAGAAAATATAATCTGATGTCTCTTCTCTTCTTTCAGCCTGTGAGGAACCACAACGAATGGATGCTTCTATTTTTCATCTCCTTCATGATTATGAGCTTCTTTCTCCTGGACATGTTTATTGGTGTAATGGTGGAGACCTTCCACCAGTGTCAGCAGGAGCAAAAAAAAAGAGATGAAGTGTTGCTAGAGGAGGGAGGAAAAGTATTACCGGACCAGTGCACGGGTAAGGAGAATGGAGGGGCTTGTTGGTGGTCTGCCTTGGTGGTGGCTTGTTGGTGGCAAGACTGTCGGTGTACATCTGAATATTTGCATCTTTGTGTGTGTGTGTATGCGTGTGTGTGTGTAGACATGTGTGTTCCAGAGCCTGAGCAGATACCGTACTACATGCACTACTCCCCCATGCGTCGGTCCATCCATACTATGTGTACCAGCAACTTCCTGGACCTCTTCATGACTGTCATCATTTTCATCAGTGTCTTGATGATGGCTTTTGAACATTATAATCAACCGCAGGTAATACACACACACACACACACACACACACACACACATACAATCACTGTCTAAAGGAGTTACAAGCTTAGAACTGCTACAAAAACATGCAAATTCATCGACTCTGAGGGGCTAGAAATAACTCTGTGTGTGTGTGTGTGTGTGTTCAGTATGTACAGAAGCTTACAGAGTATTCCTACTATGTGTTCACCGCCATCCTGATCATCGAAGTCCTGCTGAAGTTTGTGGCGTTCGGCGTACTGAGGTTCATAAGAATCAGGTATGAGCGAGAACTTAATTTCCTTATTTGTTTTTGCATGTGGGCTATCGTGAGTGCCTAAAGTGTTACATGACATGTGTGTGTGTTTAGTTGGAACCTGCTGGACGTCGCTGTCGTCTTGATTTCAATCATCAGTATCGCTTTCACCGAGATGAAAATGGCAGATGCAATTCCCATTAATCCCAGCATCCTGAGGGTCTGCAGAGTACTCCGACTAGCACAAGGTGCACACACACTCGACAATGTGAAATCTTTTTAGTTCGAATGGTATCTGTGGGTGACAAATGTCTAGTTAAGACAAAGTTATTCAAGACAACTCCTGTTTCTCTCTTCAGTGCTGAAGGCCAAAAAGATACGAGTTCTGTTAAAAACCATCATCAAGACGCTGTCACAGGTAAACACAGACACTGTGGGCTTTATTTTCTTTTGTTTTTTCTGATTCATTATTAATGTGAAGTGAGTATGAATGATTTTGTTTTGCAAAGGGATAAACATGCTCCTGTTGTGCTTGAGTTGATGAATATTTGAATGTTTTTCCGCTTTACAGTATGCAGATTTTGACCCTGAGGTATCTTTTTTTGTGTCCTGCTTGCACACTAGAAACCCTACAGCAGTGTTGTGCACGCCAGTCAGTCCTCTTATTAATAAATCTGCATACTAGTAAAGACCAAACACATCAGATAGGGCCTAATTTTGGCCGTCATAAAACTCAAGTTGGCTGTACAGCAGTATAAAGTGATCTCTGATAATTTAAAGGGATATTTGACAGTCCTCTACAACTCTAGAGATGGAGCAAGTGTTGAGTTTGAGACAATAGCTGCAGCAGAAATTTAACACAGCAAATGGGTGCAGAAGAGAAAACAAAAATACTGAAGAGTTGACACAGTGGTAATTAGAAATTAATCCCTGTCTGCAATGATAGCCTGCCTCAAATAAAGGCTTGTAGTCCCTTTTAGTTGAAGTACATAAAGGCACTGGCCCCTGATTGAGAATTTACAGTACCTATATTTTAGTGTTTGTTATGCAGGGATTTTGACAGGCATTTTGATTCCAGGTTGGAAATATTTGTCTACTCTTCACATTCTTCTTTTTCATCTACGCTGCGCTGGGAGTGGAGCTCTTTGGCAAGCTAGGTCAGTCCCACTACTAGCAGAACACACACATACACACAGGCTTACCGCAAAGGATCATGGTCCCATATTTGACCAGTATCCACATTGTTGCCAAGGAAAGCAAGAAACCTTTAGCTAAACTTCAAGCAGTAGTCGCTTTAGCTAATCCTTGTATAACGTGATGTTGGACTATAACATAATAGTATGTTCAAAAACAAATTTTCTCCCTCCAAAAGAATTTGTTGTCGGTCTGGAGCACCATCCTAAAGCTGACGTTTGCACATTTGATTTTTGGGGATGAATAAACTGTGTGCGCTTGGTTCTTAGTTGCTGACTCAAACATATATCTGAAGGATTTTATTGCTTAAAACCAACATGTCCGCAGTGCAGGAAAAAAATCAACGTCTGTATGTCTGTGTTGTGTGCCTCTGTGTTCATCAGAATGCACTGATGATTACCCGTGCTTGGGTTTACATCGGCACTCCAACTTCAGGAACTTTGGGATGGCCCTGTTCACACTCTACAAAGTGTGCACCGGAGACAACTGGAGCGGGATTATGAAAGTATGCACACATTCATAAAGGCATACACACAAGCTCTATACATATTTAAATGGAGCAGTTCTTTCAACAAAATTCTTATTTTCCCTGTAATTAGTACCAAATTTCATAGTTTCTCATTTCATTTCATTCTCATTTCAAGGAAATTATTGGACAATTATTAGTAAATTACAGACCCATGAAATAAAGTCTTGCAAAAATGTTGTATCCTAACTTGTAAGATCAGATCTTTCAAGCTCAAGATAAGAATTTTGCATATTTTCTATATTCTTCATATTTTTGCTGTACTATTATGTAAATGTCAGATTATTCAAATGACTGTTTTTTACTAATTTCAAAGTAAGAAAGATTTTTTAATGTAGCCTCCAGTCATTGTGCCAGTCCCTCTTCCTTTCTGAATCTTGCTCTGTCTCTCAAGGACACACTGAGGGAGTGTCGTCCTGATGATGAGGGCTGTTTGAGCTACCTGCCCTGGGTCTCTCCGATCTGCTTTGCCAGCTTTGTGGTTATGGCCCAGTTCGTGCTGGTTAACCTGGTGGTGGCGGCAATCATGCAAGCTTTGGAGGACAGTAACGAGGTACAGTTACTACAAATGCACGGACCAAGAAAGCACACACATATATAACCATTCTTTGATGAGAACAGCTGTAAAGCTTTATTTTACAGGTCTGTAATATTTTCTTAACAATTTTCTATAACGTTTCCTGGAAAGAACTATGTAATTTGGTACTAATTAAGGGGAAAATAGAGACATTGTCTTTATTTCGCTTAAATTATACATAAAATTACTTCCAATTAATTGTAACCTAGAAAGTAAGTGCACAGCAGATCATCTGAGGATGAAAAAATGTTAAATGTATTTATTGTCAAGCAAATAATTCAACATATATGAAGTTTCCAATAATAAGTGATTAATGAATTAATATTAATATTAATTTCCTCTGGAAATCAACACCTGCTTATAAACTCAAAGTAAAAAGTAAGGAAATTCAAACAACTGTCCCAGAACTTGGTCTCTATTTTTTCTATAATAAGTACCAAATTAAACAAATCACTACAACAGAAGAATCTCCTCTTACTGTAATTTATTGTATAAAAAACATTAAGGACCAGATTAACTAACGTTAGGGTGCAAATTTGCACAACAGGATTGTCTTTACTCAAAGTCAGTTTCAAATTAGATTGTGACTTTCCAGGAACAATGTCTTTGTCAGTCTGAATAAACCCCCAAAAATAGTCCCCATGAAAACTGTGTATATAACTGTGTAAGTGTATTCGGTGGATTATCCAGAGTAGCAGGGACGCTGTTTCTAGAAAGAAATTTTGCTGTTGATTCAGATGGCTAAATCCTAAACGGCTACGAACAGTAACCGACAGAAAGATTGTTCTGCGGGAGAAAACTCGACAGGAACAAAATAATAATAGTAATTAAAAAAACAAAGCTTTGATTTCTGACTTTGAGACTGAAATACCAATGTAACAGAAGCATATTTTAACATTTCAGAACAACCCTACTAACTTCTGTCTCCCCCTGGAGGAGGAAGAAGTGCAGGACGCTGAGCGGGCCCTGCTGTCTCCAGGGGAGAGCGTCCGATCCAGCTCCAGCCACGTCGCCGCAGAGGACCCTCTGTAGAGTAATCACACACACAGAGATTATTTTCCTGTTTTAAATAGAAATGTATATATTTGGACATTTGACGTAACACCACATGGTGCTTCTGATGGCTTATGTTTTATCTTAAGAGAATGATCTAGTGACGGTTCATTTTAATCCGTATTTTGTTGTTTTAAGTAGTGAAATAAACTGTGTAAATAAGACATGTATATATTTTTAAATTTGATTGAAGGTGTTTATATAAACTGTGTATATATGTTGTTCATTTTGACTTGTATGTTGTACATTTGTGAGATAATTTGTTTGAATGAATTGAATAAACCTGATTTACACACATGCTGCTTAGGACTGAGGTCCACTTCCTTTAAGGGGTGGGGGGTGTTGCTGGGTCTTATGGGAACACGTAACAAGTACAGAGCATGAAAACATGGAAAACAACTGAAAGCTACTTTTAACAGACTGTGTGCTTGGTCTTTGGGGACAGCAGGTTGTGGTCATCGTACTGCCCCTTGTCCTCCTCCAGGGGGAGACAAGACCCAGTTCCATCCTACCTACTAATTGTGTAGCCTGCAGTTAGTTTACAATATATTATATACTGACCGTTTTGTTGTGCAGGAAATGATGAAATACATGCACTGATGTACACCAATCACACTGCAACCTCTGAATGCTACTGCCAAGAAAAAGATCTTCCTCGAGCTGTCTGACCCTCCAAAATCTGTTTTGTTTTTCAGCTGCAAACAGTTTCCTCATTTCTCTAAAAAAAAAAAAGCTGACCTGTCTTGAGTACCCAGAATGATTTCAAAATGCATTAGTGGTATTTTATTTTGTCTTGTGAAGTCTGGTGTACCTCAGGATTCAGCACTTGCGCATAAGTGGCAGGAAATTGTCCAACATTTGTAACAGCCTGCTTCCTCTTTCACAACTGATAACTGAAAATGAAAGCAAAGAATCAGCAAAACGGTGTAAAATTCAGTTTTCCGAGTGGCAGGTCGATCTGACCCTGTAGAGATCCAAGATGATGAAGTTATAAATGATGAAGCATGGACTTTATATTACAATACTATAGTATTGGAGGTTCACTTCTGCAGATTGCAGCCAGTCATTTAAAGAACAGACAGTCTCAGTTTTTCTCCTTTATTTCATTGATTTCATGGTACACACAACACAAGGTTATATCACAGGTTACATTCGGCCATTTCATCATCAAACCACAGGTTGGCCTCCGTAGTTAATTCTAGTAGGGCTCAACGCATAAGTGTTAAATTAAATTACACCAAAGTGACACACTAAATGTATATTTCAAGGCAGAAAAATATATATAAAAGATTTCTGTTGTACAGACCATAAATAGTTAACCTACTGAAAATACTTTATAGGAAAGATGTCTCTGAGGTTTACCATCATGGTGACATGATACAATCTGCAGTGAATGATGAGTATGACCATAGTCCCACAGATAAACCATTTATGTCTTCTAAAACAGACAGAAATGTGAAACTGTGGGTGGTGGTTTACCACAGGGGGGCTCTGGTCAGCACCCCCTTCCAGCTGCGAGAATCTGCCACCTGCAACAGAGCAGGAGAATGTGAGCAAACATGACACTGAAAAATAATAAGAAACATAAAAGACTTCAGAAACAATGCAGAGACTTTGAGAATACATGAAAACAGGCGGTTGCAGCTAAATACTCAACCAAGCAAGGCTGCAGCTGTGTGGTAGGAGGGTATGCTTGTTAGTCAAACACATGATAAATGCACTGAACCATAATCAATAAAAACAGAACAGGAACCGTGCATCAATCAAAGAAAATCTGAGCAGATGCTTATTAATGACTCACCTGCATTCTCTTATGAAGAAACCTCAACTTCTGGTTGAGACATTCAATCTCCTGAGACAGGACAGAGAGGCCATGATCAGGTGGATGTAGAGATGCATATGAATGTAAAATACCTCCTTACAGTAGTTAAATCACAACACAAACTCTCCCATTCATAATGTCACATGTTCACAAAAGAAATCTGATAACATTTACCATGAGGTTAAGCATGGCTGTAGAAGTTGTAGAAGGCCATGAGCAAAGTTAAAATACCTGGCTTAGTTTTTCGTTGCGCCTGAGTTTGATCTGAGGCAGAAGCTCCTCCAGCCTCTGAATCTGTAATAAAACATGGAATCTAAATTCATGCTCTGGCAGGCGTTAAAAGAGCTTCATGATCCAGACTGAAGTAAAATGGCATATAGAATTAGTAGAAACGAATACATTTACAGTAAAACAGGCAGACCTGAGCCCACTCTGGACACAAAAATGCTGCACTATTCATCTTTTGATGAGGGAAGAGTCTAAAAATACTTGATATTTCAAAGGATACATGGTTGATTGTTTTAGGAGAATTAGAGCTAAACATCTTCTCCTCCATTTTACTGTGGACCAGCAGTGCTGAATAAATTTGAATGATCATACTGCACCATGACCAAACCACTAGTTATTGAATTACCACTGTGTGGTTGCTGTGTCTTACCCTCCTGTCAATAGTCTGTAGCCTGGTCTTCATACTCTTGTTGATCACAGTCATGGGGATGGTTCTGGGCTTAGGATGTACTGAGAATAAATTCCAATTCAAATTTATTTGTATAGCACCATATCATACAAAGGTAGTTCAGAGTGCTTTACATAAATTCAAGTCAATTTTTACTATATCTATATAGCCAAGTATCACAAATCACACCCTCGATTCGGATGAGGAAAAACTTCTCCCCCCAAAAAAAACCTTTAACAGGGAAAAAAAATGGAAGAAACCATCAGAACAGAAAAATCACATCAAAACTTTACATTTTATTCAGGCTGAATTTGTGGTTCACTTAAGTAAGAAATGGATAAGGCTAATAACTGACGCAAGCACAATTAAGCAGGTAGCCTATTATTACATTTCTGCAGCAACTACCACGTGTACTTAAGTAGTTTTGAATACAAAGGAAAATACAGTATACCTCATCAACAATGCCAGATGTTCATTAAACATTTTTAGTTTAGGACAGATGTGTAGTTTGCCAGGAACTATGATATGTGATACTGTGTTGCCTTTTCTCATCCTTTGTGAGTCAAAATGTATATATGTTGTATCTGTACTTTATGAAATCAGGATTTACATGATATTGGCACAGAAAAATATGTCATCTGCTTTATGAAATGGGCTGTTAGTGTTTCAATTTATTTCCACCTATTTAGCATATATAAGCAAACATCTATAAATGGTTTATAACACACTATAATGCAATTGTATGCAGCTATAAGGACATTTCAATTGCTTATGAATGCTAAATAGGGAAACTAAAGGGTTACAGACTGTCACTCAGTCATCCAATTTAGTAGACACATCTCCTTACAGCTACATGAGTGCATTCATTTTGGGGAATCAAACCCCAAACTCTGCCAGTGATTGTGCCGCCCTCAACATGACCTGTAGGTAGTTTAAAGGAATAGCTCGACTTTTTGAGAAATTTGCTTTCTTGCCAAGAGTTAGATGAAAAGATCGATACCACTCTCATGTCTGTACGATAAATATGAAGCTACAGCCAGCAGCCAGTTAGCTTAGCTTAGCACAAATGCTGCGTATGGGGGGAAACAGCTAGCCTGGCTTTGTCCATAAAATCCACCTGCCAGCATCTCTAAAGCTCATTAATTACCATTTTTATATCTTGTTTGTTTAATCTGAACAAAGGTCAGAATGTCAAAATGATTAACGGATTAAACAAACAAGACATAATGTGTTAATTAGGAATTAGTCACCTTCAGACAGAGCCCATCAAGCTGTTTTCTCCCCTGTTTCTAGTCCTTATGCTAAGCTAAACTAACCAGCTGCCAGCTGTGGCTTCATATTTAACATATCAGTATCAATCTTCTCATCACACTTTTGTCAAGAAAGCGAATCAGCGCATTTCCCAAAAATGTCACACTATTCTATTAACAGTGTTGTGTAATGTAGAAGCCCAAATGACAGGCCGGACTGTCCAGATCTTGACCCACAGTTTATGAAAACAGTGTCAAAGAGAACAAAAGGTGAGTCCGCTCTTACCATGCTGAAAGATCTTGGCTACCTCAAGCACATAAGGCCTGTGGTAAAGAAAGTATGTCACCAGTTGTAGTGTAAATGGAGTATGTACTAAATACATGTATAGAATTATAGAATTAAATGTCTACAGTCAAGACTCCTCACATGTGCTTGCTGTTAGCAGGGATCGAGCTGTTCAGAGGGATCAGACAGCCACGGTGGTTCCTGATCTGCAAACAGACAAGAGCAGAAATGATCCTGCTCACCGTGTTTTTAAGATCTCTGACCCCATATTGAAAGTTTCTGCTACAACCAAAAACTTTTTTCTTTCAAACATTCAGAAATAAGCCTGCATCTCTAACATGAGGGCAAAGGAGTCGTTGTACCTTAAATATGACATTGGAAGAGTTCAGCCCAAAGGCAGTGGTGATAATCTGAAAAAAGATACAATATTGAAATATACAACATAAAAACAGTCAGAGAATTTCAGTAATTTATACACACACACACACACACACACACACATATATATATATAGATATATACAAAAAAATATAATAATAATAATAATAATAATAATAATAATAATAATAATAATAATAATGCTGCTGGAGGAATGGACACTTCTCGCAGAGCCACCACTCTGTCATCTGCAACAGATACAACATGATTTGCTACCACTTTCTAATATTTGACCCTTTAAAAAGTGTTTATAAAATCCACAATTTGACCCCTGACCTTGAAGGGCCGCAGGGCATCTGGACAACAACCCATTTATTAAAGTCCCCCTACACTCAAAAATGTGTTTTGCTTACTGTGACTTACTTTAGATGTTTGAGCTTCACTGTGCAGAATGATGTATGTTCAGGTTGACGCTAGAAGGCTGTTTTAAAGTTCATCTGCTGAAAGGGGGAAAGTTTCTCTGTGCTCACTTTAAATCTGAGTTTAACACGTGTACACACAGGCACGATAACAATTATTATTCAAAGCAGAGTATTTTTAAGTCTTAAAACATGTCTGGAGGGGATTTTAAACATTTACATCTGCAGACTTGTTAGATTATTATAAAAACCCTTTATCAGTCCCCTATTAACATTTGCATGTTAAGCTAAGTTTTTTTCTGATTGCTTATTAGAAAGTGGGAAACTCATGGCCCTTTATTAATGACTTATTGACATGTATAACTGCAGACTTGAGCATTTATTAATGACTTGGCCAGAGACTTTTCACAACATGGCAACCCAAGTGTTGTTCTTATTAATGGCTTACATTTATTAAAACAAAAAGCTATAGTTACAAACACACACTCCAGCCAGGGAGCTGGCAGAAATAATTTCCTGCACATAATAATCCCATAATCATATTAAATATGCTTTTTTTCATTCTCTCTTTGAACCACTTTATCTGAGGTGTGGGCGGTGATCAGAGCGCTAGTAACACTCAACAGTCAAATACAGCTGTTGATTTCCTCTTTGACCATTTATGGATGTGAGCTTCACCGGCCACACCTGAACATTTACTGAAGTAAAAAGAAAAAACTTCACGTATTAATATTATGTAGTATCATGGTCAGATAAAGACAATCTGAGCGCATAACCTCCGTTTAGTCTTCACTGAGATAAAGAGGCTGGTTGCCATGGAGACAGACGCACAGACCGAGCACAGCTGAAAAATCATGTCTCACTCATCGTGAAGTCGACAAACTTGCAGAAAACCTACGAACCGTTTTTGTCGAGCCGCCTCAGCGCGATCCAGGTCTTTGATGCACGTGGTGGTTTGTCAAATCTGACGTTGTTGGACATTTTTATCACCCGCACAGCAGCCAGACACCAGAGCTCCTGCTGCATCCGGGCAGGGACTTTCACAATAAGTCTTCATAAAGCTACAGCTGACCTCCAATGTGCCTGTTGATGTCTCGAGTGTCGAGCCTCACACAGGGGAAACACAGTATTAGCAAGATCACAATAAAAGCAGTGCATTCACTCAACTACTGTGGCCGACTTAAATACACTTTTGGGATACTTTACTTTACTATATTGTGGTACATAAAAAAAAAATGCAACACATATTCAATATGCCCTCTAGGGTGGCCTAGGGTGCAGTGCCCTATAGGCTCCCCTATATGCTAGAAAATAACTTGGCCTCTATGTGCCTCTATGGTCAAATAGTTAATAGTTCCCAGTGTGATTTTATTACTATGGTGTAGCATGCAACATTTTTACTCTTTTACTCTTATTAACCAGGGTTTGGAACTGTTTCACCATGAATGCATCTTGACTCTCTGCATGCTGGTACCCCACCGCATGCAGATGGTGTCTTTTTTCCCCCACCCCTGCCCCTCAGATGGCCTGAGTCCGCAAGTTACAGTTAAACAGAGTGACACCTTCAAAATGTCTAAACCAGTTTAAACCTCAAAATGATTCTGTTCTTTTAAAACGAGCAGCAAATTGTCACATTTGAGAAGATGAAACCATGACATGTAGAGTACAATATTATATAATATTATATATTATTACAAGTGTCATGAAATGGAGATACTCCATTACTGCATTACAGATACCTCAAATTTGTACTTAAGTACAGTATTTGAGTAAATGTACTTCGTTAAATTCCACTATTGGTGCATAATGATAAACAGTCCACATCTTGAGCCAGAGCAAATTGTTTGTTGCTTCAAGATATAGTCTGTATATGTGTATTTTTTTGTAAAGTATAATACAAAAGACAAAATCTCAAAATCCCCTTTCTTCTGATGATAAAATAAATCTGTAGCAGCAGCAGGATTATTAGAGGAAGCATGTGGACTCCCATATTGTTGCTTTTGTTCAAGTATTTACAGGCAGATGTATCCACGTAACTAACTGAATGTAACCATTTCAATCCATTATATATTGTAATCAGCAGACAGTAGGCCTAATG
>NTHP01000102.1:2279359-2289511 GCA_003416845.1 Oplegnathus fasciatus
GAAAGGCTCAAATACTGTAACCCCTCTGTTGTGTTTATGTGTCATGTGTGTAATTTTGTTGCCTTATTTGTGCATTTCATTTTAGGTTCAAAACAAAGTGGTGGGACACAGTTGCCAAAGGTCCAAATCCAAAACTTCTTAATATGCATCCAAGCAAGCAAGAGGTGAGGCACCCAGTGAAACTTCAACTGTTGCATCTGTTTATTTTACTTCATTACACATGAACAATAAAATTAATCCTTAAGTTTTTCACAAAATCATACAATTTATTGCAATAGCAATGGTTCATTGTTAGTGGCGGGGTCCGCCATTCCCGCCCTGGATTCAGATTCACACACATGAGGGATTCACAGGATGTGTGTACACGTGTACAGCATGAAATCAGATCGCGGTTGCAATTGTTATTGACTTGCTCTCTTACTAAAACAATGTGAGTTAATTTGGCTGCACTGTAAACAGATACACCAGTTGCTCTTGTGTTGTATTTCGGACAAAGTGACTGTTTGAGTATACCACCAGTAACTATGGGTGTCCCCAAACCAACCAGGACTGACATCTTAATGATGATAACTTTAAACCCCTCCAGATACTTTCAGAAACATGAAGAAGTCAATTTAAAAATGTTTTTTTCTGCACTGTTAAATACTTAAAGGGGCTGTATGTAACAATTCTTTTAATCGTTTTTTGTTGCCAATGTGTGAACAGATTGTAACATACCTTCCTCGACTTTCTCGGTTGACTGTAACACCCTGTGGATTGATTTCTATGTAAAGGACTTGGGACAGTTTTGCGCGCTCCAGAGTGCCTTGACTTTAGTTAGCTCGATGATACTGCTTCATATTTATACAGAATTTAGATGATGTTATTTTGAATGTTGATGGGGCAGCTACAATGTTAGCATAGTCCTGATCGATCCAAACTCCATTCAGAAAACAAGCATTTTAAAAGTTGTTTGCTTGTTGTCTTGTGGAAAGACCTGACAGAGCATGAATTCAGACTTTTTACAAATCGGCATCATGATGTAGTTAAGCTAATGTCAATAAACGACCGGCACACACCACAACACAGACACACAACTCGACACAGGAAACACATCTTATTTATAATATTACGTCTAGTTCATTCACTGTTAGCATTTTCATCCAGCTAATGTAGCTCTGCTGACGTTGCTGAGCCTCTCGGTGAAAGCTAGACACACAGCGATAAGCTGGCTAGCAAGCTATCAACATTTTTTTGAACAACTTTATTGAAAAGCAAGTTATCAACATGATGCCTGTCAATCATGTTCAGTCTTGTGTGTGTCACATCACTGTTTTGGCCGATGCTGGCTCACACCTACAGAGTGGGAGCACATGCGCAAGCAACAGGATGCTGACTGCAGTTGACTTAACGGCCACAAGTGTCATTGTTAACAAGCATTTTCTGAATGTTACATACAGAACATTTTAATGTAAAATGTAATGGAAAATAAAATTTCTAAATTGAAACTGAAATGTTTCTGATGTGTAGTGTGAATCATTTTTATCGTCATTGTTGCAGATCTTGAAGCCTGTGCAACCCCCCATCTCCTCTGTCTATGTTGAGCCCCTTGTTCCAGATGACAGCAAATCATGGTCAGTATGGTGGCACTGGCACATCAACAATACAACACATTTCCTTAAGGACTTCTATGTTGGCAGTTTAAGTAACCCGTCTCTCTGTATTTAGGTCGAAGGGGTCACTGAAAGACATCAGCAGTGGGAGCCTTCAGCACAGCAGTGGAATTAGCACTGGCTCCTCTGGTTTCAGTTATGCTAACACAGAACCTGTTGACATTATAGCCGGTGTTCAGGATGCCCTTGATAAAGTTTTCGCCAACATCAGCCCGATATCACCTTTGACCGGCAACCCACTGATAGAACTGAACAAAGACAGCGGCTTGTTCTCTGCTCCCTTCAACCCTTGTGGCGTCAGAGCTGATGACGTGAATTCTGGATCATCTGGCTTTGACAACAAAACTTATTCCATCCTCCTCCCCATCTGCCCACATGAGATTACGATGGACAGCTCGGAGGTTCAGACGCAGGTTGAAATGCCGTGCGACTCTGCATACCATCCCAGTGAGGGTGACATTGTGATCTGTGCTGGCCAACAGACACCAGCTTGTTCCCTTATTAATTTACCACCAGTTACTTCATCGCTCATGCCAACAGACATGTCATATCAGCAGTGCAATGCAGATTCTGGGAGATTTTCATATGCAGAAGACTCCAGTTTGTCTTCAATCTCTAGTGGCACCAACACAACTGCATCATGTGATCCCGTGTGCAGAGTTGAGGCCGGGTGTGAGAGCTTTGACGAGGGGGTCAGCGGTGCCACCAAGCTAAATGAAGAGGCCACCATATGTGATGAAAATCCCTGCTATGGCTGTGTGCCCACAGGCTCACACAGCTTTCCTCCAGTGGATGACGACTACCAGGCATTTCAAACTCTAGTGCAGCCCCCTGATATTTTGTTTTCAGAGAAGAGAAGTGGTGAGGAACATTTGAACAAATTTCCAGAGGAATCATTCACCAAGATGCCTCAAAGCTTCTTAAGCCCAGTTATTCCAGGTTGCATTAACAGTGTCCAGGGTGGTCAGTGTCTCTCTGAGCTCCAAAGACCTTTTCTCTCTTTGACCCCTGCTGACCAGTCTATGCCAGTAATCACTGACAGCGGCTATCAAAGAGTGTAGTGTTGACTGATTTTTCTGCTGTAACATGACTGTTTTAAGCTCTGTTTAAAACATTTTTGCACACTGCAGTGCATCAAAGTAAATACTGCTTTTTTGTGCTACTTTTTGCTTCTTTATATTACAAACATTGGTGAGAAATTTAGAAGATGAGAGGGAGGGAGAGGATGTTGTAACAGTTTGTTCATGGTGTTTGAATGTAACATGACTCCAGTGTCAAAGTTCATTGAACAATGGCAAAACAACCTCTCACCTCAAGGTCCATTTAGCAGCTGTTCCTGATCTTTCAATCATACCAATATGATCTTTATCAGCAGATGGAGGTTTGCACTGTTGTTGTGTAAAATGTATTATTTATGGAGTTTGCATTTCCATGACAACATCTGCTGATGGAGAACATGTGATGTGATTGAAAGCTCCAGAACAGACTTTGAGTTGCCATTGTTTTCTCAAGTGTGACATGATTTTTTGTTTGCTGCAGTGATTCAAAGAAATCACATTTTAATGTGTTTAATTTGTGAATACCGCTGTGTGTTATGCCTTTGATGTGAAACATCCATGAAGTTTGTACATAAAAACGTTCTGTCAGAAACAGAATGGACTTGTTTTGAGATGACATTTTAAATGTGTGCTAGCTACAAATGCTTGAACAAAACAGCTGCTTTCAGTTCATGTATTCCACATTTCATATTCAACTAAGGTCATTTGTTTTTCACATTTAAATCGACATAGCGCATGGAAAAATGTATTTGTTGTTGTATATGTTGTATAAAACTGAGAGGAACCCTGTCTGAAATCGTGTCTGACCATCCAGTCTGTAGTATCTGTGAGACTTCAGTCAAATAGGAGTTAACAGAAGAGCTTGATTTGACCAGGGCAGCCATCGCAGGAAAATATGGCCAATTTGGCCATCAATACTGAACCTTTTAAAGATGAAAAGATCTGATGAAACGCTACATCTGAAACAAACCACAACAATCTGTCATGCTGTGCTATTCAGGGTTGCAAAATTACTTCCTCATAGCTCTTCTCTGGAACTGCTGAGCCATTTCCACAGAAACCCACGTCACCGTCACACAGGTTGGACTCATCACAGCAAACATGCCTTACTCAAAGGAACTCATTTCAAGTGTAAAGAAATGGTGTCATTCTGGGAATAAGTGAAACAAACGTTACTTTTAAGGCAAAAAATAGAAGAAAATAGAAGAAAACTTGTTCACATTGTGGCCTGAGTTGTGTTTACTTCAAAGAGACGTTGCTGCTGAGTTTGTAATGTTGTTTTAATGCACAACAATTTACACTTAATTAGCATTGTTGTGACAGAAGGCATCTGAGATAAATTGACCCCAAGAAGCAGTTTAACTTATTTTGTTATTGTGTCCCGCTTTAAGCACAAAAATGCTATAGTATAGTATATAGTAATTGAAATTCAACTTACAGCTTCCTTGGTAGGGACTGGAAAAGACATAAAAAGCCAAAAACGTCCTCCCTTAATTTGACGTATTTTCTGTTGAAACTGGGTATCAGGGCAGGACGTAATTTGTGGAGGAACATTTTAAAAGGTGAAACAATGACACAGAAAAGTTTCATTTAATGGCTTTTTAGAGTTAGGTATGTGAGCTGTCAGTTGGAAATACAGATAAACTGACTTGACCCTGTGTTAATATAAACATTAGTAATAGTTTATCTAATTATAAAACTGTATGATATTATAATCTACAATAATATTTTAAAGATTATATTACTTACTATACTAATATCATTAATGCATCTTATACTTTAATATATTCTTTTAACATAATTACACAATTTTATCATAATATAACATCATTAATTGATCAATTGATTTTATATTAGTATAGAATTGTAAGAGATGTGTAATTTTATTATAGATTCTCATCTCTGCTAAAATGAAGACAGTATTTTGACATGGCTGTAGAGCTGAGAATAATAATGCTTTCATNNTGAACTTCCAAAGTAAAGGTACCTGTTGCAACATGTAAAGCAGCTCATCCATCAGATACAGCATTAACTCTGCTTCCACCTGGTGGCCTTACATGAATACACACTGTCTCACTGCTGCCACAGTGACTTCATAGAACCACACGGAAAAAACCACATGATCACCAAAAACATTTTAGCTGGCAGGTGACCCGTGCGTGCCAGAATGAAATGCAACATGCTAGTATACTGTTGTATTCACCAAATGTTGAAGAACAGGTGTCAGCAGTGGTGAATCCACAATCTCAACATGTAGAAAAGGCATCTGGACAACAACTCATTTATTAAAGAAGAAAAACCACATCAGACACAATTATTATTCAAAGCAGAGTATTTTTATATGTCTTTCATGTCTGGAGGGGATTTTAAACATACATAAACCAAAAAAATATAGTACCCCAGTATTCATGGGGAAGTGCAGGAATGTCAGCTTTGATTTTGTATATAATGTAAACATTAAAACTATAGCCAAATATTTTTCACATGTGAGCTGACAATCCAGCTTCCTGGAATACCCCTGAGACCTGAACCTGTCCTAAACAAAAAAATCCTATCTGGGCTTTTCAGGAAAATTTCAAGGAATGTTATATTTTTGTTGCTGGTTTTGTTGGCTTCAGTAGAGAAGCAATTGTAAAATAAAAAAAAATAATAATTTCTTTCCTGTTATGGCCGGAAATTGTTTGTAGTTTCAGCAGTTAACCACACAAAAAATGGCATAAAAGTAATTTAACTACTTGAATCACTATGCAAATATGAATGTAGTTTAATTACATTTTGCAGTAGCTTGCTGGTAGTTAAACTACTAGTTTACTTACATGTAGTTCACTACTCCCCAACACTGCATGTGGTGGTTTGTCAAATCTGGTTTTAGACATTTTAATCACCCGTACAGCAGCCAGATATCAGAGCTCCTGCTGCATCCGGTCAGGGACTTTCACAGTAAGTCTTCATAAAGCTACAGCTGACCTCCAATATGCCTGTTAATGTCTCTAGTGTTGAGCCTCACACAGGGGAAACACAGTATTGGCAAGATCACAATAAAAGCAGTGCATTCACTCAACTACTGTGGCCGACTTAAATACACTTTTGGGGTACTTGTACTTTACTATATTGTGGTACATAAAAAAAACCAAACAATTGCAACACACACTGTATATTCATTATTTCATTAAATACATTCAAATCATAATTCAACAAATGTCAACAAAATACACACAACAAAAAAAGCAAAGCAAACATGCATTCAAACTTTAATAGATAAACAACACCTTAATATAAACCATAAAACTGGCATGCAAAATATAATAAAAGTTAAAATGTCAGATAAGCACTGATGGACTGGTGGATGGGAAAGTGCCCTCTTGGAAGCCCTCATGGTAGATAAAATTTGAGGAAGTGCTCTCTAGGGCGCCCTTCCAGTGGAGAAACCATGATGCAGTGCCACATACACTCCCCTCCAAAAGTATTGGAACAGTGAGGCCCATTCCTGTATTTTTGCTGTAGACTGAAAACATTTGGGTTTGACATCAAAAGATGAATATGAGACAAGAGATCAACATTTCAGCTTTTATTTCCAGGTATTTACATCTGGATCTGATACACAACTTAGAAGATAGCACCTTTTGTTTGAACCCACCCANAAGGGGACAAGTGGATCCAAACCATGCCAGCAAAATGCCCCCCACAGCTTAACAGAGCCACTGGATCCCCTCACTGTAGGGGTCAAGCATTCAGGCCTGTACCATTCTCTTACGCCACGCATGCACTCGCCTACTTGTGGAGAATATGGTGAAGGATGACTCATCTGACCATATCACTTTTTTCCATATCTCTGTAGACCAGTGCCTGGTTGGTTTTTGCACCACTGAAGCTCCTGCCATCAGTGCCCCAACAATGAACCCTCTTTCAAAGTCACTTAGATCTTTTCCTCTTGCCATCTTGATACAAAATCAGAATCAACTGGGCCTGCTCAGCATTTTTATACATGCCACAGAGCATGATTGGATGTTAATTTCTAAATTGTACCATGCAGTGCACCTGTGTGGAAGCATCTGCATTCGTTCGTTTCTCCACTCATTTATTCAGGTTTTTCCTTTAACTTGTCACCCGTCTGTATCTGTTCCTGATTCTAGCAAATGTATCACTGATTTTTATATCTGGTCCCTGTTCTTTATGAAAAGTGTTGCCTTCACAGACAGGGCACCTGGTGTTATTCCCTCTTCTACCAGCACTGGTTTGATTTACCAGTGACCTCTGCTGGTTTGGCAGGGTATTAATCAACACTCTGTCAACAAGAGCACTGGTTGTGGTGAATTGCACATCCACAATCACTTTGCTGCTCTTTTACATCACAGCCCAACTTTCTTCTAATGTTGAACAAACATGTTAAACAGCAAAAGCCTTTACACTGTAGATTGATTTGTAGAATCTAGTAGGTGCTTGATCTTATACTCTCAGAGGTAACTGCTGATTGATCGTGGGTCAAGTCTTTGTCTTTCTTCTGGCAGGATGTAACAAAAACCTGTNCAAAACTCTCCTTTTATAATTCTTGTTTCTCCATACCAGGTTGTTTTTTTTGTGAAACCACATACTACAGTTGAAGGACTGAAGTACCATCACATACTTGGTCGAGACTTGGAGCCAAGTACACGATATGTGGTCAGCGTAAAAAGCTACACAAATTTTAGTCACCGCTTCAGTGACAGTAGTAACGACTACGAATTCACAACTCGTAAGTACAGTCTTTTTTGGACTTTTCTAACAGTACACTGTTTGTATTTCTTAGACATGATAAGATGCCTTAAATATATTTATAATTCAAATTCAGTTGTATCATAATGTCAGTGTTGATGTCAAACCTTCTTTCTTTCTTTCTTCCTTTCTGATTTCATTTGACAGGGACAGTGCATATTAATGACACTAATGAAGTGAAAATATGCCAGAGTTCACCAGAAAGGCTAGTTTTCATCTATTGTCCCCGGGCAGGCTCAGATAGATATTCATAGAACAGGATGAATCCTGTACAGTGTGTTATAGAACAGCCAGAAAAAGCGGAGGATGGCAGCTTATCGGTATAAGAAGGAGTCACAAAACAAAGGAGATACAAATTAAAATATAAAGCTAAAAGCTATGAAGCTAAACCATTGTGTCAGAGTTTTAGCATATGAGGAGTGTGTGAAATGTGGGGTGTGTCTGACCTGTCAGGACCGGCGCATGCACTTCTGCCGCTCTAGGCGAAAAACAATTATGCTGCCCCTCTATTTACAACATGCCACACCAGCAACAACACACAAACGGCATACACACAACGCAAATAGTCTAGTGCAACGCTAGTGTGCTCAAAGTGTCAACAATATTAAAGTATGCATGACACAATATGCAGGAATTTTGCGGCTCCTTATACAAATAACACACCAAACAGGTCTGCATTATAACTCCAATAAACTGGTTCCAAATTGTTCACAGCAGGGTCATGACTGCACGTAGCCTGTAGCTATTCCAAATTCCAAATAATCAAATTTTAGCTCCTCAAACCTGTGATGTAGGCTCAGGTGTGCTGGTGCCACCCAGGGGCGTAGAACAGGGGGGATGAAGGGTGCTAATTTACAGGGTCCTAAGGTGTGGAGGGGCCCACGAAAATTGCTTGTAATAGTAATTTTAAAATCATGGGGGGGGCTCAGAGACTGCCCATGTACAGGGCCCAGAATTCTGTGCTACGCCCCTGGGGCCACCTAGAATTGCAGCTGGTACACCCAGATGGCCAGGATTTTATTGTACCTGAACGGCAGACATCACACATACTTCCGCTCAGAGTGCTTTGAAATCGGTGGTTATTCAAACAGACTACACTTCACAAGGAGGGTGGGTGAGCACACAAAAAACTACACAGGGAAAACATCAGGCCAAGCCATGCCGTCTGCACCTGTAAACACAGGTATGTCCCAATGAGGTTTATGTCTTAGCCTACTGATGTTCTTGTTATTATTAATATAGCCCAAGCCTAATTATGAACAAAAGTCATTTTTACAGGGCCTACATATAGTACCATACTACTCCAATTCAGTACTTTATTTTGTTGAATTATTAATTAATTTCGGTAGGCCTGGTTACCGTTGCACTTCTTTGATAGTCATTATTATAGGGCCTACTTATTAATATAGGCTATTCAGTCATACAGTGTCACTTTTATTTCATTATTGTCTTTCAAGGTTGCACTGTCATTTTTGTTCCATAAATATCATTAAATGAATTGACAGCACAGAGACTTCAGACCTTTTCAATCACTGTGTGGGTCCAATAGGCGCTTAAACAACGACTAGAGAGCAAATAAAGCTTATCTTTCAGAAGTGTATACGGCGGGCCTTCATTGCAGCAAAGGTCTTAACTGCATCCTCTATTTGGATTCTCTATGCCAGTTTTTGTACTATGGAGATCATTGCCAGTTCATTAAGTCTGTCTTGTTTTATTGTACTGCGGAGGTAGTTTTTTATTAGTTTCAACTTTGAGGTGGGAGAGGCGGAGGCGGCTGCAGGTGCAGCGTGATTGACACATTCCTCAGCAATTCATTGTGCTTATAGAACATGTAGCCTAGCGATCCTGCAGTAACTGCTATTGGTTACTCCATGATCTTGCACATGAATAGTTGACCCACATTTCGCCGCCTTTGCCAAAGTGCCGCTCTAGCAAAATTGCCTATATGGACGCTCCGGCAGTGTCTGTATTGGAAATTTAGCACCCTATTCTATCTAAATCTATTTTTGGGTAGTTTAGCTGTCCTTAATCATAGCATGATACTGAAATGTGAAAAACACAAAATCAGTTAACATTCAAAAGGGTACAAGGCTTAGTGTAGGATTTGAAAATGTTTTTCTTTTTTGACTTGTTTGCCCTCCCTGTCGTGGATCTTCCCCGGGAACGGTGCACCTGAAATTTGTTTGATAATGCCAATGCAATATACAGTATTTACAGGTGTTGAATAATCCCACGAGCTGTCATTGTGGATACTGTTACTCATAACACAAGCCTGGTGCAGATCTGAAGGCATACACCATACACTTCTCTCTAGTTTATCTCTCTACTGTATGTCATTTGTACAAAAATGGAGTGATTTCTAAACTTGTTTCATACGTGTTACTTCACAGCCATGTCCCAGAATGCCCTGCTCTTGGCTATCATCATCAGCCTCAGTATTGTTGCAGTCATCCTCAGCGGTGCCATATATGGCTGTTTCGTAAAGTAAGTCATGCAGATAAAAGATTATCTTTGCCTTGTTTCTCTGTTAGTGAATTATATGAAAGGCTTGAATACTGTAACCCCTCTGTTGTGTTTATGTGTCATGTGTGTAATTTTGTTGCCTTATTTGTGCATTTCATTTTAGGTTCAAAACAAAGTGGTGGGACACAGTTGCCAAAGGTCCAAATCCAAAACTTCTTAATATGCAT
>NTHP01000102.1:2289517-2319045 GCA_003416845.1 Oplegnathus fasciatus
CAAGCGGGCAAGAGGTGAGGCACCCAGTGAAACTTCAACTGTTGCATCTGTTTATTTACTTCATTACACATGAACAATAAAATTATAATCCTTAAGTTTTTCACAAAATCATACAATTTATGTTATTACTTCTCTATATAGTGTTTTTCACTGTTAGTGGCGGGGTCCGCCATTCCCGCATTGGATTCAGATTCACACATGTGAGGGATTCACAGGATGTGTGTACACCTGTACAGCATGAAATCAGAGCGCAGTTGCAATTGTTATTAACTTGCTCTTTGACTAAAACAATGTGTTTGTTTGGCTGCACTATAAACAGATACACCAGTTGCTCTTGTGTTGTATTTCAGACAAAGTGGCTGTTTGAGCGTTTGCTATTAAACTGCACTTGCTGTTACTGCCAGTAACCATGGGTGTCCCCAAACCAACCAGTACTGACATCTTACTGATGATAACTTTAAACCTCTCCAGATACTTTAAGAAACATGAGGAAGTCGATTTAAAAATGTTTTTTTCTGTGCTGTGAAATACTTAATGTACAATCTATTGGAAAAGAACGGGCCTCGTGCATGAATCGTTCGTACGCACAGATTTGATCTTAAATTGTGCATGCGAACAATTTAAGAACTTTTATGGCATTCATCAGTACTTTCGTACTACCCGTTTGTTCTTAGGTAAGATCAAAATGTAAGAGTGCCCTAGACCACACGTAAGCCAATACACACAAAAGCCGGCCTGCGTTTTGTGCTGTGAAATATTAATAATGATGATGAAAAACTATTTATTTTATGAAAGCACAGAAGAAAAATGTTTTAAAATTATTTATTCATTTCATAATTTTACCGAGGCAGATTCTTCAAACCCCGTGTGCCATTCTGGAGCCTCAGTTTAGATCAGAGACAAAAACGATATAATCCCACTCCACCTCATCTGCAAGTACTCACAGGTATCAATTTCCTGGCATATCCCAGTCCACTGTTAGTCGTGCACTCCCCAGAGTTCTCCAGGGTATCAATCAGTTAACACCACAATAGACTACATTTGGCTTCCATATACCGCTGCTCAGCAGACCCAGATAAAAAGGGATTTCTTATGGAGCAATCAACTGTACTCATGTGCGCATCAAGGCACCATCTCCAAATCCGTTCCCCTTCTTCAATAGAAAACAATTCCATTCAGTCAACGTCCAAATAATATGTGATGCACAGAATCACATCTTGAACGCGGTGGCCCGCTGGCTGGGAGGAGCACAGACTCTTTCTGGGTGGCTTATTGGTAAGTGCTATAATATGATAGAATTTTCATAAATCTGCATTATTACCTTTCAACATAAATCCAACTTTTAATTTAGGTGATCAGGGCTATCTGCTCCTACCGTGGCTGATGACACCACTTACCAACCCTCAGACCCAGCAGGAGGTGGCTTATAACCAGAAACTGATGCGCACTCGCTCAGTTTCATACTGAAAGGCCGGTGGCTGTAACGTTGCCTGTCAAATGTCAGTGGCTTGTTGGTGTGTGGTTTGCACACGGCACGTCTGGTGTCCCTATGTGGGTTTATTGGGGTGTTTCCTATGCTAATTGCAAATTGCCTGGCACACGTTTCCAATTTAAGATCAAACGCGATTCATCAACATACTCAGGTGGGTAAGAACAGACTTGGCTGTCAGCGCACGTTTCATGAACGTTTCTTATTTTCCTCTTATTGCTTTGTGTAAGAAGAAATATAAGAGAAAAATAAGAAAACATTCATGCATGAGGCCCAACATTTCTAAATTGAAACTGAAATGTTTGCTTTAATCATTTTTATCGTCCTTGTTGCAGGTCTTGAAGTCTGTGCAACCCCCCATCTCCTCTGTCTACGTTGAGCCCCTTGATCCAGATGACAGCAAATCATGGTCAGTATGGCGGCACTGGTAAATCAACAATACAACCCATTTCCTTAAGGACTTCTATGTGATTATATTGGCAGTTTAAGTAACCCGTCTCTCTGTATTTAGGTCGAAGGGGTCACTGAAAGACATCAGCAGTGGGAGCCTTCAGCACAGCAGTGGAATTAGCACTGGCTCCTCTGGTTTCAGTCATGCTAACACAGAACCTGTTGACATTATAGCCGGTGTTCAGGATGCCCTTGATAAAGTCTTCACCAACATCAGCCAGATATCACCTTTGACTGGCAACCCACTTATAGAATTGAACAAAGACAGTGGCTTATTCTCTGCTCCCTTCAACCCTTGTGGTGTCAGAGCTGATGATGCCACAAGGGTTTGCCCACATCAGATTACGATGGACAGCTCAGAGGTTCAGACGCAGGTTGAAATGCCGTGCGACTCTGCATACCATCCCAGAGAGGGTGACATTGTGATCTGTGCTGGCCAACAGACACCAGCTTGTTCCCTTATTAATTTACCACCAGTTAGTTCATCTCTCATGCCAACAGACATGTCATATCAGCAGCGCAATGCAGATTCTGGGAGATTTTCACATGCAGAAGACACCAGTTCATCTTCAATCTCTAGTGGCACCAACACAACTGCGTCACGTAATCCCATGTCCAGAGTTGAGGCCGGGTGTGAGAGCCTTGATGAGGGGGTTGGGGGTGCCACCAAGCGAAATGGAAAAACTGAAGAGGCCACCATATGTGATGAAAATCCCTGCTATGGCTGTGGGCCTGCAGGCTCACACAGCTTTCCTCCAGTGGATGACGACTACCAGGCATTTCAAACTCTAGTGCAGCCTCCTGATATTTTGTTTTCAGAGAAGAGAAGTGGTGAAAAAGAGGAACATTTGAACAAATTTCCAGAGGAATCATTCACCAAGATGCCTCAAAGCTTCTTAAGCCCAGTTATTCCAGTTTGCATTAACAGTGTCCAGGGTGGTCAGTGTCTCTCTGAGCTCCAAAGACCTTTTCTCTCTTTGAGCCCTGCTGACCAGTCTATGCCAGTAATCACTGACAGCGGCTATCAAAGTGTGTAGTGTTGACTGATTTTTAGGGAATTTCTGCTGTAACATGACTGTTTTAAGCTCGGTTTAAAACATGTTTGCACACTGCTGATGGAGAACATGTGATCCAGAACAGACTTTGACTTGCCATTGTTTTCTCAACTGTGACATGATTTTTTGTTTGCTGCAGTGATTCAAAGAAATCACATCTTAATGTGTTTAATTTGTGAATACCGCTGTGTGTTATGCCTTTGATGTGAAACATCCATAAAGTTTGTACATAAAAACGTTCTGTCAGAAACAGAATGGACTTGTTTAGAGACAATGTTTTAAATGTGTGCTCGCTACAAATGCTTGAACAAAACAGCTGCTGTCAGTTCATGTATCCCACATTTCATATTCAACTAAGGTCATTTGTTTTTCACATTTAAAGGTGTAGTCTACAATCCAGGAGAAAGCTTGTTGATATTTGAACTCAATAGTCAAACAAATACACCCCTCTCTTCAGTGCTCCTTCAAATTTGCGCAAGTAACCCACAGCATTAGTGTTGTCCTGTGCACGAGCACGAGTTGTGACAAAGCGTCGGTATTTGACGACCTGGGAATGAGAACAGGTTGGTGGGTCGGTCCGAGCCTTTCTGTTTGTTTCCCATTTACAGAGCGAGGGCTGTGTATGAACACCGGACTTTTTTTCAGCGCACACACAGAACGGACAGCTAGTGGACCGTGAGGAGATATTCACTGAATTTGATCAAAAGTGTATTGGATTAGAATTGCAGACTACACCTTTAAATCGACATAGCTCATGGAAAATGTATTTGTTGTTGTGTATGCTGTGTAAAACTGAGAGGAACACTGTCTGACATCGTGTCTGACAATCCAGTCTGTAGTATCCGTGAGACTTCAGTCAAATAGGAGTTAACAGAAGAGCTTGATTTGACCAGGGCAGTCATCACAGGAAAATATGGCCAATTTGGCCATCAATTTTGGCCTTTTAAAGAAAAAAACCCCCATTAGATCTGATGAAATGCTGCATCTGAAACAAGCCACAACAATTTGTCATGCTGTGCTGGTGCTATTCAGGGTTGTGAAATTACTTCCTCATAGCTCTTCTCTGGTGAGCCACTTCCACAGAAACCCATGTCACTGTGGCAGAGTAGGCTGTACTCATCACAGCGAACACACCGAACTCAAAGGAACTCATTTCACCATAAAAGTGTAAAGAAATGGTGTCATTCTGGGAATAAGTGAAACAAATGTTACTATTAAGGTACATTTCTTTGGTAGAAAATATAAGAAAACTTGTTCATATTGTGGCCTGAGTTGTGTTTGTTTCAAAGAATTTACACTTAAAGGTTCTGTACATAGACTGTATATAAAGATGGACGACATGACAGCTCCCCAAAAGTGAAGCCAAAACGTCTCGATCGCCCCCTGGTGGCTGGCTCCAGTATAGGTCATAATTCCCGCCCCCTCCATGTTAGCAGATGGGACATGAGCCAAACTAAAAAATCAAAGTACACTGCAAATAAATTTTTCCCAAAGATGGTTTCTGTCATGTTACGTCGTCCTTATCACACTGATGTTTGTTCGAGTGTTCGTTTTTCTGATAAGTTTGGTTTTAATTAGTTATTTGACGCTATAAAAACAGGGTGACAGCTGTCAATCATAGTTAAATAATTGCGGCGGCACCTGCAGACGTATTTTCGGGAATTGTACGTCGGTAGGAACGTCGAGAGGAGATGTAACTGTAACTTTAGCAGGTGATCGTTAGCTAGCAGTTACTAATTATTGATTACAGATCGAGTCAGGCGGGTGTATGGGCGGGTCCTCGAGACCGCGGCTCCTTTCCTGATCACTACTGCGCAGACTCTGGCTCCAAATGATGTCACCAGGGCAAGATGGCAGCGCCCGTATCCGGGATATTTTGGCTTCACTTTTGTACAGTGGGACGAAGTGGAGACACGTCGTCCATCTTTATATACAGTCTATGGTTCTGTATGTAACATTCAAAATGCTTGTTAACAATGACACCTGTGGCCATTAAGTCAACTGGAGCCAGTGTCCTGTTGCTCGCGCTCGCGCGTGTGCTCGCTCTCCATAGGCGGGAGTCAGCACTGACCAAAACAGTGATGTGACACACACGAGACTGAACGTGATTGACAGGCATCATGTTGATAACTTGCTTTTCAATAAAGTTAAAAAATATTGATAGCTTATTAGCCAGCTTATCGCTGTGTGTCTAGCTTTCACCGAGAGGCTCAGCAATGTCAGCAGAGCTAAATTAGCTGGATGAAAACACTAACGCTGAGTGAATGGAATATTATAAATAAGATGTGTTGCCTGTGTCGAGTTGTGAGTCTGTGTTATGGTGTGTGTTGGTCGTTTGTTACTACAGTGGCATGATCACAAAATAAACAGATTTTTGCTGTGATTTAATTGCAATAAACGGATCAAAAGAATGTCGATTTGTAAAAAAGTGTGAATTCATGCTCTGTCAGGTCTGTCTGCAATACGACAAACAACTTTTAAAATGCTTGTTTTCTGAATGGAGTTCGGATCAATCAGGGCTATGCTAACATTGTAGCTACTCCATCAACATTCAAAATAACGTCATCTAAATTCTGTATAAATATGAAGTAGTATCATAGAGCTAACGTTAGCTAGTGTTGCACACTGTTAGCGCTGTAGCGGAGCTGAAGAGAGGAAAGGCACTCAGGAGCGTGCAAAACCGTCCCGAGTCCTTTACATAGAAATCAGTCCACCTTACAGGCAACCGAGAAAGTCGAGGAAGGTCTAATTTTTTAAGTTATGTTTACAGTCTGTTCACACATTGGCAACAAAAAACGATAAAAAAAATACATGTAAATTGTTACATACAGCCCCTTTAAATTGCATTGTTGTGACAGAAGGCATCTTAAGATATCTCTGCAAAAAACACGAAAACTAACTGCATGGCTAGATACCATGAGAAAATGTTTTTTTGTGATTTGGATATGTTGACCCCAAGAAGCAGTTTAACTTTTGTGTCCCACTTTAAGCACAAAAATGCCAAGTCATTTTGAAATACAACTTACAGCTTCCTTGGTAGGAACTGGTAAAAGATAACATAAAAAGACTGCCAAAAATGTCCTCCCTGAATGTGACGTATTTTCTTTTGAAACTGGATATCAGAGCAGGAAGTACTTTGTGGAGGAACATTTTAAAAGGTGAAACAGTGACACGAAAAAGTTTCATTTAATGGCAGACAGGTGGGACTTTTTAGAGTTAGATATGTAAGTTCAATTGGAAATACAGATTAACTGACTTGACCAGGTGTTAACATAAACATGAGTAATAGTTTATCTAATTATAAAACTGTATAACATTATAATCTACAATATTTTGAAGATTATATTACTTACTATACTAATATCATTACTGCATCATATATTTTAATATATCCTTTTAACATAATTACACAATTTTATCATTCATACATCATTCATTGATCAATTGATTTTATATTAATATAGAATTATAAGAAATGTGTAATTTTGTTATAGAATCTCATGTGTAGTTTTACCATGAGACTTAATACAGAATACTGTTTCATCGCTGCTAAAATTAAGACAGTATTTTGACATGTCTGTAGAGCTGACAGTCATATACAGTGAGTTACGTACAAATAATGCACTACAATATACAATACATATGTGACTGTGTTGTATATAATATTGTATCAAACAGCATATTCAAAAAAAGTGGACGTGAACAGTGTTAACAGGAGGCACACACGTTTAAATGGGTGTTCTTGTTTAATTAAACAAAATAAAAATCCTTTCATATGAACTTCCAAAGTAAAGGTACCTGTTGCAACATGTAAAGCAGCTCATCCATCAGATACAGCATTAACTCTGCTTCCACCTGGTGGCCTTACATGAATACACACTGTCTCACTGCTGCCACGGTGACTTCATAGAACCACACGGAAAAAACCACATGATCACCAAAAACGTTTTGGCTGGCAGGTGACAATTGCGTGCCAGAATGAAATGCAACATGCTAATATACTGTTGTATTCACCAAATGTTGAAGAACAGGTGTTTACAGCGGTGAATCCACAATCTCAGCATGTAGAAAAGCATTGAAAAATTGTACAAGGACCTTCACAACCCTCCATCATAGTCCACCTCGGTGTGACTCGTGAAGAGAACAGTATTTCCTGTAATTGGAGGAGCTACTTAAGCAGTGAGGAAGGTTTGTGGAGGAGGAGAAGGATAGAAGGATTGTCATAGCCGTGAGGTCTTTGATTGGAAGAATGCAGTGGAGGAGGAAGGGTGTCCCAGCGTAACCTCTGATTTAATCTGAGCTCCTGAGAAATTTTCTGTTACTGCTGAAACTCCCATGTAAACAGGTGACGCATCTGGACTGAACACCTTTCAACTCATCTAAAGCTTGGACTGCAGCATGCAACCAGCAGGCCGGCTGAGGCTGAGGCCGTGGCTGGAGGAGCAGATACAGTCTGGGAGGTATCCAGGAGTCAGCTGGCTGGACCAGGTAAACCCCACCATCTCACCCTCATCCCATACATACACATGCATACACACCTGGGTGCCGATCAAATCACTTTGGGAAGCGTACACAGAAAAAAAGCATGGATCATGAAATACTCTTGGCATCAATGTAAGCTATTCAGTGCTACTTTACTGTATTTTATTCTACAGACAGCACGAATCTTCCAGATCCCGTGGAAACATGCCGCTCGTCATGGCTGGAGTATTGACCGAGACGCTACACTCTTCAGGAGTTGGGCCATGCACACAGGTACGAACCCCACATAAATACAAAGGTGTTTTGTTCCGGCCGCTTGGTCCCCAAGTCCATTCACACTATTTCTTATCTATCTTTTGTGTTGACTGCTCTTATTCTATCAATCTGAGGCACTTTGCCGGACACCTTGTGTTACATTCTTACATTCACACTTGCATGCTTTGATGCAGAGCGACGAGTTACAAACAAGTAACAGAATGGGCTGCTGGGGTCAGAGCCACAGCAGTAGAGCTGGGCAATACGGTTAAAATCAATATCATGATATGAATAAGAATATTTTTATGATTATTTTTATTCAACATATATCACAATGTGCCAAATGTAATGTATGTAATGTAATCGATGTTCAGTGTATTTATCTGTGCTCCACCGTAATGTGTTCACACATGTAAATTATCTTAATTAACTCTTTTTTTAGTACAGTATGTCTTTCTGATTTGCATGGATGATATATACATATACAGTATATATAACATATAATAATGATAATAAACAACAATATGGAATTATCGCTCAGCCCTATGTTGTTAAATAACAACAACATAAGTTTTCCCAAAGAAAACAACCACAAGTGACTGAACACGTCTTTACTGCCTGTTAAGTGTCTAGACCACTTGCCTCAATTTGTATTTGGCATACATTTTTCGCTTTTGCAGGGTGGTTAGGACACATACCTTGTGTTCAAAATGTCCCTGGTTCAATTCTGGCCAGGAATCTGTCAACAAAGGTTAAAAAAAGATTGTTTCACTGCATACTTCATTTACGAGAAAAAATGGTCTTCAGTCCAGAGAACCATCCCCAGCACAGCGTGTAATTTCTTGAATTTACATTACTGTAGGAAGTAAAATAAAGTTTCTAAATGTTAGCTAAAGTTAAAATGTGCTTGCACTGCAGCTGTACAGTATATAATGCCAACTAGCATTTGGCCAGTTTCACTGCATTTTCAAATTTATTTCAACCGTTCTGATGACAGTTGCCTGCAGACCTGTTTCCTGCTTAGTAGAGGTATTTCCAGTGAAGAGCAGCCATGGGTGTATTGTTCAGTCTATGATTTTCTAGATCTACCGCATTCCCAGTTCCCTGCTACGTGATGAGAATTGCATAGCAACCATAAAAAACCCAGTACGTGCCAACTAAACATAGAAATAATCCCGGGAGCAGTTATCTGTAAAGATTCTAGAGATCTCAATCCAATCCACGCAACTCGCTGAAATGACAGCTCAGTGCCAAACTGAACTCAAAGGAAATAAAATACAAAGGAATATAAACTATATAGTATACAATAGTACAATGATGATCTGATAATCCTCTTGTGTAACTTGTTTTTGTTTCATAATCTCATAACCAGATGTTTTTGATCTGTAATCTCATTTCTGTATGTTCTGTATAAAGTCGTTGTACACACACATCACACCATCACACACTTTAGTCTTGGGAAAGTCATGCTTTGTGAATGTAGCCACATCACCTCGTGGGAAAGCTTCAGTTCAGTTGCTGTGAATGTGCAGGGTGATCGTATTGCTGTCAAAGTACAGCAGGACGGCTCCTCACAAGATCTAGAAAAAACACATTCAGCAGTTGAGTACGTAAAAAACAGATACTGTGTAGAAAGGGTGTGTTCTAAAATTCAGCTCGATATTCGAGAGATTTGAATAAAACAAAGCCATAAAAAAATAATTATCATTACACAGATTATATAACTGAACCATCAAAAAAAAAAAAAAAGTCAGATGGCTCTTCAAGTTTTTAATGACTGTGGGAGGTTGCTGCATGTGTATAATATCGCTGCTGCTACCTGTGCTCCTTTTCTTCTGTTGGCCCTTGTCTGCTGTAAATGATCCATAGTGGATGTTTTTACGCTCCAGTGATTTTATCACTGAGGACTGGCTGAGATCCAAATGACACTGTGGTGCTGAATATGAGAAAGGACTCAATACACTGGATGAAGTCACTTTACTTTACAGTTGATGATAGATGGTCTGCCAGCTGGTGATAGATAATGTTTTAGGTAGCAGCACATTTAAAGTTGTTACGGTGATGTTTGAAGATGAACATAAAGAGATAGAGTTCTGATTTGATTATATTCCTGTTGAGCACCTCCAACTCTTATCAGGTTCAGTGTCACAACCAAAGAAGCACAGTGGACACCAAAGGCCATGGTATGCATACAAATTATTTGACATCTAATTAGTTTATAAAGAGTAACTTAAAGGTGTATACAGTTAGCCAGCAAGGCTGTTCCAAGGTGCTGCTTTTTCTGTTTACTTTCAGTCGGACTCAGAGACAAGTGTTTGAAATGATTCCTGTAAAAATCATGTTTCATTAGTGTGCAGCTTGCACCGATACATGTTCTTTTGTGAAACTCTACAACGGAGTGCAAAGTCAGCATGACCCAGAGAGTCACAGTGGCCACATTTATAGGACATACGGCAGGTTTAAATATGCCAGACATTTCCTTTAACATGCCCTGAAAATCTTGTTTTTGCTGACCTCCAGTGGTTTAACCTCTCACCTTGATGCAGTGATGCACAGGTGTACTCTGAGACACTGTGACATCACTATTGGGTGTGGTTACAGGTGCAACTTAGCACACTTCTGTCCACACCTAACAGCCATAAATGATGCTGGGTGTGGTCAGAGGTGAACCAGGCTTGAAACTTTCACTTTTACTCTTTAAACTTACTTTGAGTGGGGAAAAAAAGTATTCAGAATTTAAATTTATTTCTGGTTTGAACTCTTTTGCATTTTTCAGGTAGGTTGAATTTCCAACCATCCATAGAACACAGCTGCCCCTGGGCCCTAAAAGCTTGATTTTTTTGTGTGTGTCAACTCATTTGTGTCAATTTAATTGAACCAACCCAACCCAAGAGCGCAGAACAAATACACACACAAAGACCCATGTTTGTTTGTTCACTTCAGGACGGTACCGTCCAGGCAAAGACAAGCCGGATCCCAAGACATGGAAGGCGAATTTCCGTTGTGCCTTGAATTCTCTGCCTGACATCTGTGAGCTGCAGGAGCACAGCAGGAAGAGAGGCAGCAATGCATACAGAGTCTACAGGATGCTGCCCAGCACACAAACACACAGGCGCAGGAGAGGTAAGACACGCCTTTAAAATCTATTTTATTACTCAAAAGTAAACATATTCTGACGTATTCTCAAACAGATCTCATGTGACAGCACTGTCCTGTCCTCTCTCAGGGCTGCGGTTGTTTAGCAGGCCACGAGAAAGACAGACCAGTTTAGGTGATGATACCTACAACACACACACTTGGCAGCCCACCACAACAAGACCCATTTCAGACACTCCACAGAAGGTGGAGACCCCTGCAGAAGACACATTTGGCAACACTCAAACACACGGTGAGACGCTTGTTGTCAAAGCGTTTTGTTGTTGTTCTGACTGTTGATTATAAAAGATGTTGCTCTGTAGCCGGGTATGGATTATTGTTACTGTCGTTGTGCAGGGATGTGGGAGGCCAAACCAGAGGACCAGGAGCAGAATGAGGCTGTGTTTAAGGTATCAGACCTTTAATACAGTGAATTTTGTTCTTCTGACCGAACACTGTGTGGTTGATTCACTCTCTCACTGGCAGAATGAGAGACTAACGAGAAGGAAAAGCTTCCTGATGAAATCGCAACCTATTTGACTGATTATAGTTCAGTTGCATATTCCTGGGGTGCAGTTTAGGTTCTGTAGGTGGCGCTCTAGATGTCTGGGTGACTGACTGCAGGTATTTTATCTCCTGTAGTTGATGGACCATTTAAGCAACGCTGACCTCTGGAACCAGACTGGGGAACAGAGAGGATGGAGAACACACACACTGTGGGACCACTGGCACTGTACGACACTATATATTACTATACTACTACTACTATACAAAGTTTGTGTCTGTGTGTATTAGGACTGTCCTTGACTTCTTAATAGTTTTATGATTTCTTCAGATACTTGATAAATTTAGCCAATTCAGAAATCTGTCAAATCAAATAAAAAAAAATATCTTTCTTAGTTGGCCACAAAAGACGATTAGATGTGTAGGCCAGATGTTCGTGTGTGTCTGCTGTGTGTGTGAATAATCACATGCTGCAGTTGTAAAAGAATATAAAATAAAATCCAGTAATTAAGCTTAAAGTTCCCATCTGTTTCAGTCTTTGCATGTGTGTTTGAATGTTGTCTTGTGCTCCTCAGGTGCTGGTGATGATAACCCGTACTCTCTGCACACAGAGAACTACAACGATCTGCTTGGTCCAAACTACATCAAGGAGCTCTCTGATTGGTCCACACATCAGCAGACGCTGATGCCGTAGCTGCGTGCCAACAGCTCGTCCTCCTGCCCTTTGTGTTTACCACATACTTGATTAAAAGCAGTTTTTTCCCCTTCAGGCTTTCTTGCCGACCTTCAGCTGTTCTCCTCCTGCCATCTATCTGCGGAGCTGACCGCTGAAAAAAGAGAAATGGGAGAGGGCGAGTAGACAGAGAATATTGCTCTGTCAGTCAGTCGGCCGGTCATCCTCTCAGCTGAGCATGGTGAGATGAAGATCCTGTTCCAAGCCAAGCTTTACCTCTGTCCCCATCACTTGGGTGCGCTGTGGTTCAGTGGCTCAAACTCACTGAGCTGACACCAAGCTCACACCACAGCTTACAGAGTAAACAGATCTCATTTCGCCTCAGTGCAGGATCAGTTATTGCTTTATTGAGTTTTAGTGGATGTTCAACCAACATACAGTAAATGAAGTGCAGGACACAGAGGCAGGACATGAGGTCTAACAGTTTGTAGGTTTGTGTTTGTTTATGAGTGGATACTTTGCCATCATACACAGTAAGCTGACTTAAGTTACAACACATATACATATATATTTGTCCACATATATGCGTTTGATTCCTATACCTTTAAGCCATTGGTTTTACCAATTTTGAAGCTACTTACGACAATTTTGTAGATTTTTATTATTTTTTATTATTTGTTTTGAGTGACATTGTACAACCTGTTTTGTGTTTGTTTTGTATTTTTAAAGTAATCCTGCATTTAGAAAATGTAAAAGCAACTAAAGCACATTACCTTGTCAGGAGCCTTAACATCCTGTGTATAATGTATATGAACTGAAGGTGGAGGCTTCAGAAGGTGCCTGTGTGTATCACTCACAGTAAAATCGATAATAAATTCAAGTGGCAGTCATCCACTGTTATTATCACACGGCTGTCAATCCTCCACTGAATTCAAGTGATGAATAAAAAGAAGCCGACCTGTAACCTGCCTTTATTGTTTATTGATTTTTAACATTTTTAAGAAAGATATTTTAAACAGCACAGAGACACCTTCAAAGAACCTCCACTCTGCTCGCTGTGTCGTGATCAGAGTTGCAAACCAGGAGAGTTTAATTAGATAAAATATAATTTGCTTCACTACAAATAGATACGTTGTCACTCACCCTGTGACTGTAAAAATAAATAAATGTGTAGTACTGAATAAATACAGCCACAAGTAAATATAACTCGCACGTTCAGTTTCAGTTAATGATGATGATAATGAAATCTAATCTCTTTAGTCTGATGGCAGAAACAGCTGCTGCCAGCTCCACATGTAGGGAATGTGAGGTTAGTACATATGAGGAAATCTAATTTCATATGAAACTCTACACTGAATGAAAGGGAGTACAGTAGACTTTCATACAGCCGTACTTTATTGATAACAACTGCCTAAAACTACAAACTTAAAATCTGTATTTTTATACCACTTGTTGGTGCTTGTACCTTCCCATGACAGACATGTGGACGTGTCATAACAGGACAAGCGCAGGTGCAAATAATAACTCTAATTATGACTGTTCCTTTGAAGGGTCAAAATGCTGTTCCCGTGCGTCAGCATGCACAATACCGAGATCTTAAAACTGGCACGCCTGAACATAATGCAGCCAGTAATTACACATGCTTTACATGCTAAATGTCTAATAAAAAAACACCTGACATCTGATAAAGTTTCACCTGCATCAACAAACACTAATGCAGTTCTTTAAAGTGGAAAGTAATGAGGCAGATTTATTCAGTTAGAATGCAATTACAATTTTGAGGTTCTTGAGTATTTCTATTTCTTGTTGCTTTCTACTTCTACTCCACTACATTTCAGAGGCAAATACTGTACTTTTTACTCCACTACATGTGTTTGACAGATATAGTTATTAGTCACTTTTCAGCTTAAAGCTTTGTTTTCATTAAAAAGTTTTTTTTCGTAAAAAAACATATAAGTTTATAAAATATAACACATTGTCAGTGGTGGAAAGTAACCAGTATGTACAAATTTGAGGTACTTGTACTTTACTTGAGTATTTCAATTTGATGCTACTGTATACTGCTACTTCACTACATTTCAGAGGGAAATATTGTACTTTTTATTCCACTCTGTATTTTACAGTTATAGTTACTTTTCAGATTAAGATTTACATAAAAAAAAAAAATCAGAATCAGCTTTATTGGCCGTGTATGTGTACACATACAAGGAATCTGCTCTCAATGTACTTACACAGAGATAAACATAACAGCTAAGAACAAGGACAAGCTGAACACACAAGGTCAGGACAGGACTATTATATGACCACATTATTAGAATAAACTACCCAACAGTATATGAAGCAGTTAAAATTACCTCCACATTGACCAACTAAGTGACAACATTAAAGCACCGCTTAAACATTAATTCATCAATAATGATCCAATAATATAACAGAACACTGACAGAGACCATTCTGCATAATGAGTACTTTTAAACTTACTAAAGTACATTTTGTTACTAAATTTTCTGTACTTTTACTTAAGTAAAATTTTGAATGCAGGACTTTCACTTGTAATGGAGTATTTCTATAGTGATGGTATTGCTACCTTTAATGAAATAAGTGATTTGAATACTTCTTCCACCACTGCACATTGTCAAGATTAACCCAGTGGTTACTAATCACTGGTAACCACGGGTTACAGTGGTTACCAACCATTTTGCTTGTGACCCCTTACAGAAAAACAGTGTGTGGTTGGGGCCCTTGTGATGTTTCAGACGTCTATGAGAGACATTTCCCCTCTAAACTTCTCACATGGTTTCATTTAAATAACTGGTGACCCTTTGGAGGGGGCCAGACTCCTTGGTTAGAAACCAGTGGATAAAAGTACCTAACTAACCAGCCACAACAGTGAAATGCTACTTACACATTGATAGAACAGTATTAACAATGTAATTCCATAAAAATTATAAATCAGCCACAGGGCCATTTTTCTGCAGAATGAGTACTTTTACTTTAGATACTTTAAAGGTGTACTCTATGATTCTGGAGAAAGCTTGTTGATATTTGAACTCAACAGCCAAACAAATACACCCCTCTCTTCAGTGCTCCTTCAAACTCGCACGAATAACACACAGCATTAGTTTGTCCTGTGTACGAGCACGAGTTATGACATATTATACCGAAGTGTTTAGTGGAAATGCGACTAATGCGTCGGTATTTGACGATCTGGGTTGGTGGCTCTACCCACCCCACTTTGTTTCCCGTTTACAGAGCCAGGGCTGTGTATGAACACCAGACTTTGTTTTCAGCGCACACACAGAACAGAAAGCTAGTGGACCGTGAGGAGATATTCTCTGAATTTGACAAAAAGTGTTTTGGATTAGAATCATAGATGACACCTTTAAGTTAAATTTTTACCTAAGTGGGATTTTGAAAGCAGGTCTTTTAGTTGTATTGGTACTTTTAGTTAAATAAAGGATGTGTGCACTTCTTATTTACAAGAATCCCTTTGTATTTTTAGTGTCTGCTTGTGCTTTCGTCCAAAATGAGCTCCACTATCCCCTCTCTCACCCCGTGGATGTGAGGCTTTGGCCTGAAGTGAAGACATGGAACACACAGTCGGTGAAACATCAACATTGAACATTTATTTCTCATTTTTTTTATTCTGAAAAATGCAGAAAAAAGACAGATGAATTTCCCTTAAAGTGGGATCTACATATCAGGCAGTTCCTGAGGAAAAGAAAACAACAAAAAACACTGTTCCAACTCTGCCTTCCCAGTATTGTTATACAGAAAGACCAAAAATAGGTATGACCCCAAATACATATAAACCATGGATCCATTACTTTTATCTTACGTATTTACAGTATCATCATAAAATAAGTTCTATGACAGGAATCCCACGAGGAAACAATTTTTTTTTTAAAGTCACATTCAACCAGTCCACTAGCACAGCCTGCTGGTCACACAATATACTGCAATCCCAGTATGTCTGCACATACTACAGCATTTCGCCCAGAGCTGGAAAAAAACAAACTAGTCTACACATATGTGGATCTCTTTTCACACAGGAATTACTACAGAAACATTTAAAGAGGAACAGATGAGCTCTGTGACAATATTTTATCCTGATGAATCACATTATTAAATGTCAGTGAATGTTGGGAAAGTGGCTCCCAGCAGTTTTAAGGCTGTAAATGATAAGATATTACAAATGTGACTGTATCTATTAGGTATTTCATGTTGCCTTGGACATACACCAAAGATTTCATTCTTGTATCATAAATAGTATGACAATAGCACTCATTTAACACCAATCTACAGACTTTCGCTTGACTTTATAATACAACCACATTCTGCTGTTTGACTAATAAAATCATACCATGTACATGGAGGACAAATAATCACATGAATGAATAGATCCAGGCCTGCTGGTTTGCTCCACAATATAATCACTGTTAGTAGTGATGAGCAGTGTGTACATGATGAACACTACAGACCCCATGGAGGAGGGGCCATGCATTTAATGTTCATACTGCAGCTGCTCTCTCACTGTCTGCAAAGATTTCATCGAGGTATATTAAATGGAGCCTGGATCAGAAATTTGGACTACATATGACAATACTGAGGGATGACAATGTACCTGCCAGTCAATAAAAAGGGAGAACATTAAGTCTGACAACCAGTGTAATCAGGCAATGAGAGCTGCACTTATGTACTTTTTCCTTAAGAGAGGAAACTTATATCTTCTTGGAAAAAAAGAGAAACTTTTGCACAAAGACAAACAGGCAAACTGGGAATAACTTAATCAAATGTCCATAGTGGGTGAGATTTAATACCTTTTGTAATTTTAAATGTTTTTGACAAAATAATGTTAACATCACATGAAAACATCTTTTGACACTGAAGCAAGTGAATCACAAACACTGCAACAAAGGTGGGTCACATTAGCTTGAATACCATTTAGTAGCATCTGTTAGATTTAGGAAGTCCAGTATTCAGGTTGTCAAAGAAACATGAAACTACTAAGACCTCCGGAGGGACAAAATCATCATGTTATCATCCAAAAAAGAACTAAGAAATGATTTTATGTCTCTCTGAAGTTATGACAAGACACAGTGTGTAACACAGACTGTGCTGGGAAAAAGGAACAGCAGTTACAACTAACTTATAAAAAGGATACGATGGACACGCAGTAGGTAAAGTACAGGTCTGAGAATACTGCCAACTGTATCAAGCCTGACCCACATTTGTGGCAGCGTTTGCAGGGGTGAAGTTTAACTCTTGGTCTACAGTTGGTACACAAGCGTTGAAAAGAAGCGAATACATATAAAAAATATGAATCTTTTTTGAAACCAAGCTCAGTGTTTGCAGCATCAAGCTGCCAAACGACGCTAGTAAAATGAACAAAAAATAACGAACATGACTTCAGAAGGCAGATTTGAAGTTCATAGTTTATTAAAATTCTATATGGTTCAATCTAAATGAGTATAAAAAAAACAGTTGAAATCAATGCGAAATTCCTAAGCAAGTGTGAGTGTACAATGTATGGTCCAGTGTACTCTACTCATTTCAAGTTTATTACAAGACAGCAATCTTCAACCCTGAAAGCAACTCAGAGAATCGTGAGTATTTCTCAGAATAAAACGATGAACATGTCGCTTTTTGCCTTGCTACCTCTACCTGTCCTTTGATAAACCTCTGAGAATAAAGAAGGAAACAATGTTCCAAATCTCCAGCGTGGCCCAGCCACCATGAGGTCCGTTAACAAATCAGATAATAAATACAGGCATCCAAATGGGCTACAACAGCAAATATTTTTGAAAGAATTTTCCTCATGCATACACACAAGCATACGTCTGACTGATATTATGAGCTTTCTAAACCCTCTTATCTACTCTTAACAGTTACTCTTTACAGTGCAACAGTATGGCAGCAAATGGATAGCAGTGCTTTCATTAAAAAAAAGGAATGGAAAATAAAAATATATACAACATTATGGAAAAGCAGTAGTTTCATCTTTTGGTCCTGCGTCCATTACAGACAGAACTGCTTTTTGAAAATGCTTCCTCATATCAACAACAGTAGTTTCCACAAGACTGTGAAGGGCTGCGAGGGGAAAAAAGGGGAACAGATGTTAGGATTTCAAATGCTACTGATAGGTGGGGTGTGTTTAGGCCAAATCACACGCTTTCACAATCATATGTGAGCCTGTTCAGTCAAAGTTTGGGGGGGAATTCACTTTTTGAGAGTGAACAGGCTTCAGAGTGCTGACTCTGGCCCTTTCACCTGACATTTCTTCCCCCCAAACACGTTTGATATTGTGGGGCTGAATTTGTTTAGGCGCCCAAAGAATGACGGGGTCCAAAAATAAAAAGTGACAGTGGTCATGGCAACATCCAGTGGGAGTTTAAAAACAAGGCAGGGTGCAACATTAACAGTTAACCAGTTGCCTGAGGCAAGCAATGCCACTGCCCAAATCAGGCCATCGTTTAAAAAAACAGAACCAAACGTACAAATAAAAACCATACAAATGAAAAAACAATGATTTTACTGACAGCCGAGTCACTGTCACAAGGAAATGGAAGGGGTTATAAGCACGGCAAAGCTTATCAAGAAGGACATTCATTCCTTCATGAATTCCCCCAATAAAACATGACTATATACGGCACTGCACAAATATGTGCTGTGAGGCATTTCACCAGTTTCCTTTTAAAGCCACATAAGACAAGCTTGCTGTTGTGTGTAAGCATGCTTTGCCATCATTTGTTATGACACAGCATGGGTGGAGTCGAGTCAGCCACTTTTAGTGGTAGATGTTAACTGGAAGTCTCCTAATTTCAATATTGTTGTGCTTTCTCATCAATAACACAACATGTGAAAGTTTGCACTGTTTACCAAGAAGGCTGCACTGCTCTGTTAAATGTTGCAAAAGAAGATTTTTGCATATTTAGACCCCAGTTTTACATGCAAAATCTGTAGGTAGTTAATTTCCCTGAAAAACAAACTTGACCTTTTACCAGCTACAAATAGCTATTTGCATAAAACACGTCTGAACTGGGCTTACATGGCTTTGGGGTAGTGAAAATTCTGTGGCTGAATATCAGTTCCACTATGGGACGAAAACGTATCTCTCACCTTGTTACAACTGAGAACCTTCAGACCCTCCATGCGCGTAGCCCCCTTTAGATTTCATCTGGGCCTGAACAAGGTCCACCTGCAAACATCAAGATGTAATCGTTAGTTGACTAAAAATGTATGTTTGCTTTATTCTGTTGGTGGAATAAAGAGGAGCAAAAACCTACCGATGCCAATCCAAGGCCCATGTCCCCCGAGCCTACATGTGTGGTGTGAACAAAGTTTGTTGGCTCCCCGATCATGGAGCGGTCGATCCGTCGCCGCCGTTTCTGAAAACGAAAAACAATAAACATAAGCTTTTTTAGTCTTATCATCCTAAATATATTTAAGATAATATTACTAATCAGTGAAGATGGAGAAGACACCAGCCGAAACACAGCTTACTCATCCCTCTCCTGTTTACCTTCTGAAACTTGTATAAGCAGTGGACCTGTGCTGTGGAACTACAACAGAGGTCAACACTCATGATTCCTTTTATCTTATCTGTTAGTAGATAGACTGGCTGACTACAATGAGACACAACAACTGGTTGTTCGCTGTCACAAAAATAAACCTTATTGAATCTAAGTAAGTGTCGTGACAGACAATGTGGATGTGGTAACTGGAGGCCCTGATGCTTTCTTATTTAATCTATAATAAAAAGAGGATGTAATATTTTTTGTCAGGCACGACACAACCGAAATGTTTTTTTAACAGAAACTTTATCTAAGAACAGTGAATATTCGCCAGAGAATACCGCTCTGTTTATCAACCTATATTCTAAAACGCAACCCACTTTAAACAAAGCAGCTGCATTAAAAATTGAGCCAATCAATTTGTCTGCCATCATACTCACCGGTTGTGGCTGCTCTGCAATGCAGCAGCTGAAACAAACCCAGAACTCAGTCATTCTGAGGCCGACGAAGAAGCCGCAGCAGTTTCCTATCTCACTTCAGACGTCTCTCTGCGTCTGTCTTCCTGTTCAGTTTTACCAGAGCCACAAACACACGCCGGAAACTGATGACAGACACACACCACTGGTTTATCCTTGGGTAAACCGTTGGCACAAGAACCGTTCTCCCAACACAGGGCAGCACACTCCTGTCAACACGTGAAAGGTGTAGAAAAAACACAATCAGTTTTTTTTTCTATTGAACACTGACATACTATGACAAATAACTCATTATTGTCAAGGTTATCCATAATGTCTACGCTTTGTTTTTCCTCTCAAGCATTGGATTAGTGAATTGTGGGCACCTTCTAGCAAGGCACTGGTCCAATTTTCCTGAAAAAAACTTGTTGTACAGCACCTGATAGCGATATTTTAAAGTGAAGTATCATGTGGTTGATTACGTAGCCAGTTTTATACCTAGCGTGCCACTGCCTTCACTTAAGCAGGTCTCTTCTGGCAACAACCACAGCTAATGAGGTCACACCTAGAGGCAGGGACAATGGTGTACATATAGTTCTCACAACATAAAAAACTGAAATCTCAAGGAATATGTTGCACAAATGCAAATATATGTGCGCTGCGCAGTATGGTACAAGTCTTGAGGTGAAATCTCCACATGGAAGAAATTGGGTCAGCATGTTATGTGTGTTCCAGTGTGGGATCACCTACTATAAAACACATATTGTCCAAGTAATCAATAGGTTTCACTTTTCCTTTTGTAAGTCATATCTTGTGGCAAACAATGAAGTGTTTGATTAGCCTATAACCTTGGGCTTTCATGGTCACTGATCAGCCTATGTTTCAGTATTCATTATGCTGTCATTAGCACTGCAGCCTTCATACGGTATCCATTTTAATTAATATCTCCCTGGAGCTAACAGAGGCGGGACAGACAAGAAAATGTAGAAAAGAAAATTTGGAGCATCAGCTGACAAAATGACTGAAAATGCTTGCACTGCTGTTACCACTTGACTGCTACGTATCCTATATCATAGGCGAGAAACAACTGCTTTCAGGAGTACAGGATCTCCAAATGGTGCCTCAAGATGACACTTTTATTTTAAAGGAAATGTACATGTGTCAAGATACAGAGTGCTACTGGGAAGACACAAGACACAATAAGAAGAAATGTAGAGGGCAGGGGGTGTTTACAACCAAGAGGGAATTAACTGCATTTTAATCCCAAACTTTAGTATTTAGTTTTTCAGGAACAACTTCATTCTTTATGAATAATTTGGGGCGGCATCTAACGATTATTTTTCTTATTGATTAATCTGCCGATTATTTTCTCAATTAATTGATTAATCATTTGGTCTATAAAACATTAGAAAACAGTGAAAAATGCCCATCACAACATGTGATGACCTCGTCAAATGTCTTAGTTTGTCCGATCAATAGCCAAATCCCAAAAATATTCAATTTATTATAATGCAAGACCAAGAAAAGTGGCACATTTTCACATTTGAGCGCCTGGAACAATCAAATTTTTGGATTTTTTGCTGGAAAAGTAACTCAAACGATTAGTTAGCTCTAGAATAATTTCAACATTTTTAAGTATGACTGAGGAGCAGCAGTATCAGATATTAGGAGACGTGTCATGTCAGTGAGTATAATGGTTTTGCTGTGTATAACTTTACTTGGCAGCATCAGAACCCCATTATCGCTGTCAGACAGGAGGTGACAGGAGGATCAAATGATCCGCCAAATGCAAAGAGCTCGCTGACAAAGTAGATTTCCTAATTTGTAACTCTGGCTGACATTACACATCGCTGACATTGAACTGTTACTGTGCTCTCCATACAGGTGAATCGTGTCATCAGGTGCAGAGGTGATATAATGTTGATCTTAATGACAGCTGAAAACCTTAAAAGGATTGGTTACTCTTCCTCTGATCTCGGATTACACGAACGTAATCAGTATTTACAAACAAATGAACGTTATGTAACTTCGCACCGATGCGGCAAAGACTCCTCACACGGCGGGTCCGAGCTAAAAACCACAACTGGGCGCAATCCAGTGTGATGGCATGCCAGGGTTTCACAATTGATTTAAATTGCTTCAGTGGAGCGGGGTCGTCGCCTGCAGCGAACCAGCGTTATCATTATCAGCTGCTAACACGGTTAGCTCACAAGCTAACGTTCACGAGCTCGCTAATAGCAGCAGGTCCGTGTTTTTTTCCACTGACAGCTAGCTAACCAGGCTAACTGAGCCCGTTTTCGAAAGTGTGACTTCAATGCTCCACAAAAACGAAATGTTAAACACACGAACGTTCACGTGACTGTTAACCGGCTATACAGCTAACCTATTTCCACGAGTTATTATAATTTTACGTGAATAAACTTACCAGATGGCGGCCGGTTTCCCGGAGTAAAAATGAACGATCGACTGAAGGCTAAAGAATGCAAAAAAAACCAGGAACTGGGCTCGCTGATGACGTCATACGACTTCCGTTCCAGCGGGTGACCACTTCCGTGTTGACCCACGCGTACACGTTTTTCTCACAGGAGATATTCGCCGATAAAAAGTTGTTTTTAAATACTCAAAATGAGGCCGCTGACAGACGAAGAGACGAGAACGATGTTTGAGAAGCTATCGAAATAGTAAGTGAACTTAGAGGACGTTTTTTGCTCGCCTGTTAGGATTCAAGTTATACCAAAAAAACGTTAGCATCCTTGTTAGCATGTGTGTGATGCATGTGTTTTCTCCCACAACAGCATCGGTGAAAACATCAAGCTTCTGGTGGACCGACCTGACGGTACCTACTGTTTCAGGCTTCACAATGACCGTGTGTACTACATGAGGTAATCCAGGATACATTAACATACGTGTATTGTTATCTATCAATACTCCTTGATTGTGCAATTAATATCGCATCGTTTTCTGCCCACAGTGAGAAAATTCTCAAGTTGGCCACAAACATTTCCCGGGACAAGCTCGTGTCAGTGGGGACGTGTTTTGGAAAGTTCACAAAGACCACCAAGTTCCGCCTGCACATCACAGCTCTGGATTTCCTGGCGCCCTATGCAAAGGTGAGCATGTATGGGTGCATCTCATCTATATTATTTGTATCTCTGCTTCCATCATTTGCATCCCTTCCTTTCTCCTCAGCTCCTGCCAGTGGAGCTTGGAGTAAAGTAAAATGTGGACACAGAGGAAGTGAGGCAGTACAAATATTTAGTGAAGTGACGCGTCCTTTTCAGCAGAGCCTCAATTTGAATTGATGTCAGAATGACGGCTGCAAAACAGGGTCATCTTTCCAAAAGAAGTCTCCGAAAGGCTTACAGGAAGAGCAGCTGAGTGACGCAGTGATCAGAAGTGGCTAATGGCAGGCCACCCTCATGGTTCAGTGGCATATGTGAAATCTTGGTGGTGTTCCACTGTTTATCTACTGACATATGCCTCTGCTGTGTGCCACATAAAGATGGCATGTCACTTGCACTGTGTTAAGCTGGTAGCTCATGCCATAACAGGCTAGTAGATAATGACCAAATATGCAACATGCCACTAATTTGACCGTTAATGCTTCAAAGATGCCAGTGGCTATTATGTCAAACGCCTCAATTTATTTTGAATAAATTGGTCTGTCAGTGGAGCACAGCAGTGATGTGCTGTTGCGCGTAACGTTACCACATTAGAGGCATATGCCTGTAGGAATATGAGTGACATATGGCAGTAGAACACCAGCACCAGCAGGCCTCTTTCACAACAGACATTTTGACCTGTGATAGGAGGAAAAGCACAGGTCTTACTAATAACATTAACAATGTCTTCCTTCTATTTAAATGTCCCAGTAAGCCAAAATCGTCACATGCCGCTAAACAAGAGTGGCACACCATTAGCCGCTTTCTGATTTCAGCACTGCTGGTACTGCTTGAGATCTTTTTCATGTATCAGCCACAATTGAGATTGCGGTCATTCACGTGAAGCTCTCTGGTCCAAAAGCACATCAAGGTCACATGTTCAAACACAGCCCCTTGCATCAGTTTATGGTTTATGCAATATATTGTTTTTGTAATAATCATATTTTGTTGCATTGATAATCAACCGCTCCCATTACGTTCATAATGTCAACGTAACTTCAGTAATGTAAGCTTGTTTACCAGAGCTGCAGTTGCTGTAACTAGGTTGCCAAGACAGACCCACACGCACCTGCACAGGTGTCCTCATGAGGCAGGATTCATTAAGTGAGCTAGGTGTAACTTTGCAGATCCAGAAACTCCTCAAATATTGAACATTGACTGATTTGAAGTAAAAAGAGCTGGTCCAGGTCTTACTGAGCAACCAGATAACTTAATCCTTGTTCATGAGACCACTCCCTACATACACACAAACTCCAGACAAGCCCCATATGTGGGTATTAATTATATTAATATTTTTGAAGCTGTCTTAAGTTTTATGGGATATTAGAGTAAGTTAAAATGTCAATATGAAAACTGTTTTTCTCCAAGAATATTTTACAATGCTATAAATAACTCAACTATTGCTGCTCTTCGTATACTACACTGCATTAACATCAATGGTACTGTTCTTGAATTGCAATATTAGCAATATATTTTACATTGATATTGTGACAGCCCTACTTCTGTTTGATGTAGATGTACTATATGTATGTATGTATGTATGTATGTGTATCTTTGTCAGGCTCTCCTGGGTGCCTGCCTTCAGTTATAAAGATCAGTGTGGGTAATTTACTGGGCAATAGATAATATTTGTGCATATAACTTGTCCTGTTTCGAGTCTTTTAAATTGTTAAATAATAAAATTAAGTTAGGTATATACACTACTCACAAAAAGTTAGGGATATTCGACTTTCGGGTGAAATTTATGGAAAATGTAAAAAGTTCATGCTACAGTGATATATCATGAAAGTAGGGCATTTAAGTAGAAGCATGCAATGGTAATTTCTTCATCTCAAACAATTTATTGAAACAAAAGCTAACAACAGTGGTGGGTATACCACAACAAAAAATGTCAGTGTCTCAATAACTTGTCATGTGTCCTTGAGCATCAATTACAGCTTGACAACGACGTCTCATGCTGTTCACAAGTCGACTTATTGTCTGCTGAGGCATGGCATTCCACTCTTCTTGAAGGGCTGCCCTCAGGTCATTGAGGTTCTGGGGTGCGGGGTTACGACCCTCTACACGACGACTCAGCTGATCCCATAGGTTTTCTATGGGATTCAGGTCTGGAGAAAGTGCAGGCTGCTCCATTTAAGGTACCCCAGCCTCCAGCAGCCGTTCCCTGATGATGCGACCTCGATGAGCTGGGGCATTGTCGTCCATGAAGATGAAATCAGGCCTGTGTTGCTCANCAATGGCCGGGTACTGTTGATCGATTGTTAGGTGTCGTCTTGGTCTCATGATGTCAAAATGTGAACAGCATGATGAAGAGGACTGTTTAAATACAAACTGTCATTGAACCAGAACATTTAGTGGTCGATTCATGGATCAGACACTTGTTGTGATTTTTGCGGTTAATCACCGTGTTAGAGAACAGCATGTTATGCAATAAGTACTGAAACATTGAACAGTTGGACATGTGCATTCAAAAGTTTAGAGAAGGTCAAATTAAGTTCACCTGTAAAGGTTATAGTGCATTCTGAAATTTCATCCGAAAGCCGAATATCCCTAACTTTTTCTGAGTAGTGTATATAATAACTTGAAGCTTTTCTGTCCATGTCTACAGTTCAAGGTGTGGGTGAAACCTGGAGCAGAGCAGTCTTTCCTCTACGGGAACCATGTGCTAAAATCTGGGCTCGGGAGAATCACTGAAAACACCATGCAGTACCAGGGAGTTGTGGTCTACTCCATGGCCGATGTGCCCCTGGTAAGTTTTGCAACCATGATGCTGTATTGCTCATGTGGTTGAGGACAGCGCTCTCAGTGCACCGTCGAGTGCACATGCTTCACATAACAGCATACTCTGCACTGAGATGTTAGAAGTGCTACGGTGTGGCCTTCAGTTGTATTTCTTTAAAAATGCGTAATTCCTGAATTAAATATATATCCACACATACTCTTTGTACCAAAAGTTCAGAGTACCATATTTTCCAGAGTAATTTCAGTTTAACTTAAGCTAATGCTACAGATTTTGACCTTTGTCTGTGTTCAGCGAGGGGATTTCTGAACCGGTTGTGTATCTTATTTCTCAGGGTTTTGGAGTGGCAGCCAAGTCTACCCAGGAGTGTCGGCGAGTGGACCCCATGTCCATTGTAGTGTTCCACCAGGCCGATGTGGGAGAGTTCATTAGGAATGAAGACACCTTAACATAAAGATGCAATTGAAGAAACAACTGGACTGTTAAATGCCCCCTTTCTTAACCCACTTCTTACTCAGTGAAATTCACACTCAGAACAGTTGCTGTTTAATTGCCTGGTTCAAAGCACCGGAAGAGCAGATGTTACGACTGGCCCATATTTCCAATGCACAGTCTAGGGACTGAAACAAAGACCTCTATTGACTCACTTTGGGATATTCCCTTGCCACAGAGTCTCCTGATACTCCCCTTCACTCCGGCTCTTGAGTCAACTCTTGTCAAAATGAAGGGGAATGCTTTTCTGTGTTTTTCTTTTGTAAACGTCATCTTTCAAATAAATCCATAATGTCTTTGTATTTATGAGTCTTTGTGAGCTTGTTACTGTATATAGGCCTGCAGTGAAAATGCATGTATCAGACATTGTTGCAGTTTTTGTAACAGACAACTCATCTTGCAAATTGAAACGTGAAAATTTATTGAACCAAAAGTGCCTAGAGCTTAAACTGTACAATACTTTCAAACATGATAATGCTGAAAACAGGTTTAACCTATACTCCACTGAAAATAAAACTGAATAAAAAGAGGAACCAAGAAATTAATGTGGAGCTGGAAAACAGTCAATTGTATAACGTCCATTTGAACTTGTCTTGATCCACTCAGACCATGTTTGCTTTCTTGAGTGTTCTCCATCTGTCCTTCAGGTTGATGTTTGTTCGATCCTTGAAGGAGTAATATGCCTGTATCTTACTCCAGTTGCCCTCTCCGAATTTTTTGACCCCTTCCTTCAACTTATTTGTCTCACTCTCGGTCCACCTCTGCAACAGAACAGGAACATGTGATTAGTCGGCTTTCTGTTGCTGTGACAGCAATACTGCCATTGCAGTGTAATGGAAAAAAAAACCCCAACTAAAATTGAGAAGTCTGCTTGTGTGGTGATTTCATCAGCTGCTGGAATGATCTGACTTTGAAGAGTTGCACGCTGGCTGCAAAGCATCAATTTTATGAAGGCAAGAAGCAACCAAATCCATGTCATCCTTTCTACATCGTCGTTCAGCTTTAATATTCCCACAATATACGTAATAATGAATGTAGCTAAAGATTCAGATTTTTAAATGCCTGTTAACACACAATTCACCACATTTGTTACTTCATTTTGGACTAAGTATTAGAAACATTACAAAGTCTTATTATATTTACCCTTTTCCTGTGGCTTGAATTTGAAATGGTGCTCTCGTTGTGCGATCCTTTGGGAAAAACAAAGATACATTACAGCATGAGCAAGATTTTCACAACTAGATTTATACAGGATTAAATAGAAGCAGATATTTGTTGAAATATTACCGCTCTTCTTTCTGGAGGTGAAATACGACTCTTCATCGCTCCATGTATCCTTACTCTCCTTTGCATTATTGTACAGCTGTTTCCTGTGGACAGGAGCAGTTTCTTTTCATGCTTGGCACCCTGATTCATGATTGTTTAACAGCTGTGATGTTAAGATAGAATTCATAGAATTCAAGCTGCTGCTTTACTAACCATTTTGAATGGGAAGGACCTTTGTCTTGAGCAGAGTCCTTGTGAGGGGTGGAGCTCGTTCGAGGGACACCAATGTCACCTGTATTACCGGCATCCCTGCATACATACATTAAAAGTTTATCAAATGTTGTCAGTCCTTCAATTGTAAACTAAGACAGTGACATCAAATGAGTGTTGTGTTTGGACTTGCTTGCAGAGAGGATCACTGGCCAGCTGTTTTCGAGGTTTCTGTACTGGGGTTGTGCAGGGAGCCAGTGCCTCCTGTGGGTCTTCCTCGCTGTCTGATGACGACTGTTTTGACTTACTGGAGTTTCTGCATGATGAGAGTTGAGACTCAGTCGAGTATTGTCCAGAAAAGGACTAAAATCATTCTTTGTTCTTTGTCTGTCAAATTAAACAACCATGTTTTCAACTGTCAAAGTAACTGCACAATGTATACTTGTAAAAGGTCAAAGAGATTAAATTCCTGATCCCATCAAGCGGAATCAAATGCAAACTTCAACTACCTAACTAAAGCAACAATACTGATGCTTTAAGCTACCGAGTTTAAACTTAGTGAGTTTAAGCTAAAACTTCACTGGCTATCAGTGATGTTTACAATAAACTCTGAAAATATTAATATTACTGATCAGTCACAACATCTCTTAGAACCTTTGAAGCGTAGTGTCCATATAGCAGTTAAAGGTCTGTCAGGTCTGCCAACTAATGTCTACTTGATGTCCCCAGGTGCCATCTTAAAATAGAGACCTTGCATTTGCCGTCTTTAACCATATACTTCGGAATGGACGACCTCTTACTTTTAGATCATTCAGTTAAAGTGGCAAGCCACCTGAACTGCTGAATACTGGCTCTTTTGCTTACACTTGCACAGGACAAAATTTACAATAGTTGCAGGTGGCAAAAAAAGAAAGAAAATATTTCCTAATGTGTGAAAATTGTGTTTCAAATTCTGCCGTAGTTTCTTAATCCTCCATCGCTGTAATTCACCTGATCTTTACGGTTCTTCTGATGTGGTGGAAATGCAAGAAGGAATGCACAAAAGGGACTTATAGCTCCTAGTTTAGTTCCTGAGTTTAATTCCTCTGGTTCCATAAGTCCTGGAAGTTTTTGGTCAGTAAGGGTTTTCAAATTGAGCCTAAGTTTTTGAGGTCAAAAAGCCAGCAAACTGCTCGAGCACCTTAAAAAGATTTCCGTTTTTTTGGAAAGGGCAAATAAAAGACAGATTAGTGGCCAGTGGAGACCACTCCTAATTGACTTAAGTCGTTATGACACACCGCTATCCTTACAGCCCTGTGGTCTGTTAACATGGCTCAACATTACAACATGGTAATAACCCATGTGGCAGCCCTATGTGAAGTGATACTGTACATTTGGACTTACCTGCTGAGTGAACTGTTGGACTGGTTATGGAGTTCTCCCACACAGGTTTCCCCGTTGGCCACAGAGCCAGGGGGCTCCTCCTCGCTGTCTGCTGACAACTCTGCCCAGCTAGTTGAGGCTCTGCATGACGAAACAAGCAGTTTTAGTGACGTACGCTCACTGAGCAACACAGCACAAGCTGCCTACTTGGAATGAAATGTGCTATACAAGGGCAGGTGTAAAGTATATTTTTGTGTATCACCAGATTCCCTGTAAAAAAAAAAA
>NTHP01000102.1:2319060-2340650 GCA_003416845.1 Oplegnathus fasciatus
AAAAAAAAGTACTTTGTACTATTTGGAAGGCACTTTTAGGATAAATATAAAAAAGCAATGCAACGTCATAAAAGTCAAGTGATCTGATACTGATGACCTATTAATTCCTGTTTTCAGACATTTTTGAACATTTCTGTCCCCGTAAAATTCACTGCTTTTGCTTCAGTTACCCGTTTTCACAAACCATATTACTACTTCAATACATTAACAAATTCCTTTATCATACTAGTACTATTTATTTCAGAACTAGTATTATTTTAATGAGTGTATCACGACATGTAGTTGTACTCTGTTACACACTACCTGCCTGACTACATCTTGACACACCACAACAGTCAAAACCATCATCTCGACTAATTGTGACGCTATACAGAACAGGCCTGTGTGATGCAACTTCGGGCAGTGAAAACACATTTTGAGTGACATTTAATTATTTGCCTGTTTAATGACCATTTTTTAAATGTGTGAAATTAAACACCACCCATCAAGTCATTTGTAATAAATACCTTCAATGATCACTATTTGGTTGACCAGAGCATCCCCCAACTTCATATAAAAATGACACAATGATTCTGAGATCACTTTGTAAAAAGTGACTTCTAAAAACATCCAAAAAATACGTTTCTTAAAATTTTTTTTTTAACCTGCTGCAGATTTTGCTGGCTCGTCTGGAGCGCTTCCGTGTGGGTATGGTAACCTCGTTGTCTGTTACTGGGTCTTGCTGGTCTTTTTTATTGGGTGTGGCCTGTGACTGTGGTGACTCGTCTGTTCTGACTTCAGCCACCAGTTCCTGAGAAGTCGTTGTGCACTGCGAGCCCCCCTGGCTGTCCGGCTCGACCACCAGTTGTGCCACAGTGTAAGGCCGCCTGTTCCTCCGCACTGAGGGTGTCTTTGAGAGTGAACCTGCCTGTGTTTGAGGAACAGCATCCGTATGTGGTGGTTGGTCTGCTGGGGAAGCCTCCATGGGGCTGCCTGAGTCTCTCTGAAATAACCTATCCTGCTCCGCGGCCCGTTTGGTGCCCTTCTTGGGAGTAGGTGAGAGGCGCAGGGAAAGATTTGGCTGCTCCTCTCCCTCCACTTCTTCCTCCAGCTGAGCAAATGTTCTCTCATCTGAATCTGCTGCCAAAGCCTTGTAGGCCCTCTCCAGCCTGTTCCTCGGGATAATTTCATGTTTGCTGGAAGATGAGATAGAGACAAGAAGAAAAGATTGAACACGGTATTTAGGCCAGAGAACAAGAGGGGTCGCCAGTCGACATATTAGAGGCTTAGAATAGGAAAAGTTCCCATAAAATTGTACTGGAAACATTCTAGCCTGGAGCCCTAAAAAATTTACCCCAACCACACTAGCTGTAACCAAGTACGATAGGTACCAATAAAGGTTTTTCAATTAAATACTGTGCTTAGATGTGGTGAGCAAAGTAACAATATATAGTTATATGGGTGCTAAATGTGATTCGTGTAACTGCTAATGGTGGGCATAAGAGAATTAGTGACTAACAATTGGGGGACCTCATTGTTTCCTCTAATCCTTCCCAATAATAGCAGATAGATGTACTGATGAGAGGGGTAGAGAGTGTGTCATATGACGTAATGTGACTTAACAGAGGCCATACTGCTTTGCCAATTTTGTACTTAAACAGTAATTATGAGCTTGTCTGAAATTAATTGAGAGGCAGAGAGAGCCTACCATGGTACAAACTGCACGGTGTTTATTTGTGGACTAGAGGACGGGCCAGGTTCTTCTTCCTCCTCAGCTTCCATGTCATCAGGCCCCGTAAGTCTTTTTTCAAGAAGCTGTTTTGCAGCCTGTTACACATACACACACCAAAACCACAAAATAAGTATAAAGACATGTACTTCACCAACAAATCAACAGTGTTGTATCTGTGGATTGGCTGAACGAGGCAAGGCTTTCTTATTTAACTTGCATGAAAATGTTTTCAGTCTTAAGGATGGGTTAATAATTAAATATGCTTCTAAAAACCTTTTGTCACCAGAAGATGAGTGCTGTTGAGAAATCAGCTTCGAAGGGCCATAAAATCTCAAACCCAAGTTTTTAATGCTCAATCATTAAAGGTGTAGTCTACGACTCTGGAGAAAGCTTGTTGATATTTGAACTCAACAGCCAAACAAATACACCCCTCCCTTCAAACGAGTAACGCACAGCATTAGTTTGACTTGTGCAGGAGCACGAGTTGTGACATATTATACTGAAATGTTAAGTGGAAACGCGGCTAAAGCGTCGATATTTGACGACCTGGGTTGGTGGCTCTACCCGAGTCGCTCTGTTTTCCGAGGGCTGTGTATGAACACCGGACTTTTTGTTCAGCGCACACACAGAACTGAAAGCTAGCGGACTGTGAGGAGATATTCACTGAATTTGACAAAAACTGTTTTGGATTAGCATCGTAGAGTACATCTTTAATGCCCATTTACAGCTGAAATATCTCATCAACTTAAAGAAAGCTAAAAAAACCCGAATGTTTCAACGCAGTGAGCATTTATCTGATGCTTAATACATAGCTACACACCTTGAGGAGAAAGGGCACTCTGAATGGGCGGAGCCTCCGGCAAAAGGCCAACATCTCCTCCTTGAACTGTTTGAAGTCCATTTGCTCGATGAGTTTGTGCGTTTTACTCTTCTGTCTGATGAGTCCCATAAATATAGCTTTCTACAAAAAACACACATTCAGTAATGAATGGCAGGCAATGAATAATGCATTCACACAATTAAACATAAAAAAGAAGTTAAAAGTGCTTCAATTAACAAGGTGAACGATGTATCATTTCAGCATCACCTTCAAAATGTATAGACATGCAAGTCAAATTGAAAAGGATTTAATATAATAAGGCAAATTAGGCCTGACATTGTACACTATATAAAACATTTTAATGTGTGATAGACAATGAAAACCAGCAAATGTTGCTGTTTCATGACTAATTCAAAGAAAATCTAGTCCGTGTGATAATAATATATATAATAATAATAGCCTGGTTTTGTTTACATTTTGGTTGCATACATCATCAAAAAACAACCAAAAACAAACAACAAGCTGACTTGTGTCTTAAAAGAAGAACTGCTGCTTCATCTGCTATTTGGAAGTGGTGCCTTATATCACCATACGTGCCCGTCTCCACACTCAACAGCACAAACAGTGTCCGACGGAAATTAGGTCGACGTTTTTACAGACTGCTGAAGACTAAATAGAAGAAATGTATACTTAACTTTCTATGGGAATGTGTAACATTTACTAATTAAGTACATAGCTCTTTGACTGGAACATTTAACAAAATCTAACAACCTGAGTATCCTTTGATGTCCTTGTGATATTGATTAGGCTGACCCAGCATCTATATACCTTCAGGCTTTGATTAGTGTAACATTACGTCCCTGCTACATATATCTATACATAGATGCATACATGTGTGAGGGACCACGATTCCTGGTAAAATATCAACATACACACCACTGACTATCTGTTCATATGAATCATCAATTTACTTTGCAAGAAAAACAACAGAAGGAGAGGGCTGCTAGGGGAGGGTGACTACAGGAGGGAGCAGGAGCGTAAACTCAAACAAACACAAGGAAGGTGTGGAGGACCCAGAATGAGAATCCTCCACAACCGCCAACCACAATCAGGTGATTGAAGGGGACCTGACTAGAGCTAGCAAGCTAAACCGGTTCCTCAGGAGGTTTCACAAGGAGGCTACAGCCCACCAATCCCCCAGCTGTTCTGGTCTGCCCTCTCCAACTTCTCTCTCACATTTGTCTCCCTCCAACAGCACTCTACGGCCCTTAACATCAGACACACTGACCATCACGGCTAATGAGCTGAGAAAAGAACGACAGCAGACTACATCCAAACAGACCAGCAGGCCCTGCAGCAGCAACAACAACAAGAATGATCAAGAGGTGTGCTGCTCAGTGCCGGTTGGGCAAAATTTCCACTAAATTTTAACTCTGCACACAAAGCAGCACTTGCCACTTATGTCGTCGGCTCTCTGCTGCAAGTGAAGAAAATACCATGCGTTGCAACAGCATTGTAAACAATATAGACTAGAAAACAGTTGCGACATTGCACGTTTGAATATTGTGGCGATCACAAGGTTAACAGTAGAAATATGGCATTCTTGTTTCAAAGTAATCTGTTTCACTTGGTATTTTACGCAGTAGTGAAAATATGCTTTTAATTAATTTACACTTTTATTGCAATATTGTCACATGATTAAGATTCAATACACAACACTTTTGCTCACAATGGACACTGCAACTTTTCTATAACAGTATGACCAATGACCATATTAATACAGTAACCAAGAGAGAGGAAGGAAATGCTGACTTGACTCGCTGAAATGATGGAGTTATTGTGTGGACATTCATTTTAGTTACTGAACTCACCTTGCCAACCATTGGTGTGGGAAAGTGTTTGTTGAGCACCTCTTTTGCTTTGTCAAACTTATTGTTCTTAATGAAAATCCGCACCATCTAAAGACAGAAATAAAAAACAGAAATTAAATCAAATCTGATAATTCTTTGTGACAGCAAGTATCTTTAAACAAAATCTAGCTTCTTCTTTGTTAGGCGCTCAGGTGGTGTGAGCTGATGTATTTATCCTAGGGTGGACAGGGCGAAGTGGACACACACAAACAGGTTCGCATCAGTATTTAAACCTTAGCTTGTGAATTCATAGCTTATGAATGTTAAAAATAATAACAAAAATGTAACTAAAATTTAAAAAAAAAACACTTGCCATCTCTTTCAGTGAAGTGCATACACTCTCGAAATCCTGCTGTGGAATACTGTATTCCTGGTTCATGTTTTCCAGCAACATTAAGGCTGATTCCAGAGGACTTATTGACTGATCAGACTCAAATGACGTGCCTGTAGGCAAAGACAAAGCAATAGACAGTTGGGATGTAACGATACACTTCATCATTCATCATCTTTCAATATGAGAAAATTCAATACATGTGGTGAATCAAAGGACCACACATTTGTTTGAAATCGGCATAACAATGCAGTGCTGTGGTGGTTGTGCTAAGCTGACATCTCTGGTAAACAGTTTTTTTGTATTTTGTGTGAAACCACTCAAAATGGGTCAAGAGTAACTCTACTGTTTCAGGCACTGTCAGGCAGTATTAAAAATGTACCTAACTGTGACATTACCATAATACTGTGTACTCAATCAAACTGAAAATAAGTTTTACTTATTGGCAGGCGAGTAAATATAACATTTCTACATTTTGCCATGGAGCTTATCTTTATGTTTTCCACTACGCACAGACAGAAAATTGTACACACAGATGCAGCTGATTTAAATCCCCAACAATAAACACTGTTAATGACAAAGTTAATGCATTAATGTTGATCTCACCAAGACGTTCACCTTCATTTATCCGGGAGAGAAATTTCAGTACTAGTATCTTTGTTCGCACGACATCAGCGTCCTCCACAGGACGAAGCCAGACACCTGTAACAAGATCAACACTGAATGAACTTGTCATTTCCCATAATAATACATGTTCAGATAGTAAGTAAATAATCCACACTCATAGCTGGCTTTACACTCTGTGGTCTGCATGCCGAATAATGCATTCACCCCTCTCAGTAAAGACACTTCAAATCAAACTGTAATAGGAATCAAACGCTGTTATCAGCACATACTTTATTTGATGGATTTTGACCTGACATTCATTTTCCCGCATTTAAAAACCTCATTACAGGATATCATTTTAGTACAACTCTCTTAAATGATATGCTTTTTAGACAGCACATCGATAAAGAAGACCAAACAGACAGATTAAGGAAATTTAGCAAATTTCAGGCATTCGTATCAAGGAATTGTTTCTTCTAATGAGTCTAACAAATCGACACAAATGTCAGATTTCTGCTTTGTCTGAAGAGGTTTCAAACACTAAAACACTTTAAGAGACTTTTAAGGATGATGGTATAAGTGTAAGTCAGGTTAGCCGTCCCACCTCCGTTAAAGTATGGGACCTTCTGGGACTGTGCTGTACGCAGTAACGTTAGAGAACGGGACTAATGCTAAGCTAACTACCTGTAGGAGAGAAATACTGTCGGTGACGAGCATGAGGCACAATTCAAAACTGACCAGTCAGACCTTTTAGGACAGTTTACATGCAGTAAATGAAATAGTCACACCAAAGTTGGTCAGACACAAGGAGCTAAGTTAGTTAGCTAATGTTAAACTACGTCGAACACAGCTTGGCGGGCAAGAAGCGAAATACCGGGAGGAGGCTTTGTTACTTACTTCTTAGTATATCTCTGATAGCACGAAAATCAGCATATTGCTCATTCTGAAACAACTCTAGCGCCAGAAACGAATGATAGTCAACAATAAATCGATTCACAACATTTTCCAATGCCGCCATAATTACAATATGTCAACAAACGGAAGCAGGGGGAGTTAACGATTTATCTGTGAAGGCGGGGAAAACCTCAGGGCTGAAAAGAGTTTCCGGGTTTTGCATTCTCTGAGTTTAGCTTTTCAGGCAACGTTTCATCCCCATCTTGTGCGAAACAGGCGTAGCAAATCGTTCAAAAGCGTAAAATATACACGAATAACGTTAAGATAAGGGTCAAATCTGGATTTAAGCGTGACTAAAATCTGCCAGTCTAAGGAAGGAGACGAGGTTTGATCAAGGCCTTGGAGAGAGTGCTGCCTGAGAGTACAGGTTCGGGGGTAAAAGATGCAGATAATATTGAATTCTTCTCTTTTGAGTTCATTGGCAGCTCTCACACCAGCAAAAAATATTATACTGCCACCCACTGGACTGAAGGGAGTATCGAGTACTGTCGCTTTTTAAAAAACGTTTTTTGACTGTGTATTTCCCACTTGCAATGTCGTTTTAAGTTATTCTATATTTCTACATATATGTGACAAGTCTTTTTGTTTTAATCCAGTTTTATTACTCTCCACTGTCCACTCAGCATACCCTCATATTGCTGTAATATCCTCATACACACTTTTTCATATTTCCATTTTAATGTTCTAGTGTTGAAATTGTTTGCTGAAATTGCCCTTCTTTACATTTTCATGTTATACTTGTGATATTCCACATCTACTTGCCAGCATGTTTGTGTATGTCTGTTTAATTGTGGAGGGATGCTGCGGTCTGTCAGTGGGCTGACATTGGAAAAACCTCCAGTGGCTATAACTGCACACTTGGAATAATTATGTTTTTGTTTTTTTTACTGGTACGCTTAGGAGGGCAGCTGCATCACATTTGGGTCACAAAACCTTTCACTTCTCCTTTACTGGCGCTTTTTACTTTGATACTGCTGCAATATTTTCCCAGTTCCCCAATTTCAGTTAATCTGTTCTGCATCTTTTTGTATCTCAATTTGAATTAAAACCAACAGTCATGCCAATCCCCTCCAACCTAACTGACACACTCACCAAACTGCCATCTGTCCTGACTTCTATTTTGCATCTAACAGATCTGCAGCATGTTGTCAGTGTGAAACACTTTCTATGTTATCCAGAAACAAAACCCAGGAGCAGAGACAAATAATGCCGTTTGATGGGAAATAAATCACAATTTATAGCTTTAATTTAATCAAGTTTATTTTGTAAAAGAATGACATTAAAGATATGACATTATAAGATTATGACACATTAATTAAAAAAAAAACTTGAATAAAACATTCCATTTATATACTGTTAATAGTAACCTTTATATTTTGTTTATAAAGCTGAAGGACTTTTGTTCTTGAGGAAACATTCTCTCAGGAGAGTAGGAAACAAAACCTTTCTCAACTGTTCGTGGCAATGTTAATGGTGATCCTGTGATCCATCACTATACGTCTCAAAATGGTCTTTATTTTCTGTGTTAATTCCCCTTTAACTGCCAACTAGTGTGAGAAAAACCTCTGACAGAATAGTGTTGTATTGGTTTACACAATTTTGCACATTGTCAAACAAACCTCTCCCCTTGGTGATTGTATTTTCATACAGCAGAAGGTGGAGGAAGTACAGTTACCGGTATAACCCTTTAAAAATCATCATTCATTGATTCTATTGCTGAGCATGAATGTGAAACTACATACCCTGTAACAGAATCCCAATTTCAGACATTATGATTACGGCCTCTGAGTTCGGTCATGATACAGAACTATCCTACTGTGAAATACTTGTACACATCAACCGAGACCAGATTATTGCCCAAATTGTACCAGTCAACATCAAATATTCATACTCAGTAAACACAGCAATATTTGTCAGTCTATAATTATCTCTGATGTTCTGCTACTTCCTACAAACACAACTAAAACTTCAGCAGTGTATTAGTCCTGCCACTGTTACCTCAAGTCCTGCTTCAGATATTTACCTCTATTCTAATGTTTATTAGCCTCTAGGCCTCTCATTGGCTCTGGATGTAAATTTTGCCATCAATACCTGCAACTACTTTTAACAACAGCTGTTGCTTGATTAGCAACATATTTGTGCGTCTGCCAAACTAAACAGCATGGATTTTCCTTCTGATAAGTCTTATGCACATGTATAAATGAAAGCTTGTATACGATTTTTATGGACACGCTGTGTTTGGCTAAACTTTACTCCTTTTCAGTTTGCACCTCTTAAATTAAAAAGTACATCGAGCATGTTGAGGTAAATGACCTGCTGAATGAACCATGCTGAATGTACAGAAAGTATGCCATTGTTCGAACAATAAAGTGATATTCTCCCAACACTGAATCAGAAAACTATTGATGAGGTGATGTGGTCCAGCAGAATAAAATGAGAAATTAGAGGCAGCATTAATAAAATCCCCTGATATCAGTTAGCTTTCAGTGCTGTGTCCCTAAATAGTCCCAAAATAGATAAGTTTTACATTCTACTGATACCATGTTTCTTAAAACATTATCGCCATAGAGCATCGGATATCATCATTTAGTGTAAACAGTGGAGATAAGAGTTCCTCCTCCTGACAACCACAGATGAGAACAAACAGCAGTGTGTTGTCCAACACGCGATAAAAATGAGACTTTGAGAATCTAGATTTGACAATACTTATATAATACCAGCCCCTCAGTCAGTACTTTAAACTTTAAATCCTTAACTCTAGATTCAAAAAGCCACATTCATCCAGTGCAAACAGGCCCATTGACTATGCAGAGTAAAAACAGGAGACAGGTTGTCACAAAATGAGAAAACACTTTCATAAATATGGCAATAATGACAAAATCTTTCAAGCTGATAAATTCACTTGACTGAATGGTTTTAAAGGCATGGAGAAGTGTTGGAATAACACTGGGAAAGTATCTGCTACTGTCCTGCCACTAGATGTTACAGGCCTGACATTTCTGGAGTGAAGTAGGAAAGGCCTCGCAGGCATCTGCTGAGCTCCCCGAGACTTTGTTCAGTATTAAAGCTTGTATAATGAGCCTGGTACCTCGGCCTCTTTCAGCAAAGCAGTTCCTTTTCAATTCGACGGGCCGACTGCACAATGGAGCTTGGCTCTGTGGATCAGAATGAGCTCACGACGAGCCAAAAGGAGGTTGTGCTAGTGTTTTAAGTTCTCCTTTTCAAAAATGTGGCACCACACGGTGGCCAAGGAGCATGCAAAGCCCCCACGTCCGAGACTTGGCTCTGTCTCAGGGGTTTGTAAGGTTGTTTTTCAGAGTTTAAATGCTATGAAGTCTTATCCAACTGTTCTTGCATATGGATTCCTACTATACACAGAAGTAGCCTCCAGTTTTCCACAGAGAAAAAATGTGTGTGAGTAAAACAATTCAAACTTAATAACATTCGGCCTTTCCAGCAGCCAAAGTTGTTCAACCTGAATCACTTCGATATGAAAACACAGGGAGGCATTTCAGTGGTCTGCCACTAGATGTCACTGATCGTTTGTAGAGAACGAGACGTGGAGCAGCATGTAGGAGTGGTGGAGTGACAAATTTATGGACACATACATACGTACAGCTAATACAAATTCAACGTGATTTTTTTTTTAACCAAATGAAGAGTCAGAATAACAGTAGTCATCTCCAGTGAGTCGTTATGGGTCAACTGTTGAGGAGTGGTCACTGTGAAGAAAGTTAAAGAAGCTTCAGCAGTTATTTAAAAAAAGAAAAATTAATTTCTACTGGCCCGAGTAACCTAAAGTCAGTAATCAACGGTTTCAGCCCAAGGAGGGAAAAACATGACAAAAGAAGATGAACAGATAGGAAAAGCCACTCAGTCCTCTTGAATAAGAATGAGGCTTGTGTTCACAGTAGCCTGTTCATTCATTTGAAGATAGTGAGAGCCTCATTTCCTGGCTGAGATGCTGACTGATTGAGCTGTTACACATGCAAATCAAGGCAGCACAGTTTCATGTCTGATGTCCACACTGCTCCGTATCCACACTTTTTCTCAAGTGTCATGTAAGTAGTGCATGTCCTTGACTGTGATTCCCTTGTCTGGGTCCAATAGAGCAGTTTCAAGCATTTCACCATCTAGATCCACTTGTCTGGGTCCAGTGATGATGAAAGATATGTTGCTCATCTCCTCCCTTCAAACACTACTCTTGAATCTCATGTGTGCAGCAAAGAAAACAGACTGCTGGAGTTGTGTACTGAAGGTGCATGAGCTGAGTTCAAACAGCACCTTGGACGGCCTCACGAGGAATAAAAGACTCACTTGAGTTACATACTGCATGCTTTACCTAAAAACACACAAACAAACCGAAAAGCTGCTCATGTTAAAAACAATATTCCAGTTGTTCAGCATACTCGAGCAGACCATAAGGTGTTGGGTCTACATCAGCATGTGAGAGTGAGAATACAAACTTTCAGGGGTGGTTGTGATGCACTGGAGTCCCACTGGAGCAGCCTGTCTCCCTGTCACCCACACATGAAGGACAGCCTCAGGGAGCAGAGGTCCATCTTAGCCCCGGCCAGGGAGGGCATACAAGAAATCTTGCTTTTGAGACGGTCAAGTGTTGGTGAGCAGCATCAGTCTGCCCTGCTCTCAGACAGAAAACTCAGACCCACTGCGACGACCATGGGTCAACAGCAACAGGCGCCGCAGGCGCAGGCCTGTGAATGGATTGCACCACAGCAGGGAGGGCGGACCCCCAAATACAGCTTTCATTCCGTCCCATCTCATGCGACGCTCCCATGTGGGCTTCTCATTTTTAAGACGTTCAATCTCCTGCAAGACATTCAAACGCCTCTGTAAATGAAAGATTCTCCATTAAGTTGTCTGTTTGCTTTGGCTCATTAGCATGCTAAGATACACAATTACATTAAAATGGGATAAGGCATTGGGACAAACCTGAGAGAAAACCTTAGGGTATCATATTGATACTTTGTTTCCTCCTCTGAGAAAATAAAGTATTAAACTATTTACACATTATATATACTTGAAAAGCCAAAGGGATTTCTCAAGACTTAGGTTCCCTTGTCATCTTTTTCCTAGACGCCCTCACAGTGACCCTCCCCGCCACACACACAACTTGCTCAGAGGAACAAAGCTTGCGGGGTGCAGTGGATACTGACCGTCTCGTCGTTGCAGATGGAGTGGATCTGCGTACCAAACATTACAGCTGTGAAAGTGAGGAAGAGGATGGCTTCGAGACAGAGGAAGATCAGCAGCAGCACAGACACCCCTGGAGAGAAGTCACTGCACTCTGGTCACAGGAGGAGAGGAAAAAAGGCAGAGTTTTTATTTTGCACTGAACAACTGAAGCACAAACTGAATGAGTTTTTGAAGAGGACAGATTCCAAATTTGTGGAAGCTAATAATCTAGTGGGTTTGTCTTTGTCTTACAGATGCTGCAATCCTGCACCTGACCTAAATATAGGACAGGACGTGCACACAGTAACTCTAATGCATCCTACCCCAAAACTGTTACCTGATTCTAGCTAGCTGGAAAACGTAATCTACACACACACACACACACATACACACAAAAGGTTTGTAACTAAGGTTGAGCCCTGTTATAAACTTGACTGCCATTTTGCACCTGTCACGGTATCCTGGAATACTGGTTAGCATGGGAAACAAGTGAGTGGAAAATGTTTCTTGCTAAGTCAGAGTATCATCTTGTAGAAGCTGGAGTTCTAGGAATGAAATATCATCTTCATTTTCTTGTTCAATCCTACAGAGGGACCCACAAGGGAGCGGGAAAAGATCAATGGCAGCTCTGTGATGATTGTGCAGCAACTCCAATGACCTATGCAGAGCAGCTGTTCTTACGACAGGATAACAATCTCTTTCCTTTCCCCACTCTGCTTATCTGTTTCTCTTCATCCCTCTATGCAGTTTCAATCTCTTGTATAAATAGCTGTGTTTCTGACTCATAAACTACATCTCTCTGACATTCTGTGTTTGTCTTTTTGACTCAAACGCATGTCATATGCGATGCTGTAAGACAGTGAGGCCTTACCGTTCCACTGGACTTTAATACAGGTGAAGAAGTGCATACCACTGAGGCCCAGGGCATGGGCAGAAATCAAGGCTATGTACATCTGCAGAAAGAAGGAGTGGGGAGAGAGATAATGAGAAAAAGTGACAGAGAGAAGGCAAAAAAAAAATCTTTTCATCGCACAGGTGGCCTTGTACTGCTCAGCCACATATGACAGCTTTACGTTTCTGTCATCAAAAAAGTTCCAGTCAGCATATGAAGCCATAAAAAAGTGCTGATGCTGTCAACAGTCATAAATGGCTGTGTGTGTACATTTCATGTAGGCTCATGTCTAGTGTGCATGACATCACTGCTGAGCGGTGAACCTCAGCTGGTTATTTCATCATAAAATACTAGTGGGACAATTTTCAACAAGGGATGGGAATTTTTTGCCAATCTTTCCCTCTAGTCTCATATAAAGTCATGTCATTTAATAATATGCTATTTTATAATTAAAAACATTTAATGAAAAAAAAAGTGTGGAGAAAGTACAGTAAGTGAAGATAAATGCTATTTTGAAATGACAATTGTAAGTAAGAGACCATGAAAACTTTATTCATTTATTATAATGAACATTAAATTATTCAAAGGAATTACCGTATGTCAAATGTGCACTTCTAATCCTTACCACAACCCATGTTAAACTTTAATGAACTACTCCATGAAGTACTTGTGTGTACTTACAGTGAAAAGTACAAAGAATCTCTGATTCTTTTCTCCCACGCAGTTATTGACCCAGGGACAGTGGTGATCCATCTTCCGGATGCATCTTTTACAAATACTGCAGGCAGGAGAGAGAAGATGTTAATGTATGACACACTGAGAGCCCTAAAGCTGCGCATAGCACAGCGCAACTGTCATTACTAGTTTCCTTAAAATGAGGTGTGGCCAGGCGCATTGTTGGCGCCTTGCTTTCTTGAGGCAGCAGAAAGCGACAGTGCCATGGACCAACAAAAGCCTAGTCTAAAGTCAATGGCGCAGTATTTTCCTGCTATTTAAAGGGCGCATTATTCAGATAGTAACATGTGCCTAGGTGACGTAGATGCTCCTCAGCAGAAAACCGTTCACTTCTCCAACTTGCCGAATCCACCATTTAAATAACAATGCGCCAGGTGCACCTGGCTTTTAAAGGGAAGGGAAGATGACACTCGACACTCCAAAACACACCTATGGTTAATTAAGAGACTAAATATAACCCCTTTGCGCCTTACATTATGCGCTGTTTAACCAGCAAAAGTGGAGTTGGACACACCCTAAATGCACTTGCGCCATGCACTTTAGACCATATTTAGATCGTTTAAATAGGGCCCTGACTCTGCTAAAGTCATCAATTAAACTGCTCCTATTTACACAAAATATGCGTACACAGATGTTTCCACAAGGAGAATTTGGATGCAACATGGTTGGGCAAAGGAGCATGTCTCAGTTTACTTCTGTATAAAACTGGCCACAACAATTACACTGACCTGCAGTGGTGTGCCCTCTCAGGCTTGATGCTGCAGCACTTGGGGCACTTGTAGATGACCTCTCCAGGCTTCAGCTGTAAGCTCTCCATGTACTCCTTGGTTGCGTTGCCCTTAGGAACTGCACCCTGAGGAGGAGGGAAGACAGACAAAGACAAATGCTGTCAGTTACAAAATGTCCAAATAAATACATTATGCCATTATGGCTCAGAGGTCGAGCTGTGTGTCTTTGTGTATGCAATTTAACAATAGTTCTTATGTTTCTAGGCTCGTGAAATAGGCTTAAAACACCCACTACTTGTACAGACTGTCCCAACGATTACTCGTCTTTGGGAGTTAAGTAAGATTTGATATTTGATTTTGATTGGATTTACAGGAAACACTGACTCTGCTGGTTATTTTTTTCAGCCTGACAAAATGTTACAATGTAGGGTATGGTACATTTCATCTAAAGCAATCTTTTTGGTCTGGGAACCTACAATATAGCCATTACCTGAGTGACGCACAATCAGGTGGAACTACCACTTAAAAGTGAAATGAAAAGACCTTTAAAGCTCAGTCGAAACCACAGTTTGACACACTACTGCACAACCTTCTGTGTACTATTTTGGGCTTTTAAGTGGAGCAATTGTTAAGGCTGTGCTGTTGGGCTAGAAACACCAATGGAGCTGTCATCAGACATCTAGTTTCTCAGAGTAAGAATGAGTCAACGTTGCAGCAGCAGCACTAAACGTATTTGACCTACAACCCCCTGAAGCGTGAATTGACTGAATTCACCAAGAGTAGTCACAAAGTATCAGTAACAACGTGCAGAAGAATCCCTGTGGCACTTACTCTTGACTGTGCCATCACACACTGCAGTAGGAAAAGGCAAACCATATTATTGATTGTTTGAAAATATCAAAAGGCTTTGTATGATATGGGAGAAATAAAAAAAAGCTGAAACCGTACACAAAACGCGAAGATTTTGCTTTAACTGTAAGTACAGCATCGATTCTGTATTATTTTTGTATTATTATTTTTTTTTCTTCTTCACTTTGAAATCCTGCTTTCCTCCTCTTACCCTCCCTCCTTTCCTCCATCTGCATCATCAACCTTTCCCACTCTTACTCTCCTTAACATCCTTACCGGGTCAGTCAACATGGTGCGAAGATGCGAGGCCAACGCAAGCACAGCCAGGGAGTTGAAGGTGGCCCCGTTTAGCAGCGAGTACCAGAAGTTCTTGCCGGGCAGCAGCATGACAAAGTTCACCACGAATTCAGCGTAGAGCACCAGGAACCAGGTCATGGTTGCACACACCATCCCGCAGCTGTCCTGAATGAACCACAGTGTACGGTTCCCTGCGGCGTGGCCCGTGTGGGGGCCCCCGACCATCACCCCGGCTGCCAGGCTCCCCGTCTCGACATCTGCACCTGCCGACAGCAGCGGGTGGTGCTGCTCCATATCTCGCAGTCGGTGGTTTGAAGACTGCATCCTGCCCTAGGGAGAGGGCGAGATTACATTTAGGGCTACTGTCTCCTGTCTTCCCACAATAAAAAATATACAGTAGTTAATTCCTTAAATTTTTACAACTACATTTAAAATGTACATTTGTTAAAATACACAAATGAGAAGCAGCATTCTACAGAGAGCTAAAAGAGAGAGGTGAAACAAGGACGGACACTTATCACAATGGGTAATAAGAACATTATAGAAATATTATACAAGACTTAAGTGAAAATAGTAGAGCTCTGGATTTTTTAACGTTATAATACTCTGATATACAAACTGCACAAGTAGGCAATAAGGTTTATCAAGCGTACAGCGTCTCTGAAGGTACTCTATACAGTACAAAAAGCTAAATCATGAAGCATTGACCTTTCCTTCATGACGTAAATGAGTCACAAAGGCAGTTTACAGTGTTGGAAGTCCTTTCAGAGAGACCACAGTTAAAGCAGTGTCGATCAAGGGAATATTTTGTCCTATTGTTGGTACTAGAGGAAACATCACGGGGTCACCAAAATCATCAGGAAATATCACGAGGACCCTAAATATTTTTTTTTTCATACTTTATGGCAATCTGACTAGTAGCTGTTGAGACATCTGGCTCAAACCAAAGTGTTGGACAGACAACCACCCCCGTCCTTACACCACGCCACTAGTGGGGCAGAGAAAATGTATCAACAAGGGTGAGTCAACCTTGGACTCAGCTCTTCAAGCTCAGAGCCCTTTGAACCAAACCGCTGTTATCACACGAGATGTGAGTCATCGGAGTTTCTTCCTCTGTATTTATGTCAAGGTCACAAGAGAGCGCTCAGGACCGGCCCGAGAGACTATGTCCGCAGCTTTAAGATAAATCGATGGCTGCCCTGGTCCCTTTAGGAAACTGATCCTGCAGCTGAGGTACATGTGCATGAGGAATACAGGCTAATAATAATCTGTAGACCCAGATACCTACTGCTGGCAGGCTTCACTGTGACTCACTGGGACAAAGTAAACCAATTTAACAATGCAGTACCAAAATATACTTAATATTGTGTGATTTTAGCTTTGTTTGGTGTAACTCGTATTGCAACTAACTGTTAGATTAGCCAGAGGTCAGATCCATAACTTCCATCTGCCTATGCCCAAATATTCATGGAGCAGAGTAGATAAGTGAAAGTTTTTTATCTCTTCTTTAGTTCCATATTACACAAAAAAACATTCATTCTTCCTTTGAAAGAAGTTTTGAAGCTTTTCCAAGCTTTTGACAATAAAATTTGGGTGGCTACTGATGATACCAATGTCGTAGATATGAGTGTATTTAACTGTATAAGATGTACTGCATTGCTAAATGGAGAATGTATTGACATAGCAGTAAGGTCCCTGTCTGACATTTAAAGTGTATCATCATCTCATACTTCCTATGCACATGTGTTGTATCCCACTGTCTCTGACAACCAACCACACATATACAGGCTCTCCAGTCCTGTTTAACATGCTTTTACACCTTACCAGCCACTCATTATTTAGTTGTTATTAAGCCACAGAATTAGCTCAAGTTGTTAGGTAGATGTGCTTATTGTGTTTGTTGATGTGGTGTTCTGGTAGACTGATGTAATGCTTTGAAGGAAACGACTGCTTCCTTTTACTAAGCATTTAAATCAAATGAGACATTTCCAGTGAGATGGGTGGTGCAGAGCTAAGCTTTCAGTCTTTAGCTGACTAGCCAACCAGGCGGCCTTCCAAACACCACACTGCTGCTTGTATGTCAGTGGGTGTCATTGAAATTGCTTGCAAAATGGAAATGCCAACGGGGACGAGAGATTTTAGGCCTGCAGGGCTAAAACCCCAAACCAGCAAAGATGTCTTCCTGACAGCCAGAGAACCAGAGATCTAGCTATGAGTCCAGTTCAGGCCACACAGTGAATTCACGGGAATTGATCGAGAGTAACAGAGGCAATTATTACATTATATTACAGTATAATTGATGGAAAGAAAATATAATTGATAGTGACTTTAAATCTGTTACTGACTTTAGAATGGCTCACCCAAGGCTGCGTTGCACAAACGCTGTGTGGCTTTTTATTCAAATGTTATTATTTCACACAGAAACACACATTTCTCACAAATGTCGTGAACCAAGCCCACAGACAGGCACTTTCTAACAGCTAATACAAAATACAGAACAAATGTTGAAGGTCTGATAGTGTAATTTAACTTCTGCATCTAGACTATGTGCATGTGGGTGTGTATATGTGATAAGATAAAACAAAGGTCTTTCACTTTTATGCTAACTAAATTTCTAGGGGTCATGGATGGGTCAATATTTTGGGCAAACTTGACGCCGGTGCCAGAAAGACCCTGTATCAATGGCACGTCAGGTTCAGTTGTACAGAACAGAAACACATCCATTGACATCCATCTCCTGGAGGGGCTGACGCGAATTTGTTTGTGTGTGCGGAGGATAAGGACTGGAGTATTTTTAAAGTTTAATTCAAACATGACAAAGCTTTATTTGCTTTTATTTGCTTTGTTAGACAGTTGAGAGAGTGGGAGGGGTATGTCATGCAACAGCTGAGATCAATCTGTGCTTCACTGTTCACCCCTTTAGAGACAGACTGCTCGATGTGTTAGAGTGATGATTTTATAAAGATCACATTTTGGAAACAAATCCTGCATTTTAGTGCGGACTGAGCTAAACACAATGAAAAACACTACACGCTTTTCTCTATTTGTTCTATATTTGTTGTCACTTTGCTTATTCATACTATTACATACGTTTTCATAAAAAATATTGTTACCATTGTGAAATAAAACATGAAAACTGCACAGTTTGTTTCTGGTCTGACTTTTGCCCACGACAATTATTTTTTTACTTTCTAGTTGTACATTAAAGCCCCCTGATACCCACAGTCTGTCTACACAGGTGTGTTTACGAATGTCAGCTGTTATGGCATGGCAACTTACACTGTTATCATTCTTATTAGTACATACCTATGTAGAGTTTGCTGACATCACTTAAATCACAAGATAGCTTCACCCAACCTTCATCTGACTGGAGGTCTAATTACTTAGAGTAGCCTAATTGATAGCGTTTAATCACAACGCTCCTGAAAGAATGAAATAATGGATCAATAGCATAGTACTATATGTCAGCGCCTTCATAATCATTCAAAAGCAATTTTAACACTACAGTGTACGGTGATGCTCTGTTATTAGTATGAAACACACATTATGTGCCTAAATCTCCTTATAAATAATAGCAGCAGATCTGTTCTCCATTGTGTATAATGACAAGATGAGGGAGGTCTCAAGCTGATGGGATCAGGGCCGATCCAGGCGTGTTTAATGAATTGGTATTGAATTGGTCCTCTATATTTTACCAATCCTTTGTTTTTTACTCTGGCTACGCCACAAGTCAAAAAAGCCCCACCAAACAATACAGACGTTTGTCAGCAAGTAAGCACAGTGTGAGTGACCACGGAGTGAACAAAATAAACAGCTGCTACAGTTTCACTACATGACATGACAGCGTGCGTCATTGAAAGATGGGAGCACAGCTGAATTTCCATTAAAATAAATACATTTTTTTCTGCATCAAAAAGATCAAGGATGAACATGAGGCTGGAGGAAAGCACTGCTTCAGTTGATAGCACTATTTCACATATCAAAATGACCTAGGTTACTGTTAAGATCGACCACAAAAGACAAGATGCATCAGGATCTGAAAATGGTGGTGACTGATTTATCTGGCTAATACGTTCGCTTCTCCGTAATTAATCAGCGCAGCATGTTGCAGTGACAGGAGAAAACCAAAAACATTCTCAGATTTTGCAGGTTGGGTTATATTGAACACGAGGTGCTCAATCAGTAAAATCAACTGCTGGAGAGCTGTATGGGGAATACAGGCTGGACGCAATACCAGCAGACATCTTTTGGACAATTTCAGTTCAAGTGCAAAACCCTTTCCCCTTATTATCCCCAGTCTGTGATTAAGAAACCTGACAATGAAAAAATCAAAAATGTCAAGAAATACTGCAGTGATATGTAGATAAATGTGACCTGACAAGTGAACACAGGTCGGCAATGCTATTTGTAGAAGTTTTATGAGTACCTGCCACAGGGTGCCTCTGTCAATTTGGCTTTTAACAAGTGTATTCAATTACAAAACAGTGTTGTTTACCACACATCACCAGCGTTGAACGGCATGCATGCAAATTAGCACTGTCCTTAAGAGGGCAGAAAACGCTCTTGGCCAGTTTAAGGCATATTGATTCTTCTGTGGTTAATGAAAGGGAGGTCCATTAAAGCCACAACAGCTGCTTGTCCAGCTGTCTGCCCTTCCCAGTCAGAGGGCACAACACAAGAGCCACTGGTCCCTCCCTCTCCCCCTCTCCTTATCTCTCTTCTTCTCTGACATACATAACCAGCAGTCACCTCAGTGTCATCCTGCTCAGATCACTTTGCAGGGTCACTCAAAAACATTCCTGAAAGAGATGGGCTTCGATTTACTAAGTGATTTTACATTTCACTGTCACATTTCCAAATTACCAAACAGTTTAATGGCCAACCTAACGTCAATCCTACTGAAAACAGTAAGAACCAAAAATATTGACACAACTGAATAAATCACAAATAATTATACTATTTTATTGACAATGGTTTATAAAAACTTACTTCCACACTCAAGTTATTCCACAGCTCTTTTCAACAGGCCATCCAAACTATATTTACAGGCTTGTTTTCCACTTCTGGTGATTGACGGCAGCTTGAGACTTCTTGAAGTGTATATAAACCATTAGCATTCAGTGTAGCAGGCTTGTTTTCAGACAAAACAAAATTGCCGGCAAGAAATTACAAAACATTCAGCGAGGTTGCAAATGACTTGTCAGGTAAATGCTCTCTGGCACAGACAGTTTAGTCACAGTCTACTACCACTACTCAGTGCCTCTCTAGAAAACCTCCTTTTCGCTAGCGAGAGCCAAAATGAGGAATGTCACTCTTCCAGCTTTTGCATAAGAGGTAAACAGACGACATGAGGTTAGCTGCTTTGCTCTGTTTGCCCTTGTTACACATTCTGCTCCGTAAAACAAAAGACATGCAAATTGAGAAAAATGTGGGGAAACCTACCTAATATATTCTCTCTTCACAATAACATGCTGTGGTGTGTACCTCCTGGACCAGCATTCAGGATGAAGTACATGTGTAGACGGGCAGGTAGGCTGACACCTGAAAAACACACACAAGCAAAATGTGTTTATTCTTGTGAATCAAAAAGTGTGCCAGTTTATTAGTTTATTTTACATCAAGCTAAACGTAATGCAATCTAATAAATTCATTAAGGTTTATCGGTTTATCCCGATGAGTGTAGATCAAACATTAGAAACACCTCTCAATAAAATGCAATACAGTTCAACAGCACCACAAACTACAGCCTACAGTTAAAACAACACCTCTCTAAAACAATTCAAACAAAAACTGAACATTGTAACTAGAGCTGCAATGATTAGTCGATTAATTGATTAGTTGTCAACTATTCTGATAACCGATTAATCGTTTTGAGTCATTTCTTAAGAAAAAATGTCCAAATTCTCTGATTTCAGCTTCTCAAATGTGAATATTTTCTGGTTTCTTTCATCCTCTATGACAGCAAACTGAATATCTTTGGGTTGTGGACAAAACAAGACATTTGAGGACGTCACCTTGGGCTTTGGGAAACAGTGATCAACATTTTTCACCATTTTCTGATATTTTATGTACCAAACAACTAATCGATTAATCGAGAAAATGATCGACAGATTAATCGATAATGAAAATAATCGTTAGTTGCAGCCTTGATTATAACCTTAATGAAGTGGGGATTTATTGCAGGACATTAGACTGCATTAGTTTTAGCTTGATGTACTTAATAAACTACAAACTTAACCGTTACCACACACATTGCCACAGTTTGTACAATGCTCGCATACTTCCCAGCTGAATGAGTCAGTTTGTCTTCCCTTTTTATTTCTCAGAAAAACACACCCATCGTGATGGCTATTCACGACCATGTGGTGACACTGCAAGTATTTTCTGCCAATAGTCAGATTTTTCTATATTGATTTGACTCTGAGGTGGTAAACCAAGCCGAGGTCTCTGTCCAAAACCACCAAACTACATGCAGCAATTACTGAGATGTACTGACAAACACTATCGACCACCTCCAGGTTTCTCTTAAATACTATTTACGATTGTCTTTCCCCTTTCTGA
>NTHP01000103.1:6007-26002 GCA_003416845.1 Oplegnathus fasciatus
TTTTTATACAGCTATAAGCTGTGGTACAATTATCTGAGAGAGAGACGGAAACAAGTCAAAGGGAAATGTATCACTGAACCAGGCTATGAAGAGATCAATAATTGCCATGAAAGGGCACTGGTGTTCATGCATAAGGTAATACTTCCTATAGACCTCAATACTAAATCACTTCAAAATAACATTACATTGTGCTCTGTGGAAACTGTGCTTGAAAGTAACCATCTGTCTTTCCTTACACTAGATGCCTAGAATATGGCTTGATTACTGCCAGTTCCTTGTGTCTCAATGCAAGATCACAAGGAGTCGTCAAACATTTGACCGTGCCCTTAGAGCTCTTCCCGTTACTCAGCACCCACGCATCTGGCCTCTGTATCTCCGTTTTGTTCGTAACCTGCCCCTGCCTGAGACAGCCATCCGGGTGTACCGTAGGTACCTTAAGGTGAGAGCATAGTACACAAACTAGTTCCATACAGCAGCTGCCATTTAGAATGTCACTTAAGAAAGTTTCTGATCACACTCTTGTATTAGCACACTTTCAGTGGCAACTAATGGAAGTGGATGTGATGCAGTGTGATATCACATTGTGGCATAATTGGTCTGAATGTATGAACATTTTCTGTAAATGTCTGAAGATTCTCAGCCAAGTCAAAGGCTACTGCTGTTTGCTGTTTTAGGCCTGAGGATGTTTCAACAATCATCCAAAAGGCTTGGCAGCACACTATATAGAGCTCTAATGTTGGTTGATTAGGAAACACATTTTAAAAATCTCCTTCATACAGCAGAATTTAATTCATATTTATGTGTGAAACTACCATTGAAAATGAAAGCTGAATGAAAATGTCTTTGTACCATGTAGCTTTCTCCAGAGAACGCAGAGGAATACATAGACTACTTGCGGTCTGTTGGCCGTTTGGATGAAGCAGCTGTGCGGCTAGCAGCTGTCGTCAATGACGAAAGCTTTGTGTCCAAAGAGGGCAAGTCTAACTATCAAGTAAGATTTTATTCCCATACAAGCACCTCCCATGCCCATTTTATTTAAGCTGACCAGGAAAATTGAAAAATCTTGTTTCTTCATTTAATTCTTGGACAGCTATGGCACGAGCTATGTGACCTGATCTCCCAGAACCCTGATAAGGTAACCTCTCTGAATGTAGGAGCCATCATCCGAGGAGGCCTCACTCGCTTCACAGACCAACTTGGAAAACTCTGGTGCTCTTTAGCTGACTATTACATCAGGAGTGGTCACTTTGAAAAGGTGTGTTTTCTCTGAATAGCTTAGTATGTATGAAAATACATACTTAAAGGTATAACGAGTAGGATTTTCCTAAAAACAATGTATAGACTCAAACAAAAATAAGCCCTCTCAATCATCACTTATGACCCTCTAGAAGTGTGTGGCAGTGTCTGTATATGCAGAGACCCTGCTCTCTGCCTGTATTTTCCTATTTTGTTGAATTCGGGACGTTTCTGGGCATCAGCCTTTGGGCAGTGGTGTGTAGCCTCCTGCCAATAACAGTGTGCAGGGTGTGAGGTGCGGGACTCTATAAAAACGTAGCAACCACTTGCCAGATTGTAAACACGTGGGACCACCAGAAGCGTGTGCGCTTTGAGGGGCCAACTTTGAATGTTGTGTTTACAAACAGCAACCGACAAATCCTACTCGTTATACCTTTAACATAGTGATAGTTGTTTATTCAAAATACTCTTCTGTTTTGTATTAAGCTAGTTAGTTTGTTTCAGTTGCATTAACATTAATTTACTGTGTGCCAGTTTGACTGACTGACTATGACTATTAATGTGTCTTTACTTTCTCAGGCCCGTGATGTGTATGAGGAGGCCATCCTTACGGTGGTAACAGTAAGGGATTTCACACAAGTGTTTGATAGTTATGCCCAGTTTGAAGAGAGCATGATTGCAGCGAAGATGGAGACCACTGCTGAGATGGGGCAGGATGAAGATGGTGTGTGTGGATTCATTAATGTTGGCATCAGTCCTTGGTTTTATTTCTCTTGTCGTGCATGCCTTACACTTTGTCCCTCTCCTCCCAGATGACATCGACCTAGAGCTTAGGCTGGCCCGCTTTGAGCAGCTAATAGCTCGGCGGCCCCTCCTGTTGAACAGTGTATTACTGCGGCAGAACCCTCATAATGTCCATGAGTGGCACAAGCGGGTAAAACTGTATGAGGGCAATCCACGGCAGGTGAGTTTTAGTCCTTTTTCTGTTTGTTTTTTTGACAGGGACAATGCACACAGTTTTCATAGTAGTATAAAATTTAACAAACTCCTGCATCTCAATCTTCTGCAGATCATCAACACATACACTGAGGCAGTACAGACTGTGGATCCAATGAAGGCCACAGGGAAGCCTCACTCTCTCTGGGTTTCCTTTGCTAAATTCTATGAGGAAAATGAGCAGCTGGATGATGTAAGTCACTGACGTCTTTCCGCAGGGATTCTGGAAACCCTGTGCAATTCAGATCAGATGCTTTTTCTATTGATATGTCTCACATTTTCTGACTGTCACTCAGGCCAGGACCATTTTTGAGAAGGCTACCAAGGTTAACTACAAGCAGGTGGATGACCTTGCTGCGGTGTGGTGTGAATATGGAGAGATGGAGCTACGCCATGAGAACTATGAACAGGCACTGCGCATACTGAGGGTGAGACGCTTGTATTTCATCTGCAGTCATTATTACAGGTGTCAGTCACTAAAATAGTAGCACCATTTACACTAGACATTTAGTTACATCTAGTGGCAGGACTGATAAACTACAGCAACATTGCCAAATTTTGTCTTCCTCCAAATATTTTTTTAAAAGCGCATTCTCTATCGAGATTTAACTTGTGATTTTCAGACTCGACATGGTAACTGATGCAGTGGTCCATAGATAAGACCTGAGGCTGCATATCATAATAGTGTTTAGTGTAAAAACATTAAACTAAAAACACTAGCTTGATTAGTGAACAAAAACATTACATACTGTTGGTTGCTTTGTCTGAAGCTCTCTCCACCTTTCAGACATTGTACAGATGTTCACTTGTGTTTGGGGTAAACAAAACCAGGTGCGCACTGGGTAGTTTAGGGCGCTAGGAGATTAGAGCATTGACAACAAAATAGATTTAGGGCAGCTCTGCCTGTTGAGAGATTGTGAAATCTCAGTTACAGAGAAATGACTGGCATTGCTTAGGAATAGTTGTAAGTCTCTGCTCATGAACTAGAGTAAAATAATACTGATTGCACATTTTTAAGTCTATGAGACCACTTATATATTTGTATATAAATGTCTTTTGGATATAGTTGTAAAACGTGTGTTTTTTTAAAATGATTTTAATATAGAAAGCGACAGCCATCCCATCCAAGAAAGCTGAGTACTTTGATGCATCTGAGCCAGTCCAAAACAGAGTCTACAAGTCTTTGAAGGTCTGGTCTATGCTGGCGGACTTGGAGGAGAGTCTTGGCACTTTCCGGGTATGTTCACTGTGTGCTTGTGTGTTTACAGGTGTATGTTAGTACATATGAGCCAAAGATATGCAGTAGGTATACACAACATGGCAGGTAAACTCGCAGATATTTAGTAGTGGTCTTAGAATCCTGATGTTCTGTGTGTTTTTGTGTGTCTTTGAAATCAGAACTGACATTCATCTCTGTGAGTTCCACATGTTTAGTCTAATTCTTCCTGCATTTTCCTTTTTCCCCCTCAGTCTACAAAAGCAGTGTATGACCGCATTATTGATCTTCGCATCGCCACGCCACAGATCATCATAAATTATGCCATGTTCCTTGAAGAGCACAACTACTTTGAGGAAAGCTTCAAAGTAATAACATGTCACTAATTAACTAAACCATCATTTAATGTCAATTTGTATTCTTGCCTTGGTCAATGTACCACCCATTTAAACAATTCTTCAATGTCTTTGTCAATACCTCTTTTAGGCGTACGAGCGCGGTATCGCTCTCTTCAGGTGGCCAAATGTTTATGACATCTGGAACACTTACCTCACCAAGTTCACTGATCGTTATGGGGGCAAGAAGCTGGAGAGAGCTAGAGATTTATTTGAACAAGCCCTGGATGGCTGCCCTGCCAAGTTTGCCAAGAGTAAGTAGCTTTGTTAGAATTATATTGAATACAGTGTATTCCACATTGTGTTTACTATTTTCCTTTGTGAAATGTACTGAAGTCGATTGTACCTCTGTGCCTTGCTTTCCAGCAATTTACCTGTTGTATGCCAAATTGGAGGAGGGATATGGATTGGCACGACACGCCATGGCTGTCTATGAAAGAGCAACACAGGCAGTAGAAACTGAGGAGAGACATCACATGTTCAATATCTACATCAAGAGAGCAGCTGAAATTTATGGAGTCACATATACCAGAGCAATTTACCAGAAAGCTATTGAGGTACGTGGTAAAAGCATTGATGAATATGACAACATGTCATATTGAAGCTTCTTTTTTTCTGTTGAATTCATTAAATTTTCGGGTGGTTCATGCAGATGCAATACTGAAGATAATAATCTTCAATGGTTGCATTTCCCTTAGCTTTAAATGATCAAATGAAACTACCCATGGTGTCTAACGATGTATTTTGTCTGTGAAGAATTTCAAACCATTGCTTTCATTGTTCAGTACTACTCATACTGTTAACTGGGAAAAGAGAAGAAAGAAAACAGCATTCTGTAATTGTAGTGCAATGATGTGCTGTACACCAAAGAATAACAGAGAGTGTGCACATTTGATATGTATGGAATTTCATGCATTCAGACATGTGCTTGAGAAGCGTTCTTTGTATTTGATACTTTCAAATTATAATATGTGGATTATGACACAAATCCCCCTACTGATTCTGACCCATTAAAAATGCAAAAGTTGCTATGAAGCGGTGCTGTAAAGCTGTTTGGTGTTGCTTTTTTATTCATTTGCAGGATTTTCCTCCCTTGCTCAAAATGCGGCTAGCCCAATTTGATTTATTCTTATGCCTAAAAATCTTTAAAAAGCTTAGCATGCACTAGTTTCATTTTTTTCTAAAATACTGTAAATAAGGTGTACATTATGTTCCTTTGTTCTATTCATTATTGAAGTAACAAAAATCTGAATTGTACCTCTGTATTTATCCAGGTCCTTCCTGATGAGCATGCGAGGGACATGTGTCTGCGATTTGCTGACATGGAGAGTAAACTGGGCGAGATTGATAGAGCCAGAGCAATCTACTCCTACTGCTCCCAGATCTGTGATCCCAGGGTGAGATAAACCACCTCCTGCCATTATCTGTTTCTGAATAAAATGTCACATTTACATCAGTGGTGGGCACATCATAATTCCTCTTGATATATTTATGAATCTTTCAGGTGACTGCTAATTTCTGGCAGACCTGGAAAGAATTTGAGATCCGCCATGGAAATGAGGACACTATTAGAGAAATGCTGAGGATCAAACGCAGTGTCCAGGCCACATACAACACCCAGGTCAACTTTATGTCCTCTCAGATGCTGAAGGCCACAACAAGCTCCACAGGCACTGGTGAGAGAGTTTGCATGAACTCATCCTGGGCTTGTACCATGAACTATGAGGGCTGTATGGAATGTTGGGGGATGTTTGAAATTATGTTGATATGGTTGCCACACAGGATACACGTTTTCCCCAAATTCAGGTTACAGTCCAGAACTGCACAAGAATTAATGTATTAATATATTTTTTCTGATGTTTCTGTGTTTATCCAACGATTTGTTTCGTTTTGTGTCCAGTGTCAGATCTTGCTCCAGGCCAAATGGGAATTGATGACATGAAGATGTTGGAGCAGAAAGCACAGCAGCTTGCTGCAGTGGCTGAGCAGGACAAACCCAAGCCCAAAGAAAAGATTCTCTTTGTCAGGTTTGTCTTTTGTCTTTTTTTACTCCGGTGAAAAGTATCTGTGAAAAGTTATGCCTTTTATTAAATTGGACTACATGTTCCAAAGGAAATGGAGACACATATGTCTTGTTCTCTGCATCTGCCCATGCAGGAGCGACACCTCTCGCAGTGAGTTGGCTGAGCTTTCCAAACAAGCCAATCCCGACGAGATCGACATTGATGATGATGACGAGGATGAAGATGATGAAGACCAGGGACCAGAAGGTGAGTGACAGACACAACAGGCCTAGCCTCAGCAGTAAAACAGAGACATTTGGTGTTTGTTTAAACATCCATGCAGACATGTTTTATTCATGACCATGCATGTACTAATTTTCTCCTCCTCTTGGCCTTTACAGAGGTGCAGCTTGAACAGAAGAGTGTCCCCACAGCTGTCTTTGGTGGGCTTAAAGATGACTGAAAGAGACCTCCCTGACTGAATTTTGCAAAGATGTAGTCTTTTGATTTCTCTTGTAGACACTGAATATGCTCCATTTTTACATTTGTGTAAATGCTCAGTTATATCCAGTTTATTTTAATAGAATGTGACATTATTGAAAAACAGAATGGCAGGATTTGTGTCTCTTATGTATTTTCCTAGTAGATGTTTGTAGTACAGTATACAAAGACACAAGCCTGTATTAGTATTGGCCACATGGTGTCAGTCTTTCTCAAGTGTGAAGCTCAAGATAATTGTGCAATTGAGCAGTTTTCTGTTATGAAATACTAATATGCGGTTACATGGTAATTGAAGTTGGACGTAGTTTGACTTTGTTTCCAAACAACATTTTATAAAATTTAACAGTGAAAACACTTGTCCACCTACTAAATGCAGAGATCTTTCCCTGACAGGAAGCTCTGCCCTAGAAAACACAGGGGAGGAGCATAGTTTCTTCAACAGGGGGCATTCATTTGAAAGTGGAGCTGAGCATTCAAGCCTCACATTGTTGGCTTGAGGATCACTAGTGGGTGGGTGTCTTGCAAAACCCAGTGCTTCTGAAAAGATACATACGTCACTGTCCAAATATTAAAATTGTGCCCTAGTTGCACATGTAGTATTGTAAGTACATTTGAGGAACAGTTTATAAGACTGATTGAATAGGAGGGCTGTAAGAGTTTTGAAAACAACTTATAATTCAGTAGCCCTGCAGTAAATTCTAATTTGGAGGAGTTCCTAATGCCCATTTTTTTGTTATAGTTGCAGGTGTTCAATTGACTCACTTATCATTTTTGAGGCTGTAGGTAATCATGTGGTAAAAATGTCTTTTAGTCAGTGTTGTCAAAGACCCCATGCAGTCTGACAGTTTCTGGTGTACAACAAGATTTTTGAAAGTGTTTTGTGAATTTTTGTGCCAGCAGTTCTAGCTGTGACAAACTGGTCTCTTTGAATCTCTGAAACGTTCTTTACATTGTCTTGAAAACGCAGTTGTAATAAAAATGGATTTATACCTGTTAAATGCAGTGACTTTTATCCGACAGAGGAAACTCTGCCCTGGAAAATGCTCAGTAGCAGTTTGGTTTCTTTTTAAAGGAACATCTCGAAACAGGAGCTAAGCATTCGAGTCTCATTTTGTTGATGTAACGTTCGTGGATGTCGTGCAAAACTGTTCTTTATTCAGACATCACTAACATCAAAATTGTGCTCTAATAATGTATGCACAAATTATGTATCCTAAGAGAATTACTTTTACTAAGATGAAGTGTGATGGAGATCTACTTCAGTATTTAATGGAAAAGTCCTCATGCTTTTAATTATTGCCACCCCATCATAAGAGTTAAATTGACAAGAGGACTGGAAAAAGTACTGACTAGGAAGAAATTGTTTCTTTCATAATTAGATTAAAATAGCTGAGAGGTAATCTTCTTACAAAGTTACTGCAGCTGGGCACTTGGAGTGCTCTTGGAACTTTGAGCAACATCATGTGATGAGGCACTCTTGAGATTTCTGTTTTCCAGTGTGGATGGTGCTCCTGGAAACAAGATTTCAAAAACAATTGGAAATAAACTGTCTTGAGTCACATTAATTAGAAGCAAACATCTAAAATATTTTCCAAACTTTATTTCCCTTTTTCCTTTCTGCATAGATTTACATAGAGTACTAGTATGTTTACTCTGCTCCTGTCATTGCAGCCTTTTTGTATATACTGCCAGCTGCTTTTAAGGTCCGGTAAGGTATATAAGCGACTGAACATATCTGCAGGTTTTTGACATCACTGCTGATCTATACTAGACAGTTACTAAATTATTTGATCAGAAGCTCATATGAATAGTTCTGATGTAATTAAATCCCTCCTTGATAATGTGACCATCATATACCTTTTTTTCTGCATGTTGATGTGCTCTGGAGGAGAACAAATAAAGGAGTAATAAACATGCATTTAATTTACATTGCATGCTGATATATGACTTATTCTTGTATTTGAATTCCGGACAAATTTAGAAGTATTTACTAATACAAGTTGCCTTAGGGTGTCACGGCATCTCACTATGATCTTGGGTCTGAACTTCTCTTTTTGTTTTCCACCTGCAAGAGGTCAGTGGTTAGGGTAATTTACAGCAGCACCCCTGGAGCTAATGGAGTTTGTTCAGGTCACTGCAGCAGGGCTGATGTTTTATGGCATTGAACCAGGGCCATCTACCTGAGACAGTCATAACCAAAAGGGTAGAAGCCTAAATTTTCACTGTCCAGGACACATATTTAGATCCTCATTTGACCCTCTTTCATGCGTGAGAAACTAAAATGAGAGAGGTTTTTTTTTTTAAAGTAAAGGTATTTTTCATCTACGTCATTCAAACAGCCATGGAAATGAATAGCCTATGTCAAGGCATAGCAGACAATACAGGAGCCACAGGTAGGTCAGTGGAGGAAAGTAACAGTATTTCCAATTTATGCTGCTTTATACTTCTACTCCACTACATTTCAGAGATGAATATTGTACTTTTTACCTCAATACATTTATCTGACAGCTATGTAGTTACTAATCACTTTGATTTTACATACGAAACACAAGATCAACTTCAAAATAATTGTGCATTATTATATATTAAAGGCCCCATATACCCACACAGGTGTTTGCAGTTCTTGTGGCTGATAAAAACCTGCTCAGGTTGGAGTTGTGTAAAACCATGCTGGGATTTATGTGAAGTCACCGAACTCCATGTACTAATAAGTATGATAAAGTTGTCACTTGTCCTGTGACAAACTAACAGGAGAGTGACAGAGATGTCAGTCAAAGCAAAATAAGTGAGAGTATACTGTATGTGGGGGTTGAACATGGGTGTGCATGGTCTTTCAGCTACCTGAATCTGAAATACATTTTAACATATCAATAATAGGCTAGTAATTCACAAATTGATGGAGGCCACTTTGCATATTTTGTACATTCAAGTGCATTTTTCTCATAATACTTATTTTACTTACGTAAGTTTTGAATCCAGGACTTTACTTGTAATGGAGTATTTCTACATTGTGGTTTTACTACTTTTACTTAAGTTTGAATACTTCCTCCATCACTGGTCAGCGTTTATATATAAAATAATGAATCTATTAAGTTGGTGTGACGGTAATATTTCAATTATTAGGTCACTTTTAGCTGTTAGACGTTCCCAGTTAAAAGGTGCCCCTTCACGCGTTCACCTGTGTGTGTGTGCCAGCAGATGAACCTGTAGCAAAAGTCACACCACACTTCTACCTGCTGTCTGTGTTCACACAGGGAGGTCCCGCCCTCATTGTCCAAGCTCAATTTCTATTGGACGTCGGGATGAGTGAGACATGCCAGTGTGGAGCACCTGGTAGTCAGTCATCGGCGGGGCTCTCAGTGGAGCTACGTACAGAGAACTGACCACACAGCAATGCGGACGAAGAAGGGCAAAAACGAGGGGAATAGTCCGGTTTTCTGTAACAACCCGGCGGGTCGGGGCTGTGCTTGGTCGTAAGGCACAATTTAACAGGGATTTCGTCTCCAAAACCACACAGAAAAGGACATTAGCTGGCTTGGAAGCAGCTCCGGGGCGGATATTTTCCCGACAAAACCCTTACCCACATTCGTATTCCCAGCCCCGGTCGTGTGGAATAGTCAGCTAAAAGAATGATTGCTTGAATATTTTTATACTGTCTTGTAGCCCTTTTTTTGCCAGCACCGCTTCCCATTTTTTACAGACTCACTATGGTGGACTCCCCTACCATGAGGAAGACTTTTGTGGTCCCAGACATAAAGCCAATGGATTTGTATGACTGTACTAAAGCAAAAATATGCGCAAGTGTCGGATGGCTATTGGCAAAGTCCTACGGCAGTGCAGGTAGGTTTTAGGTTAGGCTGCAGGCCTGTTGAGTTATTGTTTAGAGAGGTCGTATCAAGACCACCATCCTTTTGTTGCTCAGCAGTATATTTATATTCTGTACAGCAGTGTAGCTACAAGCACATGCATGTAGGGGAACTACAGTGTGTGTATAGCTCAGCGATTTTCCGCACAAAGAGCAGCATATGAAAGGGGGACCATGCACGGTATGCATTTTTGACTCTGACACATGTCATTTGTTCTCACTCAATGTGTGGTCACATTTTCTAGGTATGTGTGTGTCAGAGAAACGGGCCTCCTCCCTAGGCCTTATCACGCTAACCCATTTTGTCGTATTTCTAGCCGCCAGGCTTCAGTCACAAATTGCAGGCTACTGGGTATGTTTTTAATCCGGTTACACAGGCATGGTTTATGGGGCGTAGATGATTTTCAGTACCATTCTTCACTCCCGGTGATGACAGCCCCTAGTAGCCAATGTGAGCACCACTTTCTTCCGCAATTCACAATCAGGATCAAATAGCTGCGTGCAGTAGCTCGTTGTGCAAAAAGTGAATAGACTGTAGTTCTGTCACAGTGTGTCGGGGGGGTTTCTGCCAATGTCTTTAGTCAACAAACCTCAAGAGGCGCCTGTGAGAAACCATCCAGCCTCTATGATGCAAAACACACCCACCTAAGAAAACGATTTTGTTGCATAGGGCGCACGTATCATAAGACATAGTTTTGCCTTGGGTTTTTTGAGACAAAGCGTCAGCTTTGACCCTGAGGTGATAACGAGTCTATTTCTTTTAGAGCCCTAAAGATTAGATCTCACAAAGAGGACACCAAAACAGTCCTGTTTGAGAAAGGCTTGATGGCATGCCCCATTTCATTTTAACTTTACTTCACCAGAGGAGTGCACACAGTGGTCTAATGACAGGGCACTGTTTTACGAGTAATCTTGGGTGCGTTTACTAAACTAACAAGGCAAAACCAATAATAAAACACGTTCTCATTCCTGGGATGTGCATGTGAATAAATACTCATAGATTAATGGTCAAGGTTTAAAACAGACTTCAGTTTCGGTTGCAAAGGGTTGTGGGGTGAAAATCTATTTTACTTTAACAACATGACTTGCATGTTACACAATCCCAGACAGGCCTTGGGTCCAAGACTATAGGCTACTGCAGCCTCTGTGTGCCTTGTTTAGCACCTTAACCACGCCCTTTGGTCAAAGTCACTCTCCATGCCAAGCTACAGGAATATGAGGACCAAGACTGTGTGTAGTTTTTGTCTAACAACTGATAGCTGTCTGCTACGTCACGATGACATCATCCCTTCCCAAAAACTCAGCTGGGTAGAACAACAGATAGCACAGCAGGAGCCAGACCGGGTCATCTGGTCCTCAGCTCTTCCAGGTCAGTTAACCTAATGATGACAATAGGCAACATTTTTAATCTCTGAGTTGTTGCAGTACAGTACGGACTTTCACATGGGCCACACACTGTATACATCTCAGGTCTTTATTAAGATAGAGGAATCTTAAATTGTCAGACAGTAGCTTTTAATAATGGGAGCTGGCAAGGGCCTAATGACATAAAAAACTAAATCCAAAAAGTTCAAGAATTAGAAAACGTTTCAAGGCTAGTAGCTAGGAGAACAAGTGTACAGAATACAGTTTTAAACAAAGTCCCTACAAGATTGGTACCCTCATCTTCCCCACATCCGAACCCATAGTGTAAAGTAAACTATCTCCAAAAAAGGTTTAAAAAAATAACAATTTACAACCATGCCTGAGCTTAACAGTGTAAAACATAATACTTAAACCTTGTGAAATTATCTAAATGCCAAAGAAAAGAGTTGCAGCAATAATTTTCTTGTCTCCTTTAGCCAAGAAAACACAGGACCATTCTTTACGAAAGGAAAGGAGATCATGTCGTTCCCATAATTCCTTGCTTTAGCAATAGACAACACGCAATGCGAGTGTTCCCTATAGATCCTGTTTGATCCACCCCGTAACATTATGTTTGAAGTTTAATAATAACATTGTTAAGAACAACATAAAATCTCATCATTACATGCTCTAATATACTGTAATTAGTTAGTGGTGGTTTATATGTGTCATAGATGTCAACAAGTACTCTTTTTGGCACATATGGGCCTATTCATAATTTCTACATTCATTTTATTCGACTATATTGTATACTGTATTTTAAGACTTGCATGACAGATATTTGGCTGCTCAGTACAGAGACAGCGTCTCATTATCTTTTGTATTGCTTTGACGTATAATTTATGTGTAATGTTTTCCGTCAAGGTAAAGGAAAAGTGGTTTGGCAAGGAAGTAATTTATGATCTGCCCATGTAGTTGCTGTGACAGATGACTTGACAGATCATTTGAGGGTGACTCAAACTAGTTTGTGTCGCCCCGGAATGAGACCAGAAACTCTTGATTCACCAGTTTTTGTAGGCTTCGGAGAAACTTGCTCATATGAACTTACATGTTCATAAGGATGATATGCCGATTCTGTTTTTCAGTTTTCCACGCTGCTAATATAATTTCTGCGTGTTCATAACCCATCTGTAAACAACTTAATTACCACTTATGAAACAGCTTATGGCCCAGCTTAAACATTCCCTGTTTTGGTCGTCAGTCTCTTTTGTATCCTCTCCTGATTCTCTTTTTCTAGCTGTGAAACCAAACCATCTTGCACCTGTATGTTTCAAAACTTGTGTTTCTTTAGCATTTTGGCTCCACCTAGTTACAAAGCTCTTTGGATCATACTGAAATCCTATTGGAATGATTACTCATCCTCTCCCAATCATTTGTAACTATGGTGAGTCAACAAGGGACAAGGACCTAAGGAGGATATTGCCTTGCTATTAGTGTTTACTCAAGAGGTTGGAAGTCCTACATGAAACTCTTCAAGACTTGGGTAAACCCTTTGATACAGTTTCTGAGTTGCACAGTGTGTTTCAAGATAATATGATACTTTATAGTTTATTGATAAGTCATTTGCCACACCACACAGGGAGGTCAAAGGTCAGATACTTGCCAAGGCTAATGCACCCTGCACACTGTGTCACTCTGTCATCCAATGTAGTCCTGTTAGTCTCTCTCTTCTATTGCATGTCTGTCCGTCCTGGGAGAGGGATCCCTCCCTTGATGTTCTTCCTGAGGTTTCTTCCATTTTTTTGCCATTTTAAGGGTTTTTTTTAGGGAGTTTTTCCTTATCCGAGTCAAGGGTCTAAGGAAGGAGGGTGTTGTATGCTGTACAGATTGTAAAGCCCCTTGAGGCAAATTTGTGGTATTGGGCTACATAAATACAGTTGACTTGACTTGACTTTACTCAAGCCTCCACAATATAATCACAGTCTCTGTCTATAGGATGTGCTTCTGTGTACACTGGCCCTTTAATGCAATTTAAAGCTACTGTGCACGGTCTCTGGTGATGTGTTACAGGATACACAGGGCTGTTAGGGATAGCATATTTATGGTAAGTGGACCTGTGAAAGTATAGGGAGATGGGAGACACCTCACATGTAGTGCTTGAAGTGTGCTTTTTCCCTCTGGACATACTGTCAGATGTTGTTCATTGATCAAACACATAAACGTTGTTAATTTGCATGTGTATTTCAGTTTCAGCGATTGACCGAGGGAACGGAGCAGATGAATATTCAAATCAGTTAATGCAGTTGAAGTTTATTGATGATTTCAGATATTTCTTCAAGCCAGGGGATGATACATACACCATCTGATAAATGCAACATTGTGTGTTCTACAGTTGGCTATAGAAATATGCTGAAACTAGGCAACATTATTATTGTAAATGGAATAGTACAGTCTTAACATGTAGACAGGTCTAATGTCTAAGCTGTACTGTTTATGTTGGCATTAGCATTTCATGCAGAACTAGTGGTCACATGTAGGGTAGGGTGTTAACATAGCCCCTCTAACCACTGCTAGATTTTGGGGCAACAAAACAGTACCTGCTTTGTTCTAAAAATGAAAGCGGATAATCATTTGTGTTTGATATTTTCCACCACATGATGAGGATGCTTCTAGCTCAGTTTTCCGAGGAGGATTTAGAAGTCACAGCCAATAGCCTTATCACAACACATGTAATGCTGAGTTATTTATGTTGGAAAATCCAGAAGTGCAGTGAAGTAAGAAAAAAATTGTCACCAAATGGGATTTTTGATTGAGCAGGTATGCACTGATGCACATGACCTGGGGGTGGAAATAGCTAATCTTGAACTTCCTGCCCATATGCTTACCTTGCACACATCTGCATGTCTGAGCTCTTATGAATTATTTCATCTGTGCCAGGGTTCCTGAAGGATTCAAGTAAGCAGCCTGGCAATTTAGATTGTCAAATCCAGCAGGTTTTGCAAACTGCTGTGCTGTGTTATTAATAGAGAGAGCTACTTAATGTTCATTGTTACTGTGACAACCTTCTTGAAATCCAATGCTGATTGTTCCACTGAATGTAAAGTGAGAAGGGGTGGGCGGTGGGGTCTTGCCTAACCTTTTTTTCCCAAAGGAGCCAGCTTGGTTTAAACGGTGGCCGATTTCAACCAACCTTTGTTTGGATGTGTCCATGTTGCTCTGTGTCTGTTGATTACTGTCAGACTCGCGTGGTAATGTCTGCGACATGACCAGCACGCTAGCTCTATCAGTCAATGAAGTACACATGAAAAGAAGGACACATGGCTCCTGTTATCAGCAGGCTATCGAGCAATGCAGGTCAGTACAGATAGGAGCTAACACAGCTAAACTGAGAACAGCCATGATGGCAGCTCATCACTGAGATGGTGCTGTGGTCCGTCTCGTTTGTTTTTGTATAATGATAATAACAACAATGTGATACTGCAGCAGAGGAAATTTCAGTTTGCGAGGTTAGGGTCAGCAACAGCTACAGTGTCTTGGTCAAAATCTCCTCAGTAGGTTGGCAAATGCTTGCTTGAACCTCACTAATTGAATCATCATGATAATGTGGTAATGTGTTACATAGCGAAAACTTTGCACACATTTTACCTCTGCTTTCTTACTCAGATCAATAGATAAGCACTGACCCCATGGCCTATGAAGGTGACAGGGAGGCTGTTGCTCCAGTTTATGCAAACACACAAGCTTGTGTTTTTAATCTAAATATATCCCTGGAGGCCTTTTGATGTCAACAGTATAGAAGCATCACATTCCTTTTTTGTTTGGGCTCAGTTGTGCTTAAAGCCACCAACTGGTCATTCTTTTCATTGCCTCTTATTCCTTTTAGGTTTTTAACATATAGGTGTGTGTTTTATCCAATGATTGTTGCTATTTTTGATGTGCATGTTCATAGTTTTGGAAAATTGTATATGGATTCGCAACCTCAAATTTGTACTCCGTTTGTTCCTGTGACACATGACACATGTGACACACAAAGTCATCATTCATGGCCAGACTGTCTCATAGGGAAATCATTCTCATATCGATCTCTCTCATCTCACTGGGTTGTGGCATTTGCATCCTGCTTTGACTGCTGGGGAAGGTTTTTTTTCTTTTTTCTTTTTAACACATCATCGTGGGAAGACTTTTTTTTGTGTGTTATGTAAATACTTAGATCTAAGTGTACATTTTGGTTGGTGTGTCCCAGTGTTTACAGCACTAAAGTGAGCATTGTAGTTTTGGCACACAGGAGCATATTTACAACAGAATGGACCATGTGGCGTGACTGACAATATTGTCTGACAACTATAGTCATCATGGAGTGAGAGACAGAGAACAAGGCATTGTCTAACCTCTGAAGCTGGGCGTTTTGTTTTGTTGTCTGATGTCAGTGGATCCATTACATGACTTTATAATGATACAACAACATAGTGACACCTCCCCTTTAATAACCTCTTTGTTTCTCTGTTAGGCACAATCTCAGACACTCATAAGTTTTTCCTTTCTCTTTTCAGGCAGTCTGCTGGTATTCAGCTTGTCAACTTTTTTTCCCAAAGGCCCTTAAAAACAGTGAGATGCTTATTCCAGTATGTTTGCACAGAGACACAGGCTATTGAGTTTGCTGGTTTGGTCTGGATCTAGAGGAACCAGTTTCACAGAGGGTGTGTCTAGTGTTTGTCTTTAGGATAATGTTTGCTGTGATGTTATTTACAGAAATACCAGTCAGAACAGATTATTTAACTATCTTAAGTTAGCCACTAATAGTGCTACATATTGCCTTACTACACTTTCTCTGAGTTGAGACAGAATTTGAGTTTTCTCATTTGGTTTTGAGGTTGTAGGTTTTGATCAGGTTGCGGATTTTGACTACTGAGATTTATATCATCTTTGTGAAGATCTTAAAGAGCAATTTTCACTGAAGCTTTGTACAAAAATGAAGCAAGAGGGTTTAAAAAGAGGGAAGAAATGAGTGGCAGAGCATCTTGTAATCTGCAGATGCCAACCTCTGAGCTCATCATGCCCCACTGACCTTGATGCTTGCTCTGCTCTACTCACTCATATGATTATAGCTCTAGGGTATACACAAGCTGTCTTAATCTGCCACCGAACGTGGCAAAAAACAGGTTTCCCATCCAGCAACAATAGAACATGCTCAAGATGATCTTTGACTGAAGAAATAAAGAGACTGCTAATGAGAGAACTTCCAGTTTTGGAACATTCAGAACTTCATCCAATTTATACAGTACATCTTGTACAGTACATATTGTTTGTTAAATTTTGCAACTCGTTCTATAATATCACCACTGCACCAGGAACTTATCTAACTGAGTCTGTATGTTTTGTCTCTTGGTAGAGAATGTCCCTGCAGAGCTGCGTGACCCCTTCTACTGTGACCAGTATGAGCAGGAGCACCTTAAACCGCCAGTCACACGCCTCCTGCAGTCCTCAGAGCTCTACTGCCGCACCTACAGCCTTTTACTGGGAGGCGCCGGAGCCGAGGTCCAGCCCAAAGACAACGTCGCCCTGATGCAACTCCTCACTCAGAGAGGCATAGTCTCCAAAGACCAGGACACACCAGTGACTGATGCAGACCTCCGCCATAAACCCATCAAAATGGTAATGTTAAGGTTTGATTATGGGAACAGTAAACACATAGATGATGACGCCACGCCAGTCTGTCATGCAATTTTGTGGGTAGTGGCCTGCATGGATTGATTCAAGGAGATGTCATACCTGTTGTTTGGGTAGAAACTGCTTTATGTTTGTCTAACACCCTAAGGAGTGAATGTTTCCCCCCTGAAACCAGATGCTCTGCTATCCGGGAGTCCGTAGAAAAGCAGAATAGGCCGAGTGGCCTTGGTTGTTGATATAGGGGCTTGTGTATGCTTTGATTCTAGGGATTAAAGGACATCAAAAAGACCCCCACTCATTCAACCCCGCCCCCATCCCCCTATGCTGCCCCCAGCTGATCCTAGAGGATGAGTGGATCCAGCTGCTAGGACTAGGGCAGCCATTGTGACTACTTTAATTCCAGGGTGTGAGAGGGAGGGACAGTCTAGATTCAATAGATGGTCCCGATCACTTGCAGAACAATGGCTAAACAGTTCTGGTGAAACTTTAGATACTGTGTTGAGAGAATACTCTGGGCTGGCTCAGTGAGTTAAATCAAGAGAAACTGGTTTGTCCTCTCAGCCCCTGACAATGGATCTCTCTCTCTCTCTCTCATTCTCTCTCTTTAGTACACATAATATAGTCCTAAATTCTTCAGCCTGAAAATCTACAGACTAAGCAAATTTTCAAATACGGAATCAAAATAGTCTGACTTTTCACAATTTTTAAGTATTCCAACAGAGCCTTCCTTTATATAGTTTATTATCTTCCTTAAAAAATGGCATTTAACTGCATTTCCCCAGCCGCCTTGGTTCATGCACATACAGGCTGTTTTTTGAAAGTAAGAAGTCTCCAGGGAATCTGTATGGATAGTGTTGTTGCTCCACTGTTGTCTGCTGGCCACTGCAGCAGGTGCGGCACTGCTTGTGGTTATTAGCTTAATTGTATGCTTGAAAGGGTGTGCATGCATCTTGTGTGACCACCAGCGGTACTGGTGATATGAGAATTTGGATGTTGATGAATGTAATATTGTGGTTATAGCTATATCTAATATGACAAAATTAATGTAAATACTGGAAAAGTTGTACTTTGGAACCAAACAGATGTTTTGCTAAAAACCACAGCCTAAACCACACCTGCTTGCTCTTGTAGGATTTTTGACAATTACCACTTGGCACTGACAGACGTGCCATTTCACACCAAGGCGCCAACAAGGCAATCAATGGCAAATATATTTTTAAAAAACACAAGCATGAAAGATTAGAAAGATTAAAAATTGTAGTCACAGTAATAATGACTACATCATCATCATCATCATTAATGCTACAGCACCAGCAATAATGGTCTAATGACACAGTAGATCTGCATGAAACAGTAGATCTGTTTCATGCAGGATGTTGCTGTAATTTGGGTGTGCATGAATTTGTCTGCTTGCGTGCATCTGAGTTCTGGGTGATGCTTCCAGGCCAGACCACAGACCATCTCAGCTGTAAATCCTAATCACTAAACTCTTATTTGGCTGTTACTGTTAATGCTGCATTTGCTGTTTGCTGCTTTGGTATATGAGCCTTCCAGTCGCTGCTTGGCCTAGGCAGCTCTCTGAGCTTGTCTGCCATTGACTGGCACTGTAGCTACAGTGTGGCAAGCAAAGAAAGTGGGTCATGCTGCAGCAGCATTAGAAGGATGGAGCATCAATGTGGGTCTTGGCCAGTAAACGGCTTTGGAGCAGCAGCAGTCTGCTGCAGCACTGCTGTATAGTGCATATCTGTGTCAAACGAGAGGATAACATATAGTGCACAAAAAAAGTATGTTGAGTCATGCTTGTTGCTGACAAGTTAACTATACTGCCAGTTAATCTGCCAAGCCATACACTGTTGATGACTTTTCACTTTATAATTGATGCATTATACATCTTACATATTCGCTGTTCATTGCTGATAAATTGTGAAATTTGTATAAATCCAGGGATGTAGGTTAACCCTAACCCCATAAAGATGCTGGCACTGGCTTGGATGCACCAGCATCAGTACGGAGCACCAATGTCCTGCTCTTTATAAAACTACACAGGCGCCATGATCAAAGTAGGGCAAAAACAGACACATAGTAGCTCACCTAACACATAAAATTGTACTACAGCAAATATTCTCTTTATCAAACTACATGCTGCTGCTACAGGATGAAGATTTGATGTTTGTCCCTGCTTCTAGACCTTGAAATTTCTTAGTTAATAGTTAGATTCAAAAATATTCAGGAAGAAAATAGATGGTGTGAGCTGTGTGGTCTGGGACAAGTGGAAAGAGTCCTATTTTCCTCTGAATTGTATGTAATATGAGAAGATCAGGCCTAAAATGAAATATTTTGACAAAATAAGCTCAGAAAATAAGGTAAGATGTATTTATTTACTTAGTATTGATCTTGTTTTTTGTATATTGTTGTAATTAATTAACCTATTAATTTAGTGTGTGTGTTATGTCACTGATATTATCTTACAACAGTTTCCACAAAACCAGAAAAACTCTTTAGCTACATTGATTTGGTTAATTCAACACTTAGATATGTATTAATGCATGCATCTGCTTTTGCCCTACTTTGAGAGTGTGCCGAGGGTGTGATGTTCTTGAAACAGTCAATGGCACTGCTCCTGCAACCCAAGCTAGCGCCAGCGTCTTTACAGACCAGGGTTAACCTGAAGGGGAAGCTTTGTATATGGCACATCCTTGGGACTCATCAATGGAGCTGCCTCCATCCCCTACTTGCTGTGTGTGTGTGTGTGTGTGTGTGTGTGTGTGTGTG
>NTHP01000103.1:26311-44609 GCA_003416845.1 Oplegnathus fasciatus
GTGTGTGTGTGTGTGTCCTACTGGTAACTGTCCTTCTGGTGGAGGCCCAGCCCAGATTAGAGATAATCTGCCATGCAGACTGAACGTCATCATCCACGATTGGATGACACGCCAGAGATGACCACTGACTCACCATGCACCTAACATGTCGCACAACATTAAACTAATTTGTTACATTTATTGCTGTTTGAGGCAATACGATATAATCATAATTATCCATTTCAAACTTACATACATGCATATTTTGATTACACTAGAGATGGGGCTAAGCACTTGTTCCCACAGTGACAAAGTAAGTCATGTAGCCATAATGCAGCTAACCCTCTTCCCGGTCCCCTGTTGGTTTTGGATAGGCACTGACACTTTGTCTTAAATCATACTGCTGGGTTGGCAGGTTTCTGGTCAAGTGAGCATCAGTCAGGAGCTTAGTTGAAAATAGAAGTGGCAGACTATCAGAAACGCTAACCATCATCTTACACCATTTGTTCAGCTTTGGGCCTTCGCCGATAAGAAACTAATGTGGAGTAGTAATTATCTACTGTACCTTAAGTTTGGTCTAGACTGGTTTTCCTTGCTTAAACATACAGTTCATATATGTACATATCAGTGTTCATATAATCATGTGCTTTGAGAGAACCTCCTGTCTAAAATCCCCTGCTGGGCCCCAGACCTGCCTGATCCCCCTGTTTGTCTCCCCCTCCGTAGGCATCAGGCAGGGTAGGGGGATGGGGTTAAGTCATATTTCAGACATAATCAGATTTTACCCTCATCATAATCTCACTTAATGATCCACAAGATGCCTTTGCATTCTTTGTTTGACTCAGTTGTTGACATGACTATGCAAGCAGATTTAACAAATGGAGCCATAAAGATTTCATGTTGATGGGGTTAATTGATGGCGTATTAACTTTTCCTCTCTCTATTACATGGGTTTGAGGGGTGCTAACTGTTTGCTGACTGGATGTTTCCGAGCAGAGAGCCGGTGCTAAGCCAGGGGCACAGAGCAATGCTGCGCTCAGGCTTGTGTTGAGATGCATTGTGGGTCAGCTGGTTGGTTGTTATGGTGATCTGGCAGGCTCTGTGCTCTGGTGTTCATGAGTTGCTCCTCTCTCCCCTCTCATTAGGGAGACTTGTGATTTAGCTTAGCGAGCTCTCCTGGGTCTGCAACGGGAAATCCACTAGCAACCCCCCTTCTTCCCCTTTCATCCTGCACTTTTTGTCATGAATTACTTTCTCCTCTGAATAACTACTGTACAGCATGACAACAGGGTTGGCCACTTTCACGAGGTCTATCATTCTTTTTTTGTTCTTTTTCTCTCAGTCATCCTGTCTCCTTTCATACTGTGACAATAACTCCAACCTATGATTACACTTTGTGGCTCAGTGCAAAAATATGTTGCTACCTTAAATCATTTTATTGTCATAGGGAGTGTTTGAAACACAGCTACTGGCAGAATTTAGAGGCAGTCTGTTTCTTTGGTTGAAATGAAAATGGTTGAAATGAATATCACAATATCAGTAAGAGTATTTTCAATATTGACATACTTTGCACTCGTAAAATCTATCCAATAAACCAGCTCGGCCATAAATTCTACCTTTTCAAAGATAATGTTCAGTTTTTATTGACACTGTCATAGAGGTGTTAATTTAACTATATGTTGTTTTTTTTATTGAGGTTGTAGTTTGCTGTGGTGTTGAACTGGACTGCCTTATATTGAGAGGTGTTTGTAATGTTTTGTCAACCCAGTTGACAAACATGAGGGGGGAAAGAATATTAGAAACGCATTTCTGTAACTGCAACCTCAGTAATAAGCATATAGTTAAATTAACACCTCTTTGAAAGTTTTGACAAAAACTGGCCATTAAAAGCTTCGTAAAGGTAGAATATGCGGCAGAGCTGTTGTACTGGATTGCATTAGATTGTATACCAGTAGGTGTACCTAATAAAGTGGCCAGTGAGTGTATATCACAATATGGCAAATATATGCAAAATCACATAAAATTAATCCAACTGATAATACAGTGAACTGTGTTTTGTCTTTTTACATCACATCATCGTGCTCTGGGTCAGTCTGATTGTGGCTAGCCCTGAGAAGCCCTAGTGCTTATTATCAGGCCATTTGTCCCCTTCTGTACTGTTCTGTAGACATTTCCACTGAACAGACAAGTCATGTCACAGACCCACAAGCCATAGCCCTAGTCTTGGTAAGAGTGTTGAGAGGGCAGGCCAGCCAGGGCCACACAGCTCCCAGTGACTGACTGCAGCACATCCACAGAGCTTGGCCCAATGCTATCTGACAAGCCTTTGCTGGCATAGCCCGCCCTACCCGCCCCAGCACTGGGTGTGCTCAGGTCAGCACTTTACATCAGGGTTGAGTAGGCAGACATGCAGACAGGGCTCATGCACGCAGCTGGACTGCCACCAGCCCCCATCTGGGGCAACGTAAGAGGTTAGAGTAGGAATGTCTGGCCTCAAAAGTGGAATTTGTAAGTAGTAAAAGGGAACAGGCACTGATTTGCACAGATTAGGCTAAAAACTGAAGATTGGAGATTGAAGGAGTGGCCCCATGACAGGAATGTGTTGTTTGTGACCTGTCTGTCCTCTTTGTTGGCCAGAATTAATTATTATAACAAGGAGCTTGTTGCAGTTAGAGAATAGTGAGGAGAGAGGGGCTCCAGTACTGCTGTTGGATGGAAACTAAAAGCGAGGAGACAAAAATAGAAGAATTATACATTAAATACATCGACTGGATAAGGAGGAAGAGCTGTTTATAGCATAACCTCACAGGCTAATCATTTTCTTTCTAGCCCTGCAGTACTGACTTTGTTAATGAGCTATGGTCCCGTTGAGACCTTCTAAAACTAGACAGAACTTTATTTATCAGCTACTGTGGTCATCTTAATTATTGCAAAAACTAAAACTGGACGAAAAACTGGACAAAAGACAGGAGTGCTTGACTTACCATGAATAAACCCAAGAATTAATTTGTTATTTGTCTGTATGAATTAAATGCGCTTAATGGTTCATATATTTTAGTCATTTACAACAATATGGAGGTTAGACAAAAAAGTACTGTTTGTTGTATCCCCATGGCACAAACAGAGCACAACTTAATGAGCTAACAGGTTTATAGAGTTAAGGCGCTCTCTCTGACTGAGCTGATAATGTTGGTGGTGCATTTTAATGGGCTCTAGCCATTAGAAAGGGCTCTGTAATGGCAACACACTTATGTCTGGATACAAATGCTTGGGAATGTCAAATATGTGTAATCAAGAGTGTTATTGTTTGATTGTTGTATTTGTGTGAAAAAAAAACTATGTCTGAAATAGATTTTTATATCCACTATGTTGTGTGACAAAAACACATTCATACACCAAAACTGCAGAAAAGACATGGAACACCTGTTTTCTTACAGAGAATGCTGTTCATTGTTGTGCTTCCTGGTGATCTAGTTACAACACCTCATTTTACCCTGTAGTCTGTTACACATGAGTCATACAGCATTATTTCACTGCGCAAAAGGGAAGGGAAGCACACTGAGGAGAAGGCAAATAAAAGTAAAGCAGCTGAGGAATGACAGTCCTGGGACACACATGTTATCATATTACAGGTCCATTGCCTATTTAATGATTGTACAAACATAGGTCCAAAGTTCACCCACATCTACTGCTGTGTGTGTTTGCTTGCTGAAAACTCTTGTTGTGTTTCTGCTGACTCACAGCTGGCTTCTGGTGACCTCTAGAGGAAGCTGCTGGTAAATAATGGTAGTGCTGCCGCAGTTAGAGGTGATCTCTGTTCTGCAGTAAGCGGTGCCCCGCTAGAGCAGTAGAAATATCAGTGTCCACCATTATTGTGTTAACTGTAATTGATTGATGCTGTCTGGGCTCTCTGGCCTTCACTGTGAATGGTCCCACCCCTAACAGTCCCTCTTTCTTCTCCCATGTGATTGGTGCAGAGTGCTCACCTGGCAGTGATAGATGCCCTGATGGCCATGGGAGCCATGGAGACGGTGACTGCGGTGAAGACGTGCGGTTCTGCTGAGCTACTGGGTGGAGCCTCCAGCTGGGAGGATGCTCTGCTTCATTGGGTTAATGGGGTAAGGAGCAAGCCAGAGAGAAGCAATGTTTGTTTCAAGCACACATCTGTGTTGTATCCTATCAGAAATTACTCATAGTTCTCATAGACTTTTAACTTCCCAAGACTTCTGTTGTAGATGATCCGGTATCTGTTTAGCAACAGAAATAAGGATACTGTCATTCTTTAACCCACTATTTCTTAAAAAGGTGACAACACACAATATACTGTAGATCCAGGACCTATGTGTGTTGACTATTTTGTCTTCTTGTCATGCTCTCAGTTAAACCAGAAGTTGAGAGAACGTACTGAAGGAGCCCAGAATGACACATCTCAGGCCGTTACAGAGCCCCAACCTGTTCAACCCTCTGTGAGCATTGCATTACACATCCAGTATATGTCTGTCTCTTGTCACACATCGTTATATCGAAACACACATGATAATCTGTCTAGGATTATGCACTTAGTGCTATAAAAAAAGCACCCGAAGTGCTGTGTATTAAGCTTATATTGTTGGTTCTGCTGCACTTGTAGGCCTTTACCCACTCGTACTCTTCAAGCACAGCTGTTATTGGTTGACACAGTAAAACTAAGGGTAGCGTCATTGCTATGTCAACAAGGTTGTCTTATCATTTCAAGAAAGTACTGTCATCACAACCCTTTCTCTTGTTTGTCTAGTTCTTCCACTGTAGGCTTAATACCTCTCCTTGTGCTCCTGTTCTCCATTTCCCTGTCTTTCTCTATTTCCTGTCCCTCCTCCTCTCTGACAGTGTCCTACTCGCTGGTACTGGAAACTTGTTCCTGTAAGTTCCCTCCTTTCCTCTGCTCCTTCCCCCTGTCCTTCCATCCCTCAAGTGTCTTCATCAAATTTATCAGCAAATATCTGATGGTCAGGTGTGTTTTTTTCCCTCCATATGCTGGTGTGAGAATGCTAGTGTGCATCACATCCTACTCTGCATTAAATTGCACGTCACAGCATAAATCTCACAGGGCGGGGCAGGACAGCGGCGCGAAAGGCTTTGTTTGTTGACACATGAGTGGTGCATGAATCACAATTGGTACTCATGTAGGCCTTGAAACTGCCATGTACAACCGGTTCCTCTGGTCGTTTATGCAGCAGAGGTGTGTGTTTGTGTGCGAATAGCTATGGGGGTTAACAGAGACAGGCTTCTAGTCAGCTGGTCCCTGCTGACAGTGGGCTGATTGTCTATATACTTGTACCTGAAACATTTTCTCTCTCTCTTGTCTCCTGAGACCCTCCCTTGTCCCACTTTCTCCTGACAAAACCTTCCTTCTTTCTACTCTGATTTATTAACTCCCTTTCCATCTGTTATTTGTTCACCTAAGCTCTCTCTTGTACGCATTAGCATGACCTTTATTTGTTCTCTTTTCTTACATTCATACTGCAATTCATTTTTTAACATTTTCTGTTACGTATCACAGCGCATATAGAATATAGAGTATCCACCCATGTTTGGAAAATCCTGATTTTTATGATGGTTTTAACATTAACTAATATGTCAGATATTTTACATATAAACATTAATAAAGTAAGATTATGGTCACATTGCAGTATTTGATTGTCTTGTTTGTTTGTCGTTGTTTTTAGCTCCGCTACAGGAAGGATAAAATTCAGTCCAAACAAAAGCCTATTTTTCCAGTGGTGAATGAAGTCAAAGACCTGTCCAGTGGTTGTGCTGTTGCTGCAGTCATACATTACTATTGCCCTGGCCTGCTAAGACTTGAAGGTAGCAGCAAACGTTGTAACCACAAACAGCTTTTTAGAACTCAGTGTGTTAATGTCAGTTTAACACTTTTTTCCTCTCTCTGTAAGATGTTTGTATGAAGGAGTCCATGTCTGTAGCAGACAGCCTGTACAACCTGCAGTTTATCCATGAATTCTGTGACAGCTGTCTGAAGAGCTGCTGTCACTTGGCACTAGAGGACATGCTATACACACCACAGGAGCTTCAGGTACTTAAATTCACATTCCTGATCATTACCCGACTGATTGACACATCAACAAAAATATTCAGTACTGTATTTTCTTCTTAATACCTGATTTATTCTGTGTGATTTGTTTAGCTCAACTTGCTGAGCTTCCTAGCAGAACTGCTTAGCTGGTTTGAAGTACAAAGACCAGAATTTGTTCAGCCAATAGACATATTAGGTAAGTGTCACCAATTTTGTGGTCCGGTGTAGTACTGTGTAATCGTACCAGTAAGATCATAACACTGAATATCTGTAAGACTTATTGGGGATTTTCTTTTTTGTTAGATGGATCTGCACCAGTAACACCAAGTAACTTGAGTGGTAACAGGTACAGAAGTTCTTTGAATATAATTTTGACTATGAAGTAGTATGGCATATTCTTTGGATGAAGCACTTGTTTGAACTGAAAGGTTGTTTCTCTGCCTTACAGTACCTCCCCTTCTATCTTCAAGAAGCCTTTCCTCCCCATCTCCTCTCCTGCGTCAGGTAAGATGAAGACTGTGTCTTGTCATCAGTACATCAAGCTACAGTGTTTTGTATATGTTTCTATCATTTTACAATCTGGTTCACACATTTTCCTCAATCCTTGTTTGTCTTTTAGTTGTGTTTCGTGTTGTATGACAGTCATGTGTTCGTATTTTTATGGATATTTGAAGCTTTTTGTACAGTATTGCTTGGTTGATTTGTGCATCCCTGTGTGGTGAGCATGCCTTTACATGTCTGTGTGTGTTCCATTGTACTCAGGATCTTTGACTCAGTCTACCTCAATGTCTCATATAGAAGGAGTTGGAAAGACATGGAGCAAGAAACCTCTCAGGTAGGACCCATATATTCCGTACCATTTAAACAGTGTTTTTTACTTATCTTTTTTGTACTTATACTTGCTTCTTTTCTTCTTAGCCGCCCCTTGTCAGCAGTATCCTTCAGCATTCCTTTTGGCCTGGACAGTGATGTGGACATTGTGATGGGCAACCCTGTGATAACCCGCTCTGTGAGCTCAGACCAACTCAACCCAGCAGGCCAAAACATGACCCGGGTGCCCTACACGCCTCCCGAAGACCTCAGCCATTTGCTGAGCAAACCCCCTGGCCCCAACGGTCCACAGAGAGCTTCCTGGGCCACCCAGACTCCCAGTATTCCAAGGTTGGCAGAGGAGAACGGCCTTGCAGTGAGTGAAACGGGAGAGCTGCCTACCATTGAAGAGGCTCTCCAAATTATCCACAACGAGAGCAAGATGGAGCCTCGTTTACACCCTGATGGTGCTCCTGATGGCTTCTACCTCCACTCTCCCGATGACCCTGCTAGTTCTAGACATAACAGCAACTTAGCACCCATCAGCTGTTCTGCCCCTACACGCTCAGGAATGATGTACCGGCCCACAGGAGAGTCCCACAGGGAGCCCACTCGAACCAGAAACACATCTGAATGTTCACGAGATGATGACTCGGTCTTGAGAGACGGCAGTGTGGACTCGGATGCATCAGAAGACCTGCCTAAGGTCCAGTCCACTCCCACCACACCAGCTGCTGGTGCACACTCTGCTAGAGGCCATGGCAAAGAGGGCTCTGACAGTGGTGTGAAGATGACCAGTTTTGCAGAACGCAAAAAGAAGCAGAGTATGGATTCTCCCAAAGCCAGTGACCCCTCTTCTCCTCAGATGACCACGTGGGCACAAAAGTCTGAAGAAAGCCCCAGCAAGAGCCCACAACTCAATAATGAGATGTCTGAGCTGGGAGTTCGGCTTGAAGAAAAGCGCAAGGCTATCGAAGCCCAGAAGAAACGCATTGAGGCCATTTTTGCAAAGCACCGGCAAAGACTGGGGAAGAGTGCCTTTCTGCAGTTAAAGAAGGAGCAGCGTGAGGACGAAGGCGAGGGGGAAGGAGGGGATGGCCAGGTCAGCACTTCATCCACAGAAGAAGACCTCTCTCGCTTGACACTGGAAGAAAGGCTAGCTCGAATGGAAGAGGAAGAGCAGCAGGAACAAAATGAACAGCGCCCCTCAGTGGAGGATGAGGGTAATGTTAAAGGAGGACTTGAGCTCAACAAACAGGTTAGTCACTCCAAAGAAAAGGCAGGCACACCAGGAGAAAAGGGCTCTGCAACACCTGGTGAGAAAATGGTAGCTCCACTAGGGGACTATAACAATGCTGTATCCAAGCTGACTGCAGCTCTTAGCTCCCTGCAAAGTGACATGCAGCGGCTGACTGAGCAACAGAACCAGCTAATCAAGAAGAAAGCTGCAGGTTCCAGCAGCAAATCCTGGGTCATTCAAGCCAGCCCTAAAACCTCCACCCCAGCTCCTCCCCATGCACGCCTGTCACGAGAATCCACTCGAGATTTAAATTCAGCCTCATCCTCTCCATCTCCATCCCGCAAAATTACAAACCACACCACACCTCCTAAATCTCCTCACGTCCATCGTAGAGCCCAATCTGTGCCCCCTAAAAGCCCCAAACACCACCAACACAGTCGTCCCTTGGACGTTAAGGTCCCAACCCTGTCGAGGGTTCTCAACCCACCTCAAAACGTGGACCGCATCCCTCATCTTCGTCGTGTAAATCCCTGGCAATCCCAAGTCCAGACTTCGTCCTCATTCTCCATTGGTGACTCTGACAGCCTAGATGAGCTGCGCTCATCTGGACCAACTCCTGTTCCCACGCCTACGCTGACTCCTATACCAACTCCTACCCCGACTCCACGTCCTGCCGCAGATGACACCCTGTCAGAGGTAGGCTCCAATGACGATCACAGTATATTTAGCATGGACCTGGAGGCTGGGCCCCTGCACAGTCCTGTGACTAAGAAGGAAGGGCTTGCAGGTGGGGGCTGCAGCTCTGGTGCCGCATCAGAGTGCTCCTTCGAGAGTGATGCCCTGGCAGGGATGTCGAACGGCAAACGCAGTAGCCTGATAGAGATCTCGCTGACTGCTCTGGGAGGAGATGGGGAGGAGGATGATCAAGTACCTGATGCTTTCTCTGACTCGATGAGTGACAGGACAGAGCCGGAGGCCAAAGGAGGGGTTGGTTTCTTTTTCAAGGTAGGTGACTGATTATTATTGTTGTATGTGCCATTATAAAAATGCTTTTTTGTAAGGTCAGTGCTTTCATGCCTTTTTTATTTCTGTTTTTATTATTAGGATGACAAGGAGCGACCGGAGGATGAGATGGCCCAGCGAAGAGCAGCTTTGCTGGAGAAACAGCAGAAGAGAACAGAAGAGATGAAAAGACGCAAACTTGAGCAGGAAAAAGAAAAAGAATCAAAGTGAGACCCTTTTTTTCGTCAAATATCTGCATTCAACAAATGAAGACTGTAGTATTTAATATCTTACATTAAAATTGGCCAGATTTGTAAAGTTTGAAGATTACTGTAGTCAAGTGTTTGCAGCATATAAATGATGATGATTAGGATTTATTGATTTATATCCTTATATTTAGTGAATTGAACAAATTGTTGCCATTATTTATCTGATACATTACTCTCATGTTTTTATCATTGGTTTTACAATGTCAATGTCACATTGAAAGTTTTACACATTATCATCCTGTACTTTTAGCAAGCCTCAGTGGATGATCATCGAGGGCTGGGGAAATAAGAGTGAGGACAGACCCCAGACCCCAGGCACCCCTCCAGCATCACGCACCCCAACAGTAGAGGGGACTCCCCAGCGCAGAGGAGACTTCACTAGGCAGGAGTATGAGAGGAGACAGCAGCTGAAGATCATGGAAGACTTGGACAAGGTGTTGAGGCAGAAACCCACCACAGTTCGCGGTGTCAAGAAACAAAGACCCAAGACTGTGTTCAGAGATGACTCTGTCCTCTCTCATAGCCCTGTCAAGGGTTTCATGGGTAAATAGTTCTGATGTTTACCCACACTGGTCTTTGTATGCCCTCTTCCTACACTCACATGTATTTGGTTTCTCAATATAATTTATTTTTCCATCTCTCTTTTCCTCCTTCTAGGCACCAAGCTTAACAAGGTGTACTCCCACTCAACCATGAACCTGTCCTCCGTGGCTAATGACTCTGGAGGCCTGACTGTCAGGAAGTCTCCCAGGTAACCTGCACAGTGACAATGTCTTGTATTTTCTTAATAAATGCTTGTAAGGTGGAAGGTACATAATTAGACCTAAAACAATGTCAAGATTATTTTAAGTCCCAGATAAATAAAACATTTCTTTTATTCCATGTTAGTAAATTTCCTATAATAAAGTAGAGCTGGCCAATATATCATTATGATATTGATATCATTAAATGAGATAAACTATGATTCAATTGAGTGACATGAACACATCCTGTGTGTTTTTTGATTATGTCCACATTCTTATTGATCATCTTTCAAAATATATAATATAAAATGATTATTTTCTGCCAATAGCAAGTGCCTTCCCTAAAATAATGTATATATAATTGTATACCAGCTACAGGTCTTGTGTTAGCTGTTACCAGTGTTATCAGGGGCAAAGGTGCATGTACATGTACACACAGCCTCAAGGTCTATAACTTGACTTTCCTCACTAAACTCTTTCTGACTCCCTCTAGCCGTTCACACTCTCCTTCCCGGCTAATGTCACCAGGACGAATGAGTGCTCATAACGGAGAGAAGGACTGGGAGAATGGCTCCACTATTTCCTCTCCCGCCTCAATCCCAGAATACACAGGTCAGTGATGTGTTCAAAACTGAGAGATTATAAAAAAATAATCCAGTGGGCTTTGTTTTGTTGGGTTGATGACATTTGGAAATGCTATGTCTTGCAGGACCAAAGCTGTACAAGGAGCCTAGCTTTAAGTCCAACAAGTTCATCATCCATAATGCTATCACTCGCTGCTGCTTGGCTGGCAAGGTCAATGAACCACAGAAAAACAAGATTGTAGAGGTAAGCCATCCTGCTGTATCAGAGTCCAACAAAGAGGTCCACCCTAACTAGGCTATAAGTAACTGGGATTTCTGTTGTCAGCTGCACTTACCTAGTGGGTTGTTTTTTTTTGTTCCGTCTCTCCCTCTTCAGGAAATGGAAAAGAGCACAGCCAACCACTTCCTCATCCTCTTCAGAGATACTAGCTGCCAGTTCAGAGCAGTTTACACCATGAACCCTGAAACTGAGGAGATGATGCGGCTCACTGGCATTGGGCCCCGGACCATCACACCTGAGATGGTTGAGTCCATTTACAAGTACAGCTCTGACCGCAAGCAGTTCACGGTCATCCCGTCCAAAACCATGTCCATGAGCGTTGATGCCTTCACCATCCCTGGTCACTTTTGGCAAAAGCGCCCAGGAACTCCCAAGAAGCTTGGCACCCCCAAATAAAGACATACCCAAGATGGGTAGAGATGTTACCATTCAGGGAACCAACTCCCAACTTGACTCCTATTGTCCTCTATTTTGGTCAGTGAGGCACTTGAGATTGTTCATTACCCAGTTAGACTAGCATTGGACAGCATGACTGATTAGGCTTTTGGCCAGCTATCAACCCGGACCCCGAGAACAATCCAGTCAACTCAACATGCCAAGAGAAAGGGCCAATCTCTCACTCATTCAGCCAATGTAGTTACAATAGTTTCTCTCTTGAGAGCTTCTGATTGGCTCTGCCTGGTCTACCTAGATTGTAAAATGTAATGCGACTGATTTGTCGGGATGAAGAATTCTCTTAACCTTGCACCCTGCCTCCTCATGCCTTGCCTTACCCTGCCCCCAGAGTAATTTTTACGACTCTTAGGTAAGAAAAAGAGGGGACAACCACACTGCCTTTGCCCGCAAAACAGTATTTTGGGCCAGAGTAGTTCCCGCCCCCTCAATTCTGCTTGCTTTTCCTTTTGCTGCCTTTTCTTCTTCTTCCAGGGCTCACTCTCTCTCCAGTCTACTGAGACAAGTGGCTCAGCTCTCAGTTCTGATAGGAGATCTCAGCTGAAAATAATAGCAGGTCACACTGCTCTCATATGAATGTAGGGCACACACTAACCATTCATTCCATTCAGCTGTTTTTTCACTGGTTGGTCAGGACCAGAAAATACCATAGTGGGGGGCGTTCCTCTGTGGGCTGCACTGGTGGTGGCTACTGTGGTTGTCCATGGACTTGCACACCTAGAAACTGCCTGTGCCCCCATAGTTTGTGCATTCCACTCCATTCCAACTCTCCTTCAGCTGTAGACATCTGGATGTTTTTTTTATACTATTTTGACATGTTTTTGCTGGACAAATCGCTTCGGCCTTTGAGAGCTGAAAGAAGAATGAAATTCATGTGACTTTGCTTTCTCATTTTCAACATGTGATGAATTGAAATGTTATCTGAGCTTATTTTGAAAAAACAATACTGGAAACATGAAGGAGGGCTTTATCATGTTCATCATTACTTGGATACAGCTCTGTGTGAAAATGATAATCAATGCTGATTTAATATATACTGAATGCTGATTACTTTGATTTTTTTGACAATGATTTGTAAAAAGTAAGTTGACCTTTGTAAGCTACGAATAAGCTAGCCTGCTGCTTAAGCATTAGTGAGATGTATGTTTGAGATGAGAATGAGTGAATGAGAATTAATAGAAACTGTCAAACAGCTGAAAATTGCTGATACCTTTTGTTTAGGGATTAATAAATCATTTAGGTCACTAGGAGTCTGTTTCCTATTATGTGATTCCCTGTTTGTGTGCCCGGCATATAAACAGTAGGTTTCTTAATGAAGGATCATTCCGGACTGTAACAGCCCTCATCTTCCCCACGCAGTCTCTAGAGACTCATTCATGTATAACTGGGGAAATGTAAAACGCCAAACTGTTTTTTTTGCCAGTGTGTCCATGCTATTAGGAAAAACACTTGACCCTGCAGTTGCTCGTAATCAGGTCAATATCACCACAAAATCTGTGGGAAATTGGCCTTCTTCCCTTCCTTAGCAGTCTTAAGCACTACAGCAGCTGCCGTGGTGCAGCTGTCTTCTTTCAAACCACTGACTGCCTCCGACAAATGTGTTGTTTGAATGAGATTCCAATACAGATGTGAAAAAAAATGTCAAGAGCAGCATTTAGGAAAAATGGTAAGATGATTGATTAAAAGTGTGAGTGGAGGAGTGCACATGGAATTAGTGGATGTTTGTATTTATGTGTTTGTAAAGAGTCGTATGTGGTAGTTAAACACTATATTTTGATTCTGTGCAATTCTCCCCTAGAATTCCCACATCACCCAGAGGTGTATTTATTTGGTTTGCATTAGATGGTGCATTTGATGTTTAGTTTCAGGTTCTACTTATGTCTTTTTTGGTTAAGATGGTAAGTCACTCATTCATTTCATAGACGTTGTCATAACATTTATGTTGTTTTTCTTTCTCTTCTGTTAAAATCTGTGCCAGCACATTATGTATGTTCATTTCATAAATTGACTATCCTTGGCAACTGGACCAGACAAATAAAAATCCTTTTTAAATCATCGTCATCTATGTTTTTTCATTCCCATGTTTATTTTCCCATTTGCATTTGCTTTCTTTATGTTATTAGAATTCTGAATGAGTGCAGTTGATATTAGTTAGTGCCACTAGTCTATGAGTGAAGGCAAAACCTTACTACAGAAACAGTGAAGCTGCAGAAAAGAGCTTTTCTGGGCGATACTGAAAAAGTGACATTGATATGTTATAATATTGATACACGCTTGAGTTCTTTCAGTTACGGATTTTGAGTACACATATCCAAAAAACAAATTTCTTTATTCAATGATGCTTTTTTCTTCTTTACACAGTTAAGCTCTCCCTGCTTATAATAAAAACATCATGGTAGTGCTTGGATCTCAAATCTGTCCACCAATACTGACAGAAAAAACATTTACTGGGCTGTTTGGCTATGGTAATACTGTTAATAATGGACACGTGGGTGAAGCACGACCCTGGTTTAGTAAATATTCCCCTTCATTACTGATCCTGGATCACATATTTTTCTCCTCACTTCTGTGAAGCTTGAAGCTGTAAGGGCTGTTAGAGCATGCCTTTTTACTATTTGCAACAATTTTCAGTAATCATAAAGGGCACAGTTGGGTCTGAAAGGCCAAAAAGGAGGTACAAAAATTCACAGTAGCAAACTCAGACTGCCACTCTTGTGTCACCAGATGAAGCAGCGTCTTCTCAGCTGTGCTTGGTGTGCAGCATCTCAGTGAGTAGAGAGTTGCAGGGCAAATCTCCCAGAAGATGGCGCTGGTACAAATACTCCTCAACCTGCAAGCTAATGCTGCGTACTTCAGGCAGCCGGAGCAGCAGCTGGCCGAACTTGTCTGAGTGTCCTGGATGACTCCTTTGGGTGTGCTCCATCAGGGCCCTATTCACCCTCTCTTGAGTCTGCTCCACCTGCCTGCGGCTCTGCACTGACTTCACATCTAGAGCAGAGAGAAGATACATGGCACGTTCATCATCAACACATAATACATGCATGCTTGCTCGACGCCAACCAAAGCTTCATGCATGACAGTAACATGAAAAGAAAAAAGAACAACTAAAAGGTCTCAAAGTTGATCCAATAGCTACATCTGATTTATATCTTCTGTAAAGGGTCTAATCTAACTGGACTTTCAAAAGGAAAAGCTCACCAGGGTTGAACAGCACCAAGTATTTGAGACAGACAAAGTCATGTCTGTCTAACTGGAGTGCCTTCAGTTTGGACACTAGGTCCTGGGTCCTTGATACCAGGCCACTCAGTGTCACTCCTGCCTGAGAGATGATGGTCGACACCTCAATCTACATCAGCATGAGAGAAAGGTGGTAATGAGAGTTAAAGTTTCGGTGCAACCCAAAACGACACATAATGTCCCATCCAAAGACATTTTTGATGATCATAAGAATTCCACATTTTGTGCAGTTAACGTTAAACTTTACCTGTTGTCCTGTGACCAGATATATGCAGCCCTCTTTGCCGTAGGTCACTTGTCTACAGAGGTGATCCAGGACCAGCAGCTCACTCCAACAGCTCTGCAGAAGCACCATCTGGTCCTCTACCTGTGGGAAGCATAAAAAATTGATCCAATGTAGTTGCAAATTAAAGGCTACGAGCTTTGACCTCCAGCAAGTATCCAACACATAGCAAAGAATAAATGCCATAGGTCTGCTCGCACAGCTAATTAGAGACTTCTACTACTGCACAAAGGAGTATGTAACTTCATGATTTATCACCTTGAGCTCCTTGAAGAGTGCACTGTTCCTGGCCCACTCCACAAGCCCAAACAGAGTCTGATCCGCCATTTTGCACATGATGCTGAATGTATTTAGGCGGTCATGTTTGCCTCGGTTGGCCTGTTCTCTCTGCAGACTGGCGAGGACCTTGGCACACAGCTGGCTCTCATCCTGCTCCCCCTCCAGCAGCTGGCTTAGGAAGTTGGGTGTAAGAGTGACTGATGGGGGGTTGACTGGGGTTAGGGGGTGAGCCTGGGAGAGAGGGGTGGTTGAGCTTGTTGTTGAGCAGGGGGATGATGCTGGTGTGCTTGTTGGTGTGAATGAATTGTTTGGAGTTGGGTGCACTGGATAGTTTGCAGGAGCCGGGCTGTAGCCGAAAGGCATTTCTCCTTTCTGCTGGAGGTATCCAGGAAACATGCGCTGGTACAGTCCAGGGTAGGGCAGAGATGGATGAGTGAGCACCCTTTCTGTGTTCATAGTGCAGTCCAGAGGCATGGGCGCACCCGACTGCCCCAGGCCAGAGGGATACATGGGGGAATGATGAAAAGCATCAGAGGACAATGGAGCACCTGTATGACTGCTCATTAGGTGAAGGTCATTTGGAGCTGTGGGCCGGTGTGTTTGGGTAGTTTCCGTGTTAATCCTGTAGGGAGCAGTGTTTGCCTGATGATATACCCTTTGCTGTTTAATCTGCCTGTCCCGCCGGTACAGAGGGCCGAATTTATTCCTGCCACCTCTCATACGATCTGCTCTTACCGCTGTTGACAGAAGAGATTATTTAGTTTAGAAAACTGATAATATGCCCACTCAATTTTGAGGACTCAGATTAGCTCCATAATACAAAGTCATCATATATAATCTGGGTCATTACAGCACTGGTTTATGATTTATCAGATAAGGGAGGAATATGGGAGGAAAGAACATGCATGTCAGTGGAACACAAGGCATGTCGCAATGGAGCAGAATACAGTTACAAAGGCATGAGTTTATGTGTGTAAGTTTCTGTGAGGGGTGGGTGGGGGCTATTTACTGTACCTTCTGTCTTCATGCCCACTGCCAAACACTTTTGGAAGCGGCAGAAAGGACAACGTTTCCTCTGCGAGAGGTTCATAGGGCAGCTCTGTTGTTCTGCACAGGTGTAATGCTTGTTATTCTGCACTGAGCGTTTAAAGAAGCCCTGCGGAGAGAGAGAGAGTCTGTAAGCCTGTTGCTTCATTCTCTGCAGATTACATGACAATCCTGAGTGAAAATATAAAATATGCATCATTTTAGTTACAGAAATAATATATCTTAGGTCTATAGTAGTTGACTTTGGCTATTTGGTGTATACTACGACACCAATGTGCTTTAAGGTGCTATAAGAGAATACATACTTTTTAATGGACTATCCAAACCCTATCCCTTACCTTGCAGCTTTCACAAGTGAGCAGTCCATAGTGGTATCCTGACACTTTATCTCCACAGATGGGACAACTCTCCTCTGACTCTGGTCTGCCCTCTGGCTCTGTCTTTATCTCCTGAGCTGGAGAATGACACCACAATTAACATTAAAAGTGAAATGTATGAACTTCTATACTGAAGGTGGCCAATGTGGCACGAGGTGAGATAAAAAGTGGTGGTGTGCCAAGCTACTGAAAACACATACATGCTCCAGAGAGCAAATCCTGCTCCAACAATGCCAAAGGTGGACTTCACGTTCTGTTGTATTTCTTTTGGTGGGAATGATTAGTGTATTTATCCACAAAGACGATTCTTTATTAATAATATGTCTGGAATGAAAACAGAAGTACTGTCAGATTTGAGTTTAAGAACTGCAGAATACTCAGTTGAGATGATATGCTGCTGACATGTAAGTGTGTCATCTAATGAGGTTTGTTGAGAGAATAGCAAACAGTACAGGACCATCCCTCTGTTGCAGACAGTACCTTATCACTCAGCTTGATTTGGTCGACTATGATCACAGATATGACCCTTACATAATTCCCAGAGATCACTGGTTATGACGTCCACAGGAACCAGTCTCACAAATATAAAAATCTGTAGCACAATGGTGGACCACTTTTATGCCTTTACTTCTGTAGGCTAAATGTGGATTTCAACATGGACATGATCAATATAATTTCTGCACTACTTCACAATATACATTTCCAGACACTGTTATACTCCAACTTTCAAAACAAGACATTTAAAACACTGATACTGTTATAACATTGTACAAATTCAAACAATATTTTCTGAAACCTGCCTAAAAGGGCTCTATCTACTTATCTTGTACTCACAAGTTGATGATCCCTCCAAAGTTAACAGGTCCTCTGGGTAGTTGTCAGGGTGGTGGACAAGAGACTGGGGCTGCTGTGGTTGAAAACCAGGTAGGTCCATTCTGGATGATGAGACATGGGCTTCAGAGTCAGTCCAGCCTGATCTTCATTGTTGTAGAGATCAGGAGACCAGACAGACACCGCAGGAGAGCCACAGAAAGGCCGGCAGGCAGGCCCGACAGCCCCGGTGGACTGATGGTTGTCTGAGGCCCACAAGTGGACTTCGATCTGTAGTGAATGTCATAAAACCTCTCCTGACTGGCACTCCTACCCAGCCAGTCAGTCAGCAAGCCAGCCAGCCAGCCACTCCATGGGACACAGTCAGATATCCACCATGTTACTGTAGTGAAATCACTCCACTATCATTGAGCCATCCCGGAGCTCAGCTGATAAGATAAGAGTCCACTGAAGAGTGCAGTTAATCACAGTCAAAACTACAGCCATTCAGATTTCATTTAATTCCTGCATTATTGTTATCACGTACTGTAGCATTGGAATTTATGCAATGGTGAAAGAAGTGCCCAGATCCTTTACTTAAGTAAAAGTGTTTAATTAAAAATATTATTTAAGTAAAAGTAAAGAATTATAAACAGAAAAAAACTATCAAAAGTAAAAGAACTTGTGCAGCAAAAAAGCGAGTCCCTGTGAGTGATATGTTATTGCATTTGAGATTATTAGATTGTTATACTGGTGCAGCAAGGTGCAAGTATGATTTTATTGTTGTAGCTGGTTGAAGTGGAGCTAGTTTTAATTACTTTATATACAGTTAAGT
>NTHP01000103.1:55584-68872 GCA_003416845.1 Oplegnathus fasciatus
AGCTTTTGGAGACAGCAAAGACAGAATAAGATTATGGCAGCTCTTGTTCAACAGCAGCCATCACTGTCTTTAGCTGCTAGAGACATTCCAGTATTCGATGGGAATCCCCTTGAATACAGAGCCTTTATACGAGCATTAGAGCATGGCGTTGAAGACAGTGCAGCAGCTGAGCACAATGAGCAGGAGAAAGCTGCTCTGAAGGTGAACCTGGACAAGGTGACCCAGGAGGGAAATACTAAGAACGCAGAGCTGTACAGGAAGGCTCAGAGCCTGGCAGGAGACTTACAAAAGGCCCAGCAGGAGAAAGAGGCTCAAAGGAAGGAGCTTGTCTCTATGCAGGGGAGCCTAGGAAAGGCTAACAGGGCACTGAAAGAGAGTCAGAGTCAACTGGACACAGAGAGGAAGAACCGAAAGTCAGCCATGGAGAAGAAGGAAAAGTCCAATGAAAAGTCCAGACAGGAGCTTCTTAAGAATAATGAGGCCATCACCAAGGCAATGAAAGAATCTAAAGAGCAGTTGGAGCAAATGAGAGAGGCAGAGAAGAAGTTGAAAGTGCATCTGACCACAATGGAGCAGCAGCCCTTTTTGACTACTACAATGACTTACTGGAAAGCCACTATATTACTGTATTAGTCACTGTATTATGCCTCACCTGGCATGCAACAACACCTAGATGCATTTCCCTTCCAGTATAAATGCAGTCCCATCATAGGTAACTGCCTCCCAGTGTACAAAAAGTGTATTACACCACAATAAACAGAGACAAATAAATGCATAAATGGCTCTTACATACAATATTTCCCGCTGAAATGTAGTGGAAGAGAAGTATAAAGTAGCAGGAAATGGAAATACTCCAGTAAAGTACAAATATCTCAAACTGCAGTACTTGAGTAAATGTACTTAGTTGCTTTTCACCACTGAATTTAAGTTAAACATCAGCTGTTCATTCTTGAGCAAAATATCATTTATCAACCTAAGTAATACATTCAAGGAAAGGACAGTAAAATCCAAAAACTTCAGTATAATACAATATCAGTCAATTAGTGAAACCATTGACTGTGATTATATTGTTCCATATCCCCTGTCAGTGCTAGAGATAATAAGGTGCCATTCAACACCCGAAATGGTACAGGCTGCTTTGATGAAGCTCACAGTGACGTCAAAGCGATATGGCAGTTCAAGGGTGGATGGTTATGACACCTGCACATTAGCTTGTAAATGGATTATGACATTCATCAATACAATGGTCTATTTTCACCAGTCTGTTTAGCTTCTGGCACCTGACGCTGTCTCAGTTCTTTCAGAGGGTAACTCCTCATGAAAAATATTCAACAATCCTTAATGTATGTCACTAAAAAGTCTGAAGTGCTGGGCAGTGTGTAATCCTGGAAGTAATGGTATTCTTGAACTCAGTAGTGCCATCTGGTGGTAGTGTAGAGTAACACTATTCTAAACTGGAGTGAGGCTGGATTGTCTTTTGCAGGTGTCATCTATTGTTAAACCAGCTGCTTTGCACACATTTCAGGATAGGTCCAAACGAGGCCTTTGATTGGTTAAGAACAACGAAAAGAAATCATTGCAAAAGGGTAACTTTATTGAAAACAACAGAAAACCAACAGACAAGCTAGTTTAAAACCATTGCCACAAGTAGTGCATGGTGTATTCAATTCATTCTAATTCATGAACATTTTTAATATCTGTGCGCTCGCTGGCAGGTTATTTATATGGCACATCATGATTGAAGCAATGTCCAGCTACATCTCTCCATAGACACCGTCTGCTGTAAGCTGTCATTGCACAGGGCTCACAATATTCAATATTCAAGACAAAGGAGCAGACTCCAATTCCTCACTGCTGAAACACTCTGGCTCATCCTCAGCGGCAAACCACACTTCATTGTGCCTGTTAAAGATCGTCATTGGACTGCAAGAAACAAATGCACACACACACACACACACACACACACACACACTCAATCATTTATTGCAGACTATTAAATCATCATCAAATATTGAAGCTTTTCTTTGGGCTTTCTTTAGCTTTTTTCTTTCTGATTACCACTTAGAAAATGCTGGTGATTTGTTTACCTGTTATATCCAACAGCATAGTGGAAGTCTTTTGTGTACTTTGCATCAACTGAGTCAAGGGCATCAGACAGAATTTGAGCGTTGTTTTTGTCAGACATTGAAGTCATCCATCCTCCGTAGCTCTTAACATATGCTTTCATATCTGGCATCTTATGGATGAACACCTGCAAGTCAGTAAAGTTTTATTATCTGCCAGAGCTGGAGGTGGACTTCATAGAATAAATTCAAACATGATCATGGCAATTATGACTAAATGAAAGTTGATGCCATGTTTTGTCAGAGAGGCATACCTTATCATTACTAGGTTTGGGGGGATTCTTCTGATGTTCAGCTGGCAGCAAGAAACTCATTCTGTAGACACCCATTTCCCAAAATCTCTTGACTGGTATTTTCACAACAACAGGAGCAGTCATTTCAATTTTCTTTCCTGAATGTAAACATTAAGAAAATACAACTATTTTTCAAAAAAATGTCACAAATAGGAAATACATAACAAACTTCAAATGTTCTGACTTGAATATCCAATAAAACTGCCAAACAGCTCTCGGATCAAAACTAAATACAGTAATTATGATGTCGGGTCAAGGACATTTTAATTTTAGCTGTACCACATGTTCAAACAGAGGTTGGAAAAACTGTTTTTAAATGCTATGTTCCTTACAAACTGAATGAGTAACAAAACGTTTGGCAAGTAAAATCTCTCATTTCTTTTGAAGACTTCTAAAACAAAAACATTATAGTCAAGCATTTTGAATGCTACTTTTAACTGCTGTCTGTAATGTTGAAGCACTGTATTGTGTATGTAACTGGTGTGCAAAAATATGAAAAAGACATGTTGATTTCAATGACACTACCTGTTTCAATAAAAGATTAAATAAAACATAAATAAATAAGTGGATGCACACACACGCACCATTCTTGTTGCCACCAGTGATGTAATCAAACAGTCGTCTGAATGCTCTCATTGATGCCATCTCCATGAAGAAGGATGTCTCCTCAGTTGAAACCCATTTCAGAGACTCATAGTGACGGACCTGAGGGATGTAAACAAACACGGTAGGGTGGAGCTTTTTGAAAGTTTCTTGCACCCGAAATGTGAGAAGGTTTCTCTCTTGCTCAGACACACTCACCTCATATTTATCAGTCTCGCAAATCAGATTGAACAGCAGGCATTGTTCTGTCTCAGTACAGAACTTTAACTGAGATGAGTTTCTGTGTAATTAAAGCAGAAACAATTTTAAATGCAGTCATTAAGAGGTGTATAAAGTGATAGCAGTAATCATCTGTCCCAGGATCTGGATCTTCACTTCCTCATATCCATCAATCTGCTTCATGAGCTGATCAGCAATTTTAAGGGTTGACTTGTGGAGGTCACAGTGCTTTGAGTTTTCTAACCATCACTTCAATGTAAAAACATTTACTTCTTACCCAACTTTGGCCTCAGCTGTTAGCACCAGCAGAAAGCCAATAAGCCCTGAAAGATAAATCCTGAGACACACATATAGATTGTTTTCACTCAGCAAAGCAAAACTTTTTTTTTGTTCTTCCAGTGAAAAGAGAACAGTTTTCACACAACATTTAAGCTTAGTTGATACACCAAGAAATTTCTTTTCAATGATGATTTTTCAATCTGGACAGTAAAATTGTACTTACATCGTGGCAGACTGTTGGGTTCCGTGCATTCGAAAGTTGTGTCTTTGGAGTCTGGTCCAAAACTACTATTTATTCCAACTCTGGTTATGAAAGAAAAACTGGCCACTCCCTGAACCCATAACACAAACCAGACAATGGAGCGTTATGACCAATGGGAACCCAAAGCAGAGACAAGAAACAGGGAAGAATTATGAAACAAGCAGAGAGACACGTTTGACTGTATGTGTCATTAACATGTTTTGTAACCACTTTAACCAATAATATCTCCGTAGTGTAGATGATCTTAAGGTGGTCAAAGAAGATGTAGTTTGGATTACTCTGTGTCAGGGACACCTGTACAGTTTAACACAGCCCAATACAACAGCACTGCAACAGATATTAGCTTTGTGAAGCAACGTTCAATGCTCAGTTTTGGTTGATATCTTTTTTTTTTACTGACTTTTAACCACATCATATAAAGGTCAGCTAGAAGCACCTATGCTATTTTGTGTGTAGTTTTGTGTACCTGTGGGTGAAATGACTGTAAGAAGAGACACATAGGTGAGAAACAGGTAATCCTAATCTGGCAGGCTGCAGTACACTGTTGGTTCTCTATTCATGCTTCATGATCTCTGAAGTCACTTTGGGAAAATATAACAGAGAATTCTTTTTATTAACAAATGTCCTTTATCTTTATGATATTTTTTCCTAAATACTGGGAGTACATTAAACATGCTATTTTTCACATTTAATAATGTCTTTATGTCTCTGTGCACACCTCCCTTTGGACAGACTGTTCAGTTTTAATAACAGGAAACCTTAAATACAGAATGGGAGGTAAAATGCATAAATAAACTTTCAGACCTATTTGTCGACTGGGATTCTTATATAAGATTTCTGATCACTGTTACAGTCTGTCCACCATGCCCTCTGTCATACCAATACACTAACACTAGCTAGTGTGACTAGCTGTTGCATTGGATGGATTAGATTGTACAGGTGTACTGAATAAAGTGGCAGCTGAGAGTATAATACAAGATAGGAACGAAAATTGCCAATCAAATAGCAAAATACTAAAAATGTCGCCTTTTGTTTTGCTTTTGTCACTTGCAAGTATGATTTATTTTTAATGTGACATGATTTCTTTCTGGTCCCTCTACAATCTAATAATCAGAATAAGTGAACAAAAAAAGTAGGATTCACACTATAAAAAAAAAACAATCAATAAAAGGTATTTTGGAGAGTAATCTGAGTACAAAAGTGGTTTGAGGTGGTACAAATTGTGACAGAACATCATGTGAGGCGATGGCTCACGTTTTTACGGTCAGAACACAAGTGAGACGCCTATTCCCATGCAATATTATTTACCACCACATTGTACAGAATGTCCTAAATGACCACCCTCTGGTTACACAGTCCGAAACAAGCGAGGCGCTCAGACAGAAATGATGGACTACAAGAATTCATGTCACAAGAGAATTACTTACATTGTCCCTTTTGTTGACACGGACCATATAATACCTGTTTTGTACCCATAGAACACCAAATCTCTGGAGCTTGTTCCCATTTCAACAAAAAGCATTCAACCACAAGACAAAAGGTCCAATCACACCCATATGCACAATAGATGAGAGAGGCTACATGAAAACACTTTTAACAATTCCAGTGATTATAAAACTGGATTCTTCAGTTGATTTTGTTGAATGAGGTGACAGTAAATGCATCGCTACGATTATAATCCTGAGTAAAAATTTTATTTTAAATGATCACCGTAACTGAAAGAAGACACTATAAAAAACAAACAAATACCAATCAAGCTAAAACAAAACAAAACAAAGCAAAAAGCAAAATAAGCTAAATGTTCATTTTCTTCTTATCTACAGACTTGTCTTTTTTTTTTTTAACATTTTAATTTCAGTGAAAAAATAAGAATTAAATGACGCCATCTCCTTAAGTAACTTATTAGTGCTTCGCTGCTTAAAAAGCAACTTTGATACACTGATGATTGTTTTAAGTGTGTATGAACAAGTGTGGATACTTTCCTGTTAAACATAAATCAGATGAAATTCTTGTGTTAAAATAAAGATAGACTCTCATGGATGCCACTGTACTAATTGTGATGGAATTTCTGAACTCGGGAGTGAAGAAGTTTCAGGACACCTGGATGTCTTACTCAAAAGCATTTACTGAAGCTCGATCAATCAAGGAGAACAGAGATTAAGCAATACAAGTTTTCACAGTGTAGTGCCACCTCAGTTCTGAAGGATGTCCGGAAAAGAGAGTCTTTTTATCCTGTTGTTTAGAGAACATGAAGACTGCTGGTGTTCCAAATAAGGTTATCTTCATACAGCAACCTTTGCTAGTGTAAAGTCAGTAAAGTCACGTACCAGGTCTCTTCATGTTACAATCAGTGCATTCTCAAAGGCGCCAGAGTATCTGTTATAGGGTCTATTGCCATGAGTTACATTCCTTCGCCTGATCTTGAGCTACTAGGAGGTAGGATCACCTTATCTGAGCAGCTGTAGTCGGCCCAGAAGTCATCTCTGGTGACAGAGAGTTGAAGGAAGATACAAACTTAGGACACCACTGACCTCAACTGGACACAACAGGCCAGAGGATCACTTTGGGAACCACTGTGTCAGATTATTTTTAGTCAGAGAGTAGAGAGAGAAGGAAAATTCCATTCCTTCTCACTAATAACACACTGAAGAAAGAGTTTATTATGTTAAATTTCATAATGACAGCTTTGAGTTGGCAGCCTTTCAAGATAACTTAATATTTCATACAAAGTTTTAGACAGTAATTAATAATATGAGGAGTAGAGTGAAAGTTTTAATGTATGGACGCCTAGAGGATTGCACTTGTGTAAAGCTTTCTGCATTTGCTGATGTCAGTCATCTAATGTTACAGTTATTGTGTTTGAAATTCTACCATAAGCACATGCTGCCGCACCTTGATCATACCATTACCATTAACCACTGCACAATGTCATAATGGAAAGAACTGCTGGTTCAAAAAATATCTTTTCACGCTCCGTAAAGGACTTTATTATCACTTTTTTTTTGTAAAGGAACACTGAATAGGGGAAATGTAACCTGAGTAGAGCAGCAGCTTGGAGTTAAAAGATGGTCTTCTACATGACAAAGCATAGGGGAAGACATATGAAACCCTCCCTCAGGCCTCAGTCCAACTCTCATGCACCATTCACAAGTATTACAAAGTTCATGGGAACAACCTTCCGCCAACATGAAACTGCATCAGAGGCTTCGGTAGCTGCTGATGCTTGTAATGTGCGTTGAATAATATTAATCGGTTGTGATATAAATTCTGTCAACAATAATAATTAATCCTGAAGCAAACACGTGATATTGATTATGTGAATGGTGTTTTGCATCTATAATTAGCGCAAGCACTTTCTGTGCATATTATTATATTATTTAAAATTATACAGTTACGTTTACAATGATATGTTGAACTCATGCCTTTGGTTTTGCAGCTGTTGGGACACTGGTGGAACTGAGTGTTTCCTGCCCTCCTGTGGTCACAGTGAGGAACTGCAACACATTACACAGTTCTTGGTCCTGGAACGATGTGCAGGCCAAGGTCAAACTTGAGACCCTTATCTCTTTAAATGATTTTAAACTTAGAGTAATGGAAAAGGTCACTGTAGGCGGCAGTTGTTTCAACTGACAAGCACATGACTAAATATTGATGCCTTGTTTGTGCACTGTATTGTGTAATGTGTTTTTTGTCGTGCTTGTTGTTGTTGTTGTTGTGATTTGGTGTTGTTGTCCTGTTGCGTGTTGATGCTGCTGTCTTGGCTAGGTCTCACTTGTAAAAGAGGTTTTAATCTCAATGTGACTTCCTAGTTAAATAAAGGTTATAATAATAATTAATTTCGTCAAGCCAACGACAATGGTGATAATATACTATCCGAATATACTTCCAGTAATTACCTTCAAAGTTAAGTGACAAAAGTCACTCTGTTAGTACAGTATGGTAGAGATATTTATTCTGATTATAATTCTGATTATTATTAAACAACCACTCATTATACTTTTTGTGAATGTGTTTTTTTAACCTCCATCTATATACTTACAGAATATCAGAAACTTAGATCGCTTTTAATTTTAAGTATTTAATTTTTAAAAATGTTTTTATTTGTGTATCTACCTTGTTTCAAGGTGCAACTGACAGTTGACTTGAGTGTGTCTAGAAACACGAGTGTTCACTGCCCTCCAGTGGTAAAGAACTGCACCACTGCATTAGTATTCACTGATAATAAACCCCCTACATAATGTAGTGAATAAAAAAATAATATCAGCTTTGTGAATAGCTCCGTTTATTTGACAGTGAACAGAATATTACAAACAGGAAGGTTGATTGTAAATGTTGGTATTGTGTCTGCCGTGACACAAGGTGGAGTTGACAGTTGACTGTATTTAGATTCACGACTGTTTACTGCCATCTTGTGGCGACAGTTAGGAACTGCAACGAACTAAATTCGTCAAGTCAGAGTCAATGTAATCACATACCTTCAAAATTAAGTGTCAAAAATTGAAGTGTAACCCAAACTGTGTGTTTTAAGGTAGCCAACAGATATTTACACTTATTGTCATCATTATTAACAGATATTAATAAGAGTATTCATACTATAAGTACTAGTGTTAATAGTATCTGTATTACTATGTACTTTGTTCATGGCCCTTAAAGTGTGATTATTAAACAACAACAGTAACATTATTTTGGTAATAATTGTATTAATATACAATGATTTAATAAAAGTACTCTGATGTGGAGACCTGTCTTCGAAGTTAGAATTGTTTACAGTGTGACAGTCAAAGCAGATACGGTAACATACCAGCTCTTCTAGTGAATACTTTCAAAATACGCTCCACATTCTTCAGTGAAAATAATAATACAGATATTTATTCTGATCGTTGTCGTTCTTTAGAAGTATTCATAGTGACTAAGGTTAATAGTTTTGATAACCTGCAAACCTGCATGATGAGCAGGAATAGATGATGGGTGAATGAAATTAAGCTTTTTAAAAACTATTTATTGTAATAATTTGGATCATATTGTGAAAAAAATGTAGACAATGTAGAATATAGAAAACGAGTTTTTTAAAGGACATATCAGTTGTCGTAAACAATAATCTGACTATGTAGTATATAATAATAATTATTATTATTATAATTGTAATTATAATAATTATAATAATAATCTGCTTGCTGTAGTTTGAAGTTCAACCACAGTGCGGTGAGTGGCCCGTACGCATGGTGTGATGTGTGTGATGTGCTGCAGTTTTCAAAGGAGTCCTTGTCACTTAAAGAACTACAACTCCCACATTCCGAGTCCTATGTGACCTATTTAGGTAATCGCTGGGCTTATGGAGCCGCATGCCCCGATGTGAATTGGTCGTGTCCCTCCTCTCTGAATACTGCGGTAACGTGAGTGTATCGATCCTCTGGTTTCCTAGTCTTTATTTCCCATAGCTGCCGCTGTGGAGGACGCGCTGCTCGCTCTACAGGTTGGTAGACTACAACTCCACCTACAAGCAGACCTACAGGCCTCTGAGTCTGGACTTTGATGTGGTTAACTCGTCCTGTAGGGATTTACAATGTCTGCAGTACTCACAGTGACCTTAGTGTATATTTTATCCCCAGTGCTGTCATTGTCATTTATGTGTAATTTGGATGACATACAGTGGGGGGAAGTAACTAGGTACATTACTCAAGTACTGAGCTTAACCACAATTCTGAGGTAAAATGAGTATCATCATTTTATGCTATAATTCTACTTAACTGTATTTCAGAGGGAAATACTGTAATTTCTACTCCACTACTTTTATCTTACAGCTGCAGTTTATAGTTACTTAGTTTATGCATAAGATATGCATTGCTATAGATTAAATGACCTAATGTATAAGTGGTTAAATTTGATTCGACCAATGTGGAAGCAAATTATGGCCACTTTAATTTTACCACTTAATTTATAGCACTGAAAGATTTTACTTTGAAAACCATCTATTTTCTTATACAGTATAATATATATATATATATATATATATATATATTTATATATATATATATATATATACACACTGTCTATATATATTTTTTATACTGTATATATATGTATACGTATATATTCAAACTTTTCTGATCTGAACATCTGTGATACCAGGGATAAGCAATCAAGCCAAGCTGCAACATTTTAAGGCTGCTTACACTAAGGCATTAGCAATAATAAAACAATATTATGAAACTAATATAACAGTACTAAGGGGTCATTTTGTATGATGACTACTTTTAATTGAGAAAAAGTTTTGCGCATCTCGAAAAATGTGACACTTCACATACATTCTCACTGTGATTATACATGTTACAGGGTTCCAGTGTGAGTGAAGGGACAAAGCACAAAGCTTTTTGCTGTAGGCAGCTAAACGTTCCCGGATACATAAATCAGATTAGAGCCAATATAATCTTTGAACAAATACCAAACTGGCCTCAGTGGTGCCTCACAGCAACGTTGGCTTCTCACATCCAGTGACTTCATTTGTTGAGTTTTGATTTAAATTAATTGTTTAGAGCAAAAGCTCCACCTAGAACCCTCTCACTGCTAAAAACAGCTCCCTTTGTTGTAGCAGATATGCTGCATTTTGTGGTGGTTCAGTTTTCCTATTCATGTGTGGTAAATGGCACAAATAATGTCACGTAAATAACTGACATTGACATTCTGCAGTGGAAGTGCAATGGAATTACATTGGAAACATCGAGCCTAGACATTTGGATTTGATATCAGCTCTTAGAGGACTTACTATTCTGCACCAGCATTCAGTGATCATACAGGCAGAAATAAAGATGATAAAGACCATATTATTAGACCATAATCCATGCATGCAATGAAATTCTTGTTGTCTATTGACTGGAAAATCTTGGACTCTTGTTGTTACTGTGCTTCTTTAAATCACCTTCTCACATCAACTTTCATGCACATTCTCTGCTGATTTTTAATTAACATTCAAGACAAAGTGAGAAATCAGTAACTGAAATAGATGTATGGCACATCTAGAAATAATGGGCTAATTACGGCACATCACGAAATAACATCTTTATTGTACAGAATGATGATGATGATGATATCATATTCTGAGAGGAATTCATTAAATTTCCCTGTTCACAGCATTTTTTGACTGAGCATTCAGGAGCCTCTTGAGCCTTGAGGTCAGAGGTCAAAGAGCCATGGGAACCAGGAGGGTGCTGGTAACTGGGTGCTCCTCTGGCATTGGCTTGGCTGTCGCTGCACGACTGGCCAAGGATGAGCTTAGACGGTTTAAAGGTCAGCCATTCACTCTCCTCAACCAAAAAAAAAAAAGAGTAGATGATAGAAATAACCACTGCTACTGACAGCCAGTGTATTCATTGTTTATTGAGGCAGTGGTTGCCACAATGAGGGATCTTAGGAAACGGGGGCCTTTGGAGAAAGCGGCAGGTGACTCCTTAAACAAAACCCTGGAGATCAAACAGTTAGATGCCTGTTGTGAAGCCTCCATCAGAGAGTGTGTCAACAGCCTGCCGGACAGACGGGTGGATGTTCTTGGTCTGTCTCCTCTCATTCACATTCTCATAGACACTTTTTAAGTAAATTTAAGATCTCTCCACAAACATATAATGACGTAGGAAACTCTGGTGTTACAGTGAACAATGCTGGTGTTGGCATGATTGGACCGCTGGAGTGCCAAAGCATCGCTGCCATGAAGGAGCTCTTCGACACAAACTTCTTTGGCCTGGCACGGCTGGTGAAAGAGCTGCTGCCCGACATGAAGCGAAGGCAGAGCGGCCATATTGTGGTGATGAGCAGCGTCATGGGAATACAGGGTGCGTTTGTTTGTGTCAGTGAAATTACAGAAGAAGCTAACAATTAAAAATAGAGTCAAGAGGTTGCTAACAGGTTTCCTTATGTTTCTACACAGGGCTTCTGTTCAATGATGTCTACTCTGCCTCCAAATTTGCTGTGGAAGGATTTTGTGAAAGTCTGGCAGTGCAAGCGATGAAGTTCAACATCAAGTGATTACATGTCCTGAAAAACACATTAGCTTTAACTACTTAATGCAGCCACCCCACAGCTGAAACTTGAGTTATCAGTAAGCCCACGACGGTGAGATTTTTACATCTTGTTGACTTGTTGCTTTTTATATCTCTGTCACAAGGACGACTCTAGTGGAACCTGGCCCCGTGGTAACAGAGTTTGAAAGGAAAGTGTATGAGGATGCTGAGAAGATGGATCTATCAGGGACAGACGAGGAGACTGCCAAAATCTTCCGTGAAGTCTACCTGCCATACTCTAAAAAGGTCTTTGCCTCATTAGGCCAGACACCAGAGGAAGTGGCTGAGGCAAGTGATGACAATTATACAATTATGTTTAAAAGGTTGTTAAAAATAATTGGTTTTGCCAGTGAAAATGCATAATGAGGAAGCCCCCTCCAGTGATGAAATATTTTTGTTTTTATTATTCAGCAAACTGTTAAAGTGATCACAGCCAAGGAGCCTCCTCTGCGCCACCAGACCAACCGCCTATACATGCCCATGACGGCACTGAAGCATGCAGATCCGACTGGTCGACTGCCTCTGGACACCTTCTATAAGATGATCTTTAAACATGACAACGTGTTCAATGCTACTCTCGGGGTGCTGCGCATGCTGCAGAGGAGGGCAGGGAAGAAATAAAGATTTTACTGTTTTAATGTTATTCTTAAGGACACAATGATTGACTGCGGTAGCTACAACGTATTGACGCCGTTTTAAGTATACTGTACAACTGTAAGGTGACAGAAGTTTCCTTCTGAGCAGCAATGAACATGGCGCGGGCCATATGGTGTTGTCTGTACAATACAGTACAATACAGTACAATACTGTTAATTCCTCAGGTACTATTTATGGACTTTCTTTCTTGATCTTTTACTTTCTATTGGTTTATACAGATAAATACTGTATAATAACAGTAATGTGAAATATAAGCACTCTTCCATTTTCTGTTCTCATTAAGTACCAAGTAACAACATTATGTTTCCCCCTTAATTTTCAGGAAAACAAGAGCAATGCAATAAAAAGAATACAAAAATTATATGTTTTATTGTACTGTAATGTTCTAAGATTTGGTGTAATCTTATTACAAAACTAGTAAAGTAAGAAATAATAGAACCACACTGTTACATTCTCCATAACACGATCTTCCCAAGTAGAACAGTTTGAAGGATTAATGTCCTGGTCTTCGTCAAATGTAGAGAACTTGTGACCGTCATGTCCACTTACTGAATTTCCAGAAAAAAAGAAAGAAAATGGATTGTTTCATGGTCTTAGGGATGTTGTAATGGCTACAGGGCACTGAGCATTGCACTCCTGAATTACAGTTGTACTTCTGGTAACACAGACATTGAAGTTACCATTTCACAGTCTATTACTCACCGGCCCTTCCACCTTTGAAGCCACTGAAATTAATCTTGACCCCCCCCCCTGCTCTGGATCCACGGAAAGGGTAGGTCCATGGCCCCTGGAATGGAAGCA
>NTHP01000103.1:72703-87086 GCA_003416845.1 Oplegnathus fasciatus
ACTTATAAAAGGATGGAACAAATGCACTTTGAAGAAAAGTGGTGTGCACAAAAAAGATGATTCCAAGTTTATTTTCAGAATCAACTGCTTTTCCTCGAGCAGTGCTGTGGAGCAAAAACTAACAATGTTTGCACAGTAATGCTTCAGACTGGGCCTGACCTGGATTGGAATCTGTTATTACGGCCAATACTCTAATACAATCTGTCAGCAGCCGTGCTTTGTTTCACGGGTCCTCCTAGCAGCTGGCTTTAAAGAAATACTCTCCCCTTTGTCAGTCAAAAATACAAATTCACTGTGAGGTAGTGGTTGTAGTTCCAATCATAGTGATCTACCAAACAGCTGAAGTTGTGTGAGTGATCTTTAGCTACAGGAAATATAAAATATCATTCACACACCCTGCTGGGTAGATGCAGTACACCCCACTGTGACCAAAACTTTTGTTGTACAAGTCATTGCAATTAACTGGAAGAAACACTGGGGAGCAGACTGTCACTTGGATCAGAAGGAGAAAAACAATAAAATGCTGCTTTGAACACTTTAAATATTTAGCTAAAATGGTATTTTAATTAGAAAACATATTGCATCAGTTAGACCAAACTCACCATTATTGCTCTATTGAAGTAGCACAACTTTATGGTCATGTTTATTGGGGTTTCTGCTAGCAGTTTGGCACCATAAATGACTGTGTCTGGGTTTCATCTCCTGTATAGCAAATTTACAGAGCAAGCTAAACCTCAAGAAAGTAGTCAGGAGTCAAGTCTGTGTGCAAATGCACATGCACATGCATTTTAAAGCCTTGTGTGTTTTCTTGGGATTGTGAAGTGACTAATACCAGCTGTTGGTAGCAGCTAAAAATAAAATGAGAGATCTCAGTCTGTCCTTATTCAGAAAGAGGGTTTTTACAAGAATGAGGCGCAGACTATTTTAACCCTCTCGTTCCATCTCCCTCTTGAGCTTGAGTTTAATAGTAACTACATTAGAGGGGCATGGACACACCATCATGAGACCCTACATATATGATCTAATATAATAGTCCTGCAACTAATACAAAGAGTAACCTTTCAGACTATAAAACTGTTGAATAATTCATCTCAGGTAACTGCATTTTCAGTTTTATTTGAATGGTTATGATTATGAGGACCTGAATTAAAGAACATCCTCCTTTTAAAATATGAAGCAATCACTGAACACGAGGACACAAAAATGTAGTTCCCTACAGGTTTTATTATAAGTAACTTATTTTACAACTTTTGACTGTAGAAAGAAAAACCGTGGAAAGGTTTTATGTACAATGATTTTGAACTACTTTTAAACAAGTATAGAAATTAATAATGATAGAAAATATCTATGACTGTTCTAAAAACACAAGACCAATAAAATATCAGTCACAGCCTCAGCTTCAAATAATGCTAAATGAAGTACATTTTATTTTTGTCCTTTTTAGTACATAACAATCATTTTAGAAACATGAGACTTCTCAAGCAAAGATCTACCCAGAACAAACATATTTACAAACAGAAGTTGGGAGGCTGAAATGTACAAAACACTTAGTGCGACCTGGTAGGAAAATTGAAAGACCAGTTATATATAAAAATAAAAAAACAAACAAAAAACTGTTTTCCTTAGTAAAATGTGAACTGGAATGTGAACAACAACATGTTTCCCCGGTCTGACACTGACAGAACAGTAGCTGAGTCTACAGTGAACAGCATAAAACAATGAATGAAAGATAAACTCTATGACACAACTAGGGGCAGTGTTAGGTCACCACAAAAGTAGTAGCTAGGAGTGGTGGCCTACTCATTTCTGTTCATGATGTAACAAGGCGAAAATGCAAAAGGTTACTTTCTCAAAATTCTACTATTATCAATTGACTTTATGCTGAAATGTCCTCAGTATGTTAAGGAGAGGATGACCTCTATCCTACACACTCAGGTCATGTGGGGATAAAGAGTTGGTCAGACATTACACAAGGTGTTAGCTGGATGACTGGGAGTGTCATCTCAGAATTTTGTAAAAAGTTAAAGCGTGCAGCACTACATAGTAGTGTTCTTTCCTTCAGTCTCTTCTAACAGTCATCTTAAGATGCAACTCCACGGCCCCTGGACTAGAAGCTACTGTAGATGCAGGGGAACTGTCCCACTGCATGCCATAAAACACCTCCCTGAGGAGTGACAGGGCATAAGCAGTCACAGCCCAGCAGCCACACCCTCACACTGACCACTACTCCACCACAGACACTACCAGAGACGAGGTGAGAGTGTCAACGAGACCTCAATTGCCACAGATCGTCCAGGAATTTTTCCATTTAGTCCAGTGAAGGACGTGATGTGGGCTCAACAAATTAAACATCTATCTGTCTGTCATCTGGTCCTACTTTGTGTTGGATGCTGCTGAAAGGCACAGCACCCAGACTCAACAAGACAGGCAAAATGGAGGAATGTTTGCAGGAAAGAGTGATATAAAATAGCAGCTGATAAGCATAGCTTAGTACATCCGAAGTGATGTTAAAAAAAAAGGTATCCATGGTTTTCACAAATATACAGAGTATAAAACAAATGGAACAAGCAAAAAAATTAAAACAAACTAAAAAGGGCAGTGAGAGGCTGGTTTTATAGGCAAAACAATTCGCTGTTTGAAACAGTTTCTTAAAGTGAATGAAAACAAGCTTCAAAACTGACGGTATCAGGGCTGACAGTAGAACTGGAGGTAAGAGTCCCATAGAGTCAGTAAGAAACTACAGTTGAAATGGGAGCATTATGCCTAAAACTTGACTCTGCTGATATATTTTGAAGGGTCATAAGGAAAATGCCACCCATATATCATAAATATCCATTGTAGTTAAATGTTGCATTCGACCCACACTTGCCCTTCGAGGCTGGTCACTTGAAGTGCTTCAGAGACACCCATCTACATTCTTATTTATAATACTCATATGGAAAGTAATCAATTACCACAAATCAATCAAATCAGAACATATAACTACTGCTGAGCAACTCTTAATATATATTTGCTAGAACCAGTTCATCATCCTTACCAGCTGTTGTTGGCCTAAATAAATATCAGTCAAGAGAGGTGAAAATCCTCTTTCTGTCTGTTAACTGGTCTGAATGATGAATTTTATTCCTTTACCATCACTTGCCAGACTGGCTAAATAGAAATGTAGGCGGTCCATATAAAATAGGAGGGGGTGGCACATTACGTGAGAAGCTAGGACAGAAAGAGGGTGAAAACACCTAAAAAAAAGCAGTTCAGAGAGATAAAAACAATAAATAAAAATAAATGAATTCCCTTCAACATTTTACTTTTTCTCTTATCTACTTTTTAAATGTTTGTTAGTTTCCAGGAGAGCATCCCTAAGTCTTTGAAATGAAAGACTTGGTTTTCTTCATATACTTTTTTTATAATAAAAAACAAGTCCATCTGTGACAGAATTACTTCATTAAATTGTCTGCTGTTGTTTCAGACAACACACATTTCCCTTTACTTTTTTTCTCTGCAAAAATCACTAGCAGACGGTCCTCGCGATGAACATAGTCAATCCAAATCCAATGAAAATCTTGGAAACAGGCTGACACACATAAACACAGACAGGCCCAAGAGCCAGTCCACAAATTCTTTTACCCCAGGTCCCTTTTCAAGCAGGGGCCATGAGATCTTCACGCAAACACCTGCATCTTGCCGTTGGCCTCTGGGATTTGAGTAATTTGGGTCTGGGCAGGGCCAGCAACTGCTGGGCTGGGTGTGGAATCTGACCAATCGGAGACACAGTGAGGAGAGGGGCTGGACCAGGGCTCGGGAGACTCTGGGGAGGGGGTCAGGTAGGGGTGCTCACTGGGCAAATGGAGGTAATGCTTGGGCGTGGCATCTAGTGCGGATGAGTAGCTGTGCTGGGAGGGAGGGGTTGGGTAATCCTCCGTTCCTGCAGTGCTGATACTAGGCTGGGAGGGCAGAGCCTGAGTGGGCTGGGCTGCTGGCGTGGCTGCCTGTGGAGGCTGAGCAGGAGGCTGTGGCTGAGAAGGTTGCTGAGGCATCTGCTGCTGCTGGAAGAAAGGTGGTGGGGGCTGGGAGGTCTGGGGTGTTGGTGGGGTGGAGGTGCCCATGCGGGCCATGCTCTGCTGGTTGGTGATGGTGTGGTTGATGAGCTGCTGCTGCTGCTGTTGTTGTTGCTGCTGCTCAGCAATGGAGGGCAGCTTGACTGGGCTGATAGTGGGTGTGGACGTAACAGGTGTGGGCTGCAGCATGGAATTGCGGTATATCTGCTGTTGGTGCATCAGCATGCTCTGCTGCTGCATGGCTGGGCTCTGGGGGTGCATGCCTGCCTGGCTACTCTGCACCAGATTCACCACCTGCTGACCACACTGGGAGGAGGGGGGCATCCGGCTGTGCCAGTCAAAGGGCACACTGACAGGACTGACCATGCCCATGTTGAGCCCCAGCTGGCCTGAACTCAGCACATAGCCATGGTTGACATCTGAAGCCATGGAGACGCGTCCTTGCAAGGACATTCCTCCTGCTCCCAGGTCATTGAGTTGGGCTAGAGACACAGCAAAGGGGCCAGCTCCTTCCAACATGCTGCTATGTACCATTGGGGTGTTTGGGACGGACATGGAGGAGTGGAAGAGCCCTGGTGACTGCATGGCCACAGGGGAAGTGGGGTTGGTGATGTAGCCAGCATTGCTAGCTCCCCCGTGGGGTGAGTCCAGTGAGTCGACTGGGGACAGGGTAACTGAGCTCTCCAGTAAGGCACTCTGCATGTCCAAGGTCAGCTTCTTATTGCGGGCCTTGACTGACTCCTTCAGACTGGTAGCATGTTGACCTCCCAGGCTAGAACCCTTGGCCCCAGGCCGACGGTTCTTCTTGCTTTGTGGGGTGTTCTTCAGACTAGGTAGGAAGGCACTGGGAGGGCACATGAGAGGAGACAGAGTGTGTCCCCCAGTGAGGTGGTGTCCAGCCCCTCCATGGCCCTGGGGACTCCTTACTGTGTTGTACTCATCAAGAAGCTGCACAATGTCGTGATGCATACGCTCCTGAGCAATGTCCCTTGGCAACCTGTCCATATGGTCTGTGATCTCTCTGTTTGCAAAGTGAGCCAACAGCACCCTAACAGCCTCACAGCTGCCCTCACGGGCTGCAAGGAACAGAGGAGTCTCCTCCTGAAAAGAAAAACAGAGCACAACAAACAGAGGCCTGTTAGATACAAATATGTCTCTATTTAAGCCACGCTGATGCAAAAATGTGGCTAAAACAGTATAAGTGGATGTCATACCTTAAGATCTTGCATATCTTTGTTTGCTCCATTCTTCAGCAGGGCAACAGTGGCATCCACATTGTTAACGGCAGCAGCCCAGTGTAAGGCAGATTTACCTAGAAAAAGACGACAACAATGAGATTACATCTACAGTATCTACGGTTTTAGTGAATATTAACATGAAACAGGAACATGTGCATCAGGACACTCTCTCGAGTGAAAAATTACACACATATTTACCCAATTCATCAACAGCATTGACATCAGCATGACAAGTGATGAGTTCCTCCACCATGCCCTCCACTGCCAGCCGTGCGGCCAAGATCAGCGCAGTGGAGCCATCATACATACGGGAGTCAAGATCTGTAGCCCGGTTTCGGATCAGAATCTAGGAAGATGGAAAAGATTGGGTTCAACATCATGATTTACACAATACATGTGCTAAAATATGTTATAGGCATTTCTACCACTGATTTGGCCAATGAACAGAATATGCTGATGCTTGTTTACCTGGAAGACACCCTGTGCATCTGCAGCCACTGCAGCATGTAGCGGCGTACGTCCTGTGTTGTCCTGAGCGTTGGCATCTGCCCCGGCATCCAGCAGCCTCTTAGCAGCATCAGCACGGGCGTAGCGGGCAGCCAGGTGGAGCGCTGTCTCACCAGTGCGGTCTGTTTGGGCGGCAAGGGATGCGCCCTGGTAGATTAGGTCAGAGATGATGTTGGCTGAACACTCCTCACTCTCCTCCTCCTCTGCTATCTCAGGCTCTAAGCCGCCTCCACAGAATGATGCCAGCATCAGAGGTGTAAAACCATCTGGTAGGAGATGAAAAAAGGCATGGGTGAGTTTATGTCTATTCAAACTCTCAACATAACAGATCATACAAAGTATGAAAAAGTACCAATGTGCAAATCACAGTTCCAATCTTAAAACTAAGATTATCTAACTACCAACCTGGGCCTCGAACATTAACATCCATGCAGTCGCTTTCAAACTCTCCTTGAGGTGGGGTGAGAGCCATGGTGGGAGGCACACGAATGTCTGCGGCTGCAAGGTGATGCTGTGTCCACTGCCTGCTGTCCACCGCATCTTCACTGTCTGAGAGCATACTCGGTTCCTCAACCTGAACTCACAGAATGAGACAACTCAATTTTTTTACTTACTTTAAATGCAGGCTGAAATGCTGTTGAAAAAATTACATAAACACTGTTGTGCTTGTGTGTATGTAAATTGATTAGGACAATATATAAATGTAAAGAAGTTGTATAACTGACCTTGAGCCTTTTTGCCTCTGGGCAGTCTGAGTCCATCCACTGGTCACTATGATCTCCAAGGAGAGATTCCTCCACAGTTTTTGGCATGTGTCTGTTTACAGATGAATATGTTAAACAATGTAAGCACAAGAACGCAAATTCAATCTCAAAACAAATTTGTAAAGCAATTCCAGAACACCAACCCAACAACCCAACAACATCATTAGTCTCAAAATTTGCACACAAATAACTTACTTCATTCCCAGAGCATCCTGGCCCACGGGTTCCCTGCGGTTCTTGTTGCTGCTGGGTTCCTTCTTGAGGAAGAAGCCCTCAGGGAACCAAAGGGTACTGTGTTCTCTCTTTCTACGAGCAATCAACATGCCTATTACAAGGATGACCAAAAGGAAAAGAGAAGCTATCCCCACCAGCATCAGCTTGGCCCATTCAGGTATGGTGTCAAGAATATCAGGCGGCATCCTTTCACCTGTGGTGAGAAGACAAATTAGCAATCAGACATTTGTGCCTCATTAGTCTTACTAGTTAATTTTGTGTTCTTTAAGTATCCTTACTCACCACGGGCTTCTATGATTGGATAAGGGTAGCGGAGCATTTCTACAGCTGACAGAGCTCCCAGGTATTCTGCAGCACTGTCAGCGGTAGGGAAACAGCCCTGAGAGCACAGACGGTTGTCTATTTCCAGGTACACTATGGAGCTACAGGAACAGCAGAGAGGCAGGTGTTTAGTGTCATGTACAATCTACAGGAAAGACTTCAGCTTTGATGTTTATTATATGCCTGACTGACCCGATGACCTCCTGTTCAGGCTGCAGCTCCCGCTTGAGACGTGCTTCTCGGCGGGTGTAGGGGCGGATCATGGCTTCTCCATTGTTGTCCAGCCGGAAGCGCAGTGTAGTGTGTAGGATAGCACTTAATTTCTGCAGAAAAGTTGTGCTGGTGCGGAGAAGCTCCTCTGGAGGCAGTAGGACTACCAAAACCAAGACGCCATCAGCAAGGTCTTCTGGAACCTTCACTGCGCAGTCCAAGCCATCCCAGGCACACTCCTCTGTGTTGCAGCCCTGGTCACATAGTCCATCAGCATAGTGGTCGATACAGTAGGTTTCATATATCGGACTGGAGATGACACAAACAGAAAGATTAGCTCAAGTTTTCTCAGACCAGTACAGAAAACACTAAGGGGAATCCTGTTAACAGTAAAAGTAAACTCACTTGCAAACTTTCTCCTTGTTTTTGCAGTCAAAGTTGTCATACAGGCAGTCAGCGTTGTTGCAGGACTCATCACACTGGCTGTTGTTGAAGACACGCCAGCAGTGAGGCTCTGCACAACGAGCCCAGGGGTTCACTGCTAGAGAACAGTCGCCGCCGTCCCAGCGGCAAGGGAACGTGTTGCACTCCTTGTCGCAAACACCATCATTGGCTTTGCCATGACAGTCTGCCAGAGGGCATAAGGGTGTTGGGGGCGCAGTTGTTCTGCTGCTCTGCTCGCACCGTTTACCTGTCCAGCCACTGAGACACTGGCAATGGAAGAAGGGGAAGCTGGTCTCTTCAGTGCATAACCCTCCATTCCGGCAGGGCTGGGAGGAGCAGCCTTCATTACTGCGATGCTGACACTGGGGCCCGCCATAACCTGACAGACAGGTGCAACGTGCCCCCCTTGTGGTAAGTGCACAGCTACCTCCATTGTAGCAGGACAGCTCCCGACAGGACATGCTTCTTTCACAATTGGGCCCAGTATAACCCTAATGATAGACATCATTTATGTACTTAGATTGTGAACTTTCAGTACACAAACAAGGAAAGCTATAATGCACAAACTACAAAATCAAATTAGTGAATGTGAATGTATACTTACAAGCTGACACGTGCAGGTGTATCCCAGTGCAGAGCTACTGGATACTGAACAGGCTCCTCCGTTCTGACAAGGCTGAGACTCGCACACACTGAACCTGCTCTGACATCTCCGACCTAAAAACAACATATTGATTGTAAAGCTCTACAATTGGAAGACAGTATTTTACACAAAGAGAATGCACATTGAAAAGCCAGTGGGAGCCTCCAGTTCTCTAACCTGTGAAGCCTGGCTTGCAGACACATTGGTAGTCATTGGGCAATTGGATGCAGTCAAGACTGTTGGAGGGATTGCAGGGGTTAGAGAGACACTCATTTATGTCTCCCTCACATCTTTCTCCTGTGAATCCAGGGGGACAATTGCAACGATATCCACCCACTCTGTCCACACAGGTGCCATTGTTCAGGCACTTAGGAGGAGCACTGCGCAGCCTCAGGGGTGGAGCACAGTCATCTTCATTGATCTCACAGAGAACACCTTTAAAAGAAGAGGATCATTAAATACTACTGTATATTTATTATGTTTTAGTCACATATAGTGAAGTCTCTTTAGCAATAAATGTAGGTTTCTGTTGAATATGTGCTTGCATACCCAGTGTGCCAGGGGGGCAGGAGCAGATGTAATGTCCCACCAGATCAATGCAAGTGCCTCCGTTCTGGCAAGGATGAGACTGGCACTCATTGATCTCTATCTCGCAGTTCTGTCCAGTATAGCCTGGCATACACTGTAATGACATACAATTGGCAATTAAATAATCTCCACAATTGTGACGAAGCACTATGTAAATACTGATTTAGCTGAAATCTGACAGAGAAGCACATGATATTGACAAAGCAATGGACTCACATCACACTGATAGCCTCCCACATATCCCCTGCAGGTGGCACCATTGCGGCAGGGTTTGTCTTCACAATGGTCCACTTGGCTTTCGCAATAGCTTCCAGTGTAGTCAGCAGGACATTTACAATAGTGGGCATTCACAGTGTTGACACAGTGACCACCGTGGTGGCATAGCTCATCTGTCTGGAGCCCTGATGAGAAAGATTTGGGAGAACATTTAACTTTAATCACTCAGTTACAACACAAACACTGACCGAGAGGTCAAATATCATCATGTACAGAACATGAAAATACCTCTCTGGCGAGCAGCTATCTCACAGGAGACCCTAGGGATGTCACAATAACGTCCAGACCAGCCGTTAGTACAGTCACAGATAAAGGAAGCATCCTTTTGGCGACAGCGCCCTCCATTTTGGCAGGGAGATGAGCGCCTGCACCAGTCGACTGGTGTCTGGGTAGGCAAGAGGCAGATGGAAAGATAGTCAGAATGTATTAGTCTAAAAACATGAAGGAATGAAGACTCAAGGCCTTAACAAGACCTTTCAAGAGTGTATGTGAGTGTGTTTACCTGGCAGCGATTGCCAGTGTAGCCCTTGGGGCAGGAGCAACGGAAGGACTCCAGGGCATCTTGACAGATGCCTCCGTTGAGGCAGGGCTGGGAGTCACACTCATTGACCTCGTATTGGCAGTGGGAGCCAGTGAAGCCTGAGCGGCAGGTACAGGAATAGCCGTTGATTTTATCTGTGCACGTCCCTCCATTGAAGCAAGAGCTGTGGACATGAGTAAAAACATGTTTTATTATCATATTCAGTAGTTATATACATGTGTATATGAGTTGATAAAGTACAACATGAGATATCTCCATGACTCAAACACACACACTCACCTTTCAGTGCAATCAGGGATGTTGGTTTCGCAGTGGATGCCAGTAAAGCCAGGCCTACAGGTGCAGGTGTATGAGTTAACATAGTCTGTGCACGTGCCTCCATTTTTGCAGGGGGAGCTCTGGCATTCGTTGATCTCTAAAGCACAGCGGGGCCCAGTGAAGCCTGGCAGGCAGCTACAATGGAAGGAGTTCACACCATCTGTGCAGGAACCTCCACTTAGGCACGGATCTGATGGCACAAAAGGAGAGGACGATTTTGGTCAAGTGACGTAAATGTACACGGACCTGGTATTGTGTTTGGCAGTAACAGACAATCATAGTAATTCAGCACGTTAAGTTTACATGGCCACTCACTAGGAGCACAGTCATTGACATCTGTTTCACAGGTCAGCCCAGTATATCCAGCTCTGCAGGAGCACAGGAAGCCTCCAAGTGTGTTAGTGCAGGTCCCACGGTTCTTGCAGGGGTTTGAGATGCATTCATTCACATCTATGTTACACAACTGACCTGAAGAATGCAAAAGAAGGGTATGATAAAGTTTAACTCAAGATCATAAGTGATGCACTACAGACTTTCTGTCAGCTTGGAGACAAATTATTTCACAATAAATGAGCAGGCACTGAGATGATAAGTACAAAATTTGCTAACCTTGCCACCCTAGCTGGCAGTTACATTGATAACCCAAGTAGTCTGGTGTGTGTGTGCAGACGGCATGATTGGCACAGGGGTTAGGGGAGCAGGGAGTGAGGACCTCAGCACAAGTGGGTCCACTGTAAGGAAGCTCACACAGACAGGTGAAACTTGCCACACCGTCCACACAAGTGCCCTTGTTCAGGCAGGGACTGGATGCACATTCGTTGATGTTCACCTGGCAAAGGTTACCTGTTGGAGGGGCAGAGAAGACATTAAAACATGTTACAGAACTGAATTTGATGAGGCTGAGACTTGGCCTGACACTGATGAACGTATCTGCACATTTCTAATACACCACTAGGGGGAGGTAGACGATTGTCATTTAGGAGGATGATAATGATGGAGGACGTGATAGGAAACTTTGAGACTAAAAGATGTCTATTAAGTCTATAAGATACTCAGTTATGCCTTTAAATACTATATGTAGTGCACGTGTGTATTTCGCTTTTTGCACTGTACTTTTTGATGTTGATGGCTCCAGCGGGTTACTGTGTGTTGTGCTACTATGCCACCCTCTCACCTCTGAAGCCTTGGCGACACTTGCAGGTGAAGCCATTGAGCTGGTCGATGCACGTGCCAGCATTCTGACAGGGACTCGGCAAACAGTCATTCCTGTCCAGGTCACAATTCTTCCCCACCCATCCGGGCTCACAGTCACAGCGGTAACTGGAAATACAGGAGACCAGTCAATAATCTAAAAGATGTCAAGTTGTAAAGGTGAAATAACAGTGAACTGATGCACAGGTTGTAACCTGTAGGATTAGCAACAAGCTTGCAAGGTTGTCCTGCCAAGTTTGTCACTGATATTACGTTAGCCATGTGAGTCACTTTAAACTGTGACAAAGATTGCAAAAGTTCATACCCATTGATGTCATCCCTGCATGAGCCATGGACACATGGGCTGCTGCCACACTCGTCCACCTGGGAGTAACAGTAAGGGGGCTTAAAGCCCTCAGGACACTGGCAGTGAAATCCATTCTCTTCATCCACACACGTCCCCCCATTCCTACAGGGGCTAGATGCGCACTCATCTATCTCCACATTACACTTGGGACCTGGCAGGAGAGATATAAAACATAACCATTTGTCAACATTTCCAATGAGGACAGATTTTTAGTCTCAAATTTGTGTTTTCATTTTCAGAGGGCCTTACCAGTGAAGCCAGGTTTGCAAACACAGTCATAGCGGTTGATGCCATCTTTGCAGATGCCATAATCACATGGGTTACTGGCACAATCATCAAAGTTTATCTCGCAGTTTGTGCCTGTGTTGACAAAGAGGATTTAGAGTTTTTAAATTAGGCTTGCAGAAATATTGTAAACATTTTAACAATGGCAGAAAATGTTTTAGTAAAGAAAACGTAAATGAAAATGACATATTATGATGTACTTATTCCACATTATAGTTATCACACTCAACAGCATCATCATTTGCAAATGTGTAAGCATACAACCGGATATAGCCTACAATTCAGTTTAATTCAAGGGTTTTAATTATGTGATTGTGGAGTTTTTCCTCTTACCTGAGGTTCCATGTTGGCACTGACAGATGTACTTGTTGACCAGGTCGACACACTTGCCCCCATTCTGACAAGGGTTGCTGTGGCACTCATTGAGCTGATTCTCACAGCGATAGCCTGTATAACCAGCGTCACAGTTACAGGTGTAGCTGGCAATGCCATCTATGCAAGTACCATGGTGGCATGGGTCGGGCTGACAGTTGTTGATATTACTCTCACAGAGTGTCCCTTCATAGCCTAAAGAGGAAAAAAGCATAAATGGAGATTGATGTTAAGGCATTTGTCTGGTCATCTGATGTTGTTTCCCTTTCCATCATAAAACATTTTTTTTCATTCTAATCTCCATTTGTTTTCAGTTTTTCCTTGAATGGCCATTTTCATCTAATTTTTCTCTTTTCCCCACATGAATTTGTTATTTCATTGAACTTAATCTGTCCGTTTCCCACTTTTTCTTTATAAAAGCCTCTACAGTTTTGGGTTCTGATCACTGTGGTTTCCATGTCGACAGTGTCTGTGTTCTGGGCAAGTAAGTGTTGGTTTGTGTGGTATGTGTGTAGTGCAGTGCTGAGTTGGGCAAAGCAGTAAAGAAGGGCTCTACACAGGCCTCCCAGTCCTGCTTTTGTTCTCAGTGGCGGAAGGAACAATAGACTGCACCACGTCAAACAGGGCCACTTCACTCAAGAGAAGGGGCCCACAAACACAGGGAATACCAAGCAGCTGGCCACTGAAACAATGAAGCAGGCTCCTCCGTAGGCATAGGTCCAAATAAACATGTTAAATATCAATGTATAGTCAGCTCATACATGCTGCCTTTGTGACGAACTTTACAATAGCTCACTATATCTGGGTTTGTTTTCAAACATGGACATGACTGAATGTGAAGGAATGAAGGTTAAGATGCAGCATAAGGTGGTGTGTGGGGGTTTAACAGATGAACAGATGTCGGGGTGATGACCAAGGCTTCTTTCTTGGCAACTGCTGGTCCTCAGTGACCCCATGATCCTGAGAGCCGATGAGGGAAAGAGTGGGATTAGGGGCCTCAAGTCAGTCTGCTTGGCCAGCAGACGCCCAGAGAAATAGCTGACCCCCCAAAACACTGAACACTTAACAAAGACCAAACACATCCCAACAAGTGGTTAAGGCTCATCTGCTCTTCTGCCTGGGAAGACATCTTGAGCTGTGTACTGTCTACAACTATCCACTGACAACTATAAGGTACAGAAGCCCTTACCTTCAGCACAGCGGCACTCGAACCCATTGGGCCGGTCGTAGCATTTTGCTCCATTCTGGCAGGGCGTGCTGGCGCACTCATCTATGTCGATCTGACACATGGTGCCAGTAAACCCTGGGACATGCAAACACAGAGGTGAAGGGTCAGAAAGGACGTCCAGTGGAAGGGTCCATGCTCAGGTCAGAGGGCAGTTCTGTCTCTTCTTAGAAGGGCAGAGGTCTTTGGGTAGGTTAGTGACGTCTGGCTAAGGTTGGGTTTGAGAGTGCCTCGACTGGTTAAGAACATGTCATCTGTGCACTTGGACCAGTGCTGAGATGACGACTACGAAATGTTTCTGAGGAGGGACTTACAATCTACTGCATACGAGGCAGATCTGGAAATAAATTAATATTTTTATCAGGTGGTATGGAATATCTTGACAGCAAAATGCAATTTAAGCAGCACTCACTTCAGGTGGTGGTACATTTCAGAGAGTGTGCACAATGTCTACTCTTCACTAGAATGTCAGGACTCTGGTATATAAAATTATGTGGAATGTGTGGAGAAACAGCTCATTTTAAACAACAATAACAACAACAACATTAATAATAATAATAATAATACCAATAACAACAACTGTAATATCCAAAATCTACAAGCTTGAAAAGCTTGAGAAACTGAGCAGGCTTGAAATCAGTGGGCACAGTGCCCAGACAGGGGTGAATTGGTGCATTGGTAGCACACTGCTCAGTTGATTAACAGTGTCAAGATGGTCTGTGTGTTGGTGCTTGGGCTGCTGAAGGGGGGGTTAGAGGAGACGGTGGGATTGTTTTCTCTTTTAGGGACACCCCCCCCCCCCCC
>NTHP01000103.1:87239-122139 GCA_003416845.1 Oplegnathus fasciatus
TTCCTGCATCAGCTCCACCAGCTCAATAGCTAGATGGGGGGTGGAGGGGGGACGTCTGTCCCAGATGTAAATTGCGGACCTGGAAAAGAATCTCATTAGCAGGACTGCTGTTCCCCACCACCACCAGGGCAGGATGAGGGAGACTGCTGTCCCTTCCACATTCCACAGAGGAGGGGGGACGGGGGTCACAATAGTGTCTTTGTTCAGGCAAGAGGAGAGGATAGGCAGCCTTTTGGGCCTGCCTTTTTATATGAGTGGTGGTTCTAAACACCAGCAGGCAGAAGTAGCAAGGCTGACCCTCCCTCTTCTGCTTCTGGGGACATTTAAACTTTGGCTTTCTGTTACTCTTCTTACTGCTGTTGTCACTGAGTTGGAGTTGTTAACAGGGATAGAAATAAACACCGGGAATAGAAATAAAGGCCAGTCAAAAAAGTCTTACCTGGCTGGCAGGTGCATGTGAAGCCATTGACCATGTCCCGACAGATGCCATCATTCACACATGGGTTGCTCTCACAGTCATCTACGTCAACCTCACAGTAAGTGCCCATGTAGCCTGGAAGACAGAAGTTCAAACTGAATTCACATACATTTTTGCAGTTGAAGCACATTCACTATGTTCAGTTTTTATGTACGGGTATGTCAGTTCAAGCCAGCATGGTATCCATGTAATTGTGTGCAATGTGGAAAGGATCTGTGGGAAACTTTTCTCTCATGGGAGGCCTCAAAGTTTTTAACACTGGTCTCTGCTGAGCCACGTGATGGAATAAAAGATCCCTAGAGCATCCCCAGTTTTCCCACTCTACTGACCTGAAATCACCACACCCTACTGTCCATGAAGCATTACCCCTCCCTGGGTCAGTGTCTCATTCATCAGATGCATGTTATACATTATGCGTTAGCAAACTATGGAGGGCTCCTTCATTGAGGTGAAACAGAGTGTGGATCAGAGTGCTGCCCCTGGGGAGAGGCTAGCGTGGAATCAGAAATAATCAGCAGCTCCACATGAGCTTTGCCAGGCTGGCTGATGATGAGGAGGGTGAAGAGGAAGGGCCTGTCTCTGGAAATGAAGGGGGAGGGGGATAGGCTCTGGGAAAAGGCCTCTTTCCCTCTCTGTGTGTATGAGGGGTGCAAAGTGGAGCACAGAGGGGCCCTATTGTTCCGCTCCATTCCCACCACTCTACCACTCATTAGTATTCACAGCACACTCCTCCCCCTAACTGCTCGCCCTCTCTCACATCCAGTCCTATAGACCCGACTCCCAGCTCTAATTTGTATAGTTCCCAAAACCCCAGGATGCATGTAGGACTGTGCGTGAGAGTTTCACTGTGTTTTTGTCACTGAGTGTCCAAGCCATCACTTAGTCCAAACTAATACCCTGTCTGGCTGTACAGTACACTGAGAGTAGAGCAGTGCCTCCATACCCCCAACATCAATGGGAATGTATTACATAACAGTCTACCCTGGCAGACAGTAGGGCAGCAATGTAGATAATGCTACTTTAGAAAGTCATGTTTAAATAATCAGTTGTTCCATTCTACTATTGGTATTTGGTCCCATGTGAATGACATCGGGCTAAATTGAGGTATTCTTTATTGTTTTATTGGCAGTGCTAAAACACAACTTAACAGGTCTGAATACCTGGCATGCAGATGCAGGTGAACTCTCCAATGCGGTCTAGGCAAGTGGCATCATTCTGGCAGGGCATGGAAAGGCATTCGTTGATGTCAATCTCACAACGTGGGCCGGCATATCCCCGACCGCACTGACACTGGAAGGAGCCCTCTGTGTTCACACATTTCCCAAAATGCTCACACGGGTTGGCACCTGCGGATAGAAGGCTGAAGATCAGTATATGAAACACATTCAAAGAAAAGATAAAGCGGGCCATATGAGCACATGACCACAGCACTGACATATGTTCAAAAAAATAGCAGACTTACCAATAGAACACTCATCCATGTCCTGGTTGCAGGCACCTCCTACAAAGCCAGCAGGACAGGTGCAAATGGCGCGGCCGTTAAGGGGGTTGGTGTCACACACTGCCCCCTCATTGCACGGGTTACTCACGCATGCATCATCAAGGTGGCACAGCAAACCTGTGGAGAAAGCACAGAAAGAAAACATGCCAGTTATTAACAATTTAGCAGCCAGGACTAAGAGAAGCACAGAGGCCATTTGAAAACCCACTTACCTGTCTTTCCAACTGGGCACTCGCAGAAGAAGGATGCTACACGGTCATGGCAGGTGGCACCATTGAAGCAAACGGCTATGGCGCAATCATCAATGTTTTCACTGCAGTCATCTCCAGTCCAACCATTAACGCAGACACAGGTATGACCACCGATGGTGTTGAAGCAAGTGCCCCCGTTATGGCAGGCGTTTGGTTGCATGAGACACTCGTTGACATCCTCAGCACAGTATTGCCCTAGTGAGGTTAGGTGACATATTGTCTCACACATACTCACCATGATATACACGTATACACAGTACATTTAAAGTTTGTTTAAAATATGATGTAAATAGAGCTGTACCTGTCCATTCTGGTGGGCACTGGCAATTGTAGGTGTTGACTCCGTCTACACATATTCCTCCATTCATACACTTATGACCTGGACAGTCATCCACATTATTCTCACAGTTGTGCCCCTCAAACCCTGAGACAGACGGAGAGAGAAAAGAGTTATGATATGCAGACACAGTAACACACACAAACTGAGAGTTTATTAAACACTCAGTGGTCCCTGTTCCAGACACTAAGCATTTCTACTCATAACCTTTAGTCATACTTCCCACACAAGAGGAGGTATGAGGCAACATGGGCAGTAAAAAGGTTCAGAGGGTGTCTGATTGTTTACATCTACTCATGATGGTTCCCACACGATGCCAGCAACAGCCATGACTCCTGCCTGCTTCAGAGGTCCGCACTCCCTGCAGTGTTTGCTTGTTTTATAATCTCTCACAGTTTCAATGACTTCCTCTCTGGCAAGAGACATTTCCTGTCAACTCCCCAGTGGGAAACCAGAAGGCCCATAAAGTAAATTCCTTCTGTTGTGAACAGAGCAGAGTAGAGTAGAGTGCCGGAGGGCTGCCTCTTCAACTCTCCCACTGTCCCATCTCCCATCAGTAGCTATTAATAGCAGACAGGAAGCTGACCTGGGACCGAGGAGTAAATCCCAGAAACAGCCCTAACAGCTACGTCATCAAGCTGGGAAAATCTGCATGACTGTAGTAATGTGCTGAGGGCCTGGGAAAACAGTGGGGTCTGCACACTGACTGATTTTGCTTATGTGTCTGTGTGTGTGCCCATGTGTGTTCTATTATGCTGATAGAGAGCTATTCTACCTGGTAGGCAAGCACACTCGTAGGAATGGTCGCTGGTCTGTCGACAGGTGCCCCCATTAAGGCACTGAGATGGGGCACAGGGAAGGGTGGACACCTCACATGTGCGCCCGCTGTATCCAGGTTGGCACTGGCAGCGGAAGGACCCATGGGTGTTAATGCAGAGTCCACCATTGAGGCACACGCCAGGCTTGCGGCACTCGTCAATGTCATTGCGGCAGTTCTTTCCCTGGAAGCCAGGTGGGCAGGAACAGTTGTAGTGGTTATTCCAATTGGCACAACGGGCCCCATTGGCACAGGGACTTGTGGCACAGGCATCAATGAGGGAGCAGTCTTGGCCTGGAGATTAAAAGTGAATTGTATTCGGTTAAAATAGGAGCTTTCAATCTCCATTCTCAGATCTGATCTTTCTAATGAAGACAAGTTGTGGTAGATGTACCTCTGAACCCTCTCTGGCACACACAGGAGTATTGTGGGATACCGTTGACCACCTGGCTCTTGCAAGCTGCTCCGTTCAGACACGGCGACCGATGACAGGGATCCGGGTGCTGACAGAGAGGACCAATGAATCCGGGACGACATCTGGAAAAACAAATTCACACACACACACACATTAGGATGTCTTCGGCTTGCAGGTTAAAAAAGATCACAAGCTGACAAGCTCAGGTATTTAAGACAGAGCTGTGGCACTCCAACTCCAGTGTAGCCCATTTCCCCATCATGTCCTGGGTTTGGCAATCAGAGCCCAATGACACCTTGGCAAGGCCTGCTGCCTGACTCATACCTTGGCATGACTAATGCTTCTGGGCCCTGGAATGAATTCGTATTAGCAGAGCTTACCCCACAAGTACTAATCATGCAATACATTGTTCATGGAAAGAGACATACATGCGCTCACAAACAAACTTTATAATATGAAGATGGAGGGAGGCCATCTTTCTGTGTCTTATAGGCTTCACAAGGCACACACTTTCCAGCTGGAAAGCCTCAGTTTCTCCATGTCAGCTAACAATTCCTCCACTGTTACAGTTTTTCCACACCTCAGCTCTTGTTTCTGTTCTCATATATGAAAAAGAACACACCCAGAAACAGCAGTCTGGAAACTTAACAATCGCCAACAAACACTGACATAAAAAAACGGGGACTACACACAGCACACATGAACTGAATAGGAGAAACAGCTGTGGTATCTGAATGAAACAATACATCCTCCTCCCAGTGGCTGTATTCTGATAGAACAGCACATTATCTTGGTTATCTTGATGAAAAACGGCTTGTCTACACACGAGGCGTTTCAGGCGCGTTTTTCAGTCATCCATCTCATGCGCATTGGATGGAACAGATATGCTTCCATTTCAAACAATACAGCTGCCTACACGGGCCATCGTAACAGCTTGTGTTTCACTCGCACTATGTGCGTAACGCAAACCAACGCGTATTTTTACGCTTTAAGTCTGTTTTCTTCCATTTTATGTGCTTAACTACATTGATTATATATTTGGCTCTGAGCACTGCCAAAACGTGGGTGACCTACACTCAAAACTGTGCCTGAACGCATCCTGTGTGGACACAGGTGGAGGACTGAAGCTGCTGCTCTGCTATGTGGGCTGTGTAGACGCTGTGTAAGCCTGACCTAAACCTACTCCACTAAGAAGTAGAGACAGACATATAAACAGGGCTTCCTATGGCTCTCTGCTGAGGTCCTATGGGAGTTTAGACAAGGTTTGGACTTACTAAGGAGTCCAGTATGAGCTGGTAACTCTACACCCACAGTGGAGCTCCTGGCTGAGTACAAGCCCCCTCTTCAAACAGGCTGTTTGATGCTGATGACAGGGCAGTGACGGCTGGGTTTTGGCCCGCCCTTGGGCTCTGTCCTCTCTTTCATTGGAGAAGAACCCCTGGGCAGGATCAACAATGGGTTTTCATCTGTTCTCTTTTACAGGAGCATCACCACTACACTGGTGTTAGTTTATCTTTTACTGTTTTGACGTGCCCTCCCCCATGTTAAACTCTAACAAAGACTAAAAACATTTTTGTGGCTTTTGCCCCTGGCTAGGAGACCGAAGCTGCTCCAGGTAAAGCTAAAGAAGATCAACTGATCCGGATCTAGATTTTCACTGAAATTGCCTGCTTCCTTTCTGACTGTTCTGCTCTCGTTCAGAAAAAGACAATAGTGAAATGGAGAGCCACAGGGCTAAGCACGAAGGAGCCAGGCACACAGTATCTAAGCGTAACAACTATAAATGCAATTGGGAATGAAGATTTCGACATGACAAAGACTACAGTACAAGGTCAGCACTAAGGCACTGAGACTTGGTCTGGAAGTAAAAGTGAAGCAGCACTGGAGCTCCGATGTTGAAAGGTTGCACAGTTATTACAGCTACAGCTACTCTTCCATCTCCTAAAGCCCCACTGAACGCCAGCTTGGCTTTCCCCCCAGCAACCCCCTCCTCTCACGCGCTGAGAGGTCAGATGTCAGAGGTCCCCCGTCTAATTGTGATGATAATGTCACTCAGGCTGCAGGGAGTGGGGTGGGTCTGCTCTGCAGGAGAGAATGTCTTTAGAAGGTAGAATTGGTAGAGAGGGCGACAGAAGAGGAGGAGAGAGTGGTCTGGTCCAGCAAGAATGTCATGTCATATTTCCTGTAATCCCTCGTCCCTTGCTCTGAAAACACAGTACTCACTCCGAATGCACGATCCCCGTTGCCCTAGCAACCTCACAGATGAACAAGCAAGTCTGACACCCAACCAATCACCCCTCCCCACCCCCCACCCCTGGTCCCCATGGCTATTTGTCATGGCTTGGCTGGGTTTATTTAGAGGCAAATTAACTATGTCTGGAATCTAGGGTGTCACTAAAAAATGAACACAAATGTGGCACAAAGACGGCTTTGAAAGGACTGAGGAAGAAAGTTGCTTATAGAGCTGAAAAATACAACACAGACTGACAGTCAAATTATTCTGGAGCCACTCTGTACTGTGTGCATTTGACTGCTGATGAAAGCCAAAGAGCTACAGTCTTAACAGGCTGTTGTTCTCTGAAGACCATTGTGACTCTCTGTGGATAGAGAATAACTTACAACTCATTCCACAAAGTATTGTGTGTCCAAGTGCATGTTGATGTTGCACTACAGAAACTAAAATACTAGGTATTTGGAATAAAGTGCGTTCTGCTATGAGAATGAAGTGCATTGGTGTTTGTGTGTGTGTGTGTGTGTGTATTAGTGTACATGTGTGCACGTGCGTATGTGGGTGTGCAAGAATGACGTTAATACTTATGCCTGATAAATTATTTGTCCTCCCTTACAAATGCACACTGAACTAAGCAGCCAAAACACACATTCTTTGTCTAGACCTGACTCATTGCCAACATGCTACTCCCATAACACACAAATCAGAGTGCTATCAGTGCAGAGACTGTGAGAGACGTGCAACTTTGTTCTGGTGCACCTGAGAGTCCTTATCAGGCTCTTTACAACCTTGTGGATTCCACTGCCTCTGGGAAAAGCAGCGAAGGAACTGTGCCTTTGCCCAGCCTTATTTGTGGCGGATGTGGAAGACAGGTGCAGGCTGCTGTTGTGCAATGGGCCCCTGAGTCACATTTAGTGAGTGTCGACTTCTGACCTTTGAGGAAGAGAGCAGCAGATGAGGAGGAGGTCTTTGAGTGCAGCAGAGGGATGGCCAGAGTGGGTAATCTCTCCATGTCAACACATATGAGGACTTTTGCCAGCTGCAGCCCCGGCACCATGCATCTGTCCACATCAGTCAGTGCACCTCTGGTGTCTGGCATCTACCTCTCCTGCCAGACTTTAAGCCAAAACAACTGCGCCGTATTGCTCATGGGACAAGCCCAGTAACCAACACACACACTTACTCACATTGACCATTTCACACCACTCAAGAGATGTGGTCATCCTTCACAAACACATGCATTAACAGTTCCTCTTAACACACTTTCAAGATTGTTACACAAAGGCACCACTGCAACAAAGCAAACACATGCAATAATCACTACACACCCAAACACAAAGAAAAGAAACTTACAACCAGCCTCAGCGCCTGAGGAAGGGTAGTATCATGAACCCATAAAAGAGAAGATCCGCAGGGAAAATTATAAAAGAAGGAAGAAAGACATGGCAATTGTGAAACATTTAATTAAGAAAAGTTTAAAGTGCAAATTACCTTGTAAAACATTTTTGTAATGTGAAATATGACATTCCAGCAGTGCTCTGTGACTTCTCAGTTGTTCTGCCTCAAGTATGATGATCTTCTGACAAAAACGTTTTTTGATTTACGCAAGTAAGTTCTGTCACCTATACTGGTGTAACACAATGCCAGTTTTCCTGCTTTCTGGGTCACTGAAGAGGGGTAACCTGAGCTCATCCTCTCCTACACAATAGCAGCTACTCTGCCAGAGGTCAAAGGGTGGCTCACCTGTGAACAAAGAGGCTGTAATCTCTGACACGGTTCATACACACAGTCATGCTCCACAAAGCAACAAGTATAAAAGGAGTCTTCCTATCTCAGAGGGCATTTCCTAAGACAAATGGAGAGGAAGAGCAACAACAACAGAACTACCATCTTTTGACTTGGGGCAATATTTCAACTTCTATATTGCATGACAAGAGCTAATCAAAGTTTTATGAATTCTTTTGAACCCGAAGTTTCTAAGAAATATTAGAATCTTTGGGAAAACTCTTACAACAGTGTCCCTTTCTCTCAACACAGGGCTCTTTTCCTCACCCCCTCCTTCCACAAGCAAGCAGGAACCAGCTCTACTCCTTTATGCGAGTCCATACTGACACCGCACTGCCAACAGGAGCCCATCCACATCCCCCCTCCTTCGAACAGCCTCTTCTGCTCTGCTCTCCTCAGCTTGGCTCTCCCTTTCTCAGCAAAGAGCCAGATTGGGGGTTGGGGAGTGTTTTGTGGCCCAAATAAAAGAGCTAAAGTAGTCAGAACTCCTTTGTATGAAAGTGTTGGGGGGGAGCAGTGACCCAAACAGCTAGTCTTTCAGGCCTGGGCTTACACGGACCAACAGGCCTGGGCTGTAGCCTGGCAACAGTAACCCATGGTGAGAGAGAGCCGGAGTGAGAAAAAGGGGGTGTTGGGAGACAGGGTTTCGTAAGGACAGTTGGAGCACTTCAGAGAACTGATCCCCTACATATGCAGGTAGCACTGAGCACCATGCCGGACCAATTCAGTCTGGTAATTAAGTATGATCATGTCTAAAAGGATGCGTGTTTCACAGTTTAAAGTGCAAAGTTTGTTTCAACAATTGTGCTTAGACACACAATGGAGGTATTGAAATCTCCAGAAGGAGGTTTCCAGAGCACCCCCAGAGCATGAATATTAAACATGTGAATATAAGGACATTTAACTTTCTCTCGAGGAAAAGCAGTAATGAATCTGACTAAAAAGCTAGGAAGGCTGTCAGTGCATCCATCTCTTCTCCAATAGCCCCTCAACACTCAGATTTACATGTATAAGAGTATAAATCCAGAATCCAGTGGGGACTGCACAGATCTTCTGCAGCAAGAGAATAAAAACGTACTGTTGTTGTGCTCAGTAATACTGCTATCGAAAGTGCCGGACAAGAGCTCGTAGTTTTTACACTTTTAGTTCTACACTATCTGAACAAATTTCCCTCAAGTGTCAACAGATTTTTGGAAGAATACTGCCTGACATTTTTGAAATAGCGATGCGTTTGCCCATAACCACATTGCATGAATCCCAGGGTCGAGGTCTTTCAAAGCATTCTCCACTGAACTCAACCACAAAAACCCCACCCAACCACCTAAACTGAACCAGATTTTGTTAAACTTTGAAACTGAAATTTAAAAGACCCCATCCCCAACCTAACATGAAAGACCAACTACAATGCTTGTCCAACGTTTCTTCTCAAGCTGGCCTTAACAATAAAAACATAACGTGAGAAAAGACATCTTAGAGCTTCTAATGGCCTGTATTGCTATTCATTTCACAGCAAACATTTGCTGCACAATTAACATGGATTGTATAGAACTACAACAACATCTGATAAAAAACACTCCAGTTTAATAATGTTGACAGAAGCTGTTGCATAGATTGGCTGAGTCCAGCACAGACTCTCACTTGCTTGTAGTCCTGAAAGATTGAGATTTGTTTATGGTGCACTGGCAAAGGCTTTTGTGATAAGCTAAGGAGACTGCTAGGAAACAACTAGAGAATGTTTATTATCTCAACCACTGCCCCCCGAAGAAGTACAAGAGATGTTAAAGAAGGGTGCGGGCCAGTTATACTTATTGAAACATTTTATAAAACTGAAACAAATTACAATAATCCATATGGCAAAGTACTTAAGTCCCAAAACCACTGATAAATCTTAAATTAGGAAAAGGTAAACATTGGCAAAATGCTGTCTGGTTAGAATCAAGATGTATGTGGAAAGTTTGCTTAGTGGAAAAGTGAATGCCTTTTCCTGAATCATTTAATGATGGACCCATCCCTTCCTCTTCTAAAAGGGAGGGAGAGACTAGGGACTTTTTGCTGGCGGACCTGAGTTATTCCAATCAGGCCTGCCTGAATGTCTTTTCAGAAGTCATCGTCTCCTGGATAACAACAACCAGCCAGGGGATGAGAGTTATTCCCGCATAAGCACGTGATTCAGACATACATCGACTCCAAAAAGAATAATAATACTAAAAAAACAACAGCTGGATGTTCTTGTGCCAACTGACAATAATGGCAAAACTGACTGCAATTGGTAATGAAGGATGAAAGAATTTTAGCACAATGTAGCCATGTGATGAGAAGGGAGGATAAAATAAAATGAGGCAAAAGATGAGAAAGTTGAGGAGCACGGAGATCTGGGTACACTGAGTAAGCTGTTTAAGCGTCTCTGATAAGGCAGGATGTGCGTAGCAGGGAGGTCAGAAGGCACCATTTCCTGTGATGGGGCCTGGGAACTACAGCTCCCAGTCTCCAGTCATGACCCAGAGAGAAGAAGGGACAACAAAACCAAATCTTCCTCCCTATGATGGTGTAACCTCTTGGTCAGTTAACACTCATCTCCTCATGGATATGACCACTGGCCTCCTATTAACTCATTTGAAACTGCTGGGTTTTCCTGGATAATGATACAACAATGGCTCCATCTGCCCATCAGGACAGCATGAGTGATATGGGATATATGTTGCCTCACAAAATTGCAAAGTAACTAATTGCAAATCAAACAAGTCATTCCAAACATCCCATTTTCAATGAGACTAGGCTGACAGTATTGTTAAAGACATTCCTGAAGGGGCTACCAGGGTGAATAGATGGGAGGTATGGACAATAACCTGAAAGCACCAGAGGGACAGGAGGAATCTTACTAAGCATTCCTTTCTAATCCACCATAAAGATGCCAAAGAAAACACTAGCCCTGAGGTGCTCTGAACTAAAGCAACAATATAATCTGTCTCTTTGCTACGGTCTGTCAGTAAATATGTGCCTTGGCATATTTCCACTTCTTAGTGAATTGTGTTCCTCAAAAATGCATTTTTCATCTGTTTTTGAGTAAATTAACACGTAGGTGCCGCATTTTCCATTTGGAGAGGTTGTACCCTACCCTGAGAAAATTCTTCCTTACTGAAAAAAGGAGAAAAAGTATGTGTCCTTTCTCCTCAAACAAATATAAAGTCCTTGCTATTTTCCAAAAGTGAAATAAAGTAGGCAGATACAAACTTTTTTACTAGAGAAACAGCACTCCACACTCACTGGGCAGTCTGCTCCCTATCAAAGTCAGAGATGTCCTCTTTCATCAAGTTCTAAGAGGCTGGGAGTTGCTACAGGGTCATAACAAAACACTTACAATTTATAGGCTAACTCTGCTACTGAGGCCAAGGGCAAAGCATTTATAACATAAAGAGGACCACTGTATCCATCCATGGGCCTCACACAGTGGAGAAGCCCCACATTTATTTCCATTCAGCTCAGAGGATCTGAGAGGAAAGAGTTTGTCATAATCTGTGATCTGCCACTGTGTTGAGAGACAGAGGCAGAGGATGAGCCGCCAGAGCTGAGACAACACGCAGAGAAAGAAAGACTGGATCTGGTTGCCGCTGCACTGTGAGAGAGGCAACATGTGCTAGAGGGACTGTGAGCTACCGGCTTCATTCCTCCACGAGCTTGTCTCTCACAGTATGGGGGCGGCTGACTGCTCAATGGCAGCACCTGGCCCTATGCTTCCCCTTTGTCAAGATCTGACTTCACTGGATTACCATCACAACATCCACCAGCTGTCCTCTACGCAGCCCCCCCCCCACTCCCTCCCTCCTACCCAGCCTCCCTCTACCCATTCCCTACCCCCAGTCCGATCCCTCCAGCTGGATCCTCTCTGAATGACACCCTCTCAATCTGCCTAATTATCTCTCCGCCATAGCCACGCCGCTGTGGCCCTCTCTAGGCAGCACATTCTGCTCACAGGGCGGAGCTGAGGGGCCAAATGCTCTTCAACTGGACTTCCTGACTGCTCACCTAGAAGGCCACACTCTCTGTGACACTATCAACCCTTCACTGTCAAGTTCAAAACTGAATTTGAATTTTGAATCAATGCCATGTCGAGTAGTGCTATTTAGAGCTTACTTATAAAATGTTCATCACCACAGTAACCAGAAAAGGCTGGTTTGCAGAGCTGGGGTTACTGAGCAACTTTAGCTCTGGAGCAGACATGCAGAACTACAAAATCTCACCAACATGTTGTGCTTATCTGCAGCCCTCAAGGAAAGCCGACTGGTTGAACAGGAAAGGATATTCAGTAGCTCTGGGCTTGGACCAACACCCAACAGTACTTAAATTAAGCAGCAGTATATAATCTTTTTTTTAATTTAGGTTATTTAAGTTTTATTCTATGCAATGTTTACAGTCTGGTTTGGTAAAAGCCACACTCCCACCAGTGCACATGTCGATACAAACATGTTTGCAGACTCAGACACAGAGGCATGTTTCAGTGCAGACTGTTATGAAGTGCTTCAAGCAATCTTAATCAAACTAATTTATCTGCTTTAATTAAACCATCTCTCAAACAAACCTTATTGATGATCTCAACACAAGTTGGCTCATATCAGACTGCTGGTCATAGGTAAATACTGGATTTCCCTATCCACACAAGACCCTGGTTTACACCAGATAGTTGCACTTACGTCACTGCTAAAAATGACCTCAGACTTCGATGACAATGCAGTGGTCACTGCAGTGTTTGTATGCCTGAGTTTCAATGTTGAGATGATGTTGTGTAACTCTGTTTTATTTGATCACTTTAGGAATAGTGAATACAACCACTCATTCAACATCATGTTCAACCATCTTTGCAATCATAAAGAAAGGAATTTATGGCTGACTGGCTGTTGCAGTCAATATCTATTGCAATTTAGTAACTAGGTTGGGAGTCGGGTCATGGAGCCAGCTTGGAATGCTCAGCTCATTCAGACTAAAAGCAGTGCCTGATTTTTACTGGGTCACTGAAACAGGTGAAATGGGTATCAGAAAGTTTGTTCACTTGAACGGTTTATTGAGGATTACTACTGTAATCCCCTATCAGCAACTCTGGCCTGCAACTAAATCTCTTGCTGAGGAAACCAGCACACTCAGAGACACGTAAAGCAACTAATAAGACAGAGAACTATGAAAGCACTTTGAGATTTTTTACATGTAAAAGCATTAGTGTGGTACCATAGCTGTGTTTGCCAACAAGACAGAGGATACATTGGTATCTGGGACAGCAACAATGGTAGCTGCTATACACACAGTATTGCACAGTATCACTTGAGAAGCTACTTGCCGTAAGAAAAATTAAATAACTCAGTGGCTGGACAACAAGCAGGAACAGATGGACATTCTCTACACAAAACGATGTGCGTGGTTCTGTGGAACAGTGGTGATTTCAAGCAAGGCTGTTTTCCACTGGTCTCCAAATACCTTTCAAATGCCAAAACATGTATCTGTATCTGCATTTTGTTTCTGTCTTTCCACTCTGTGCTGGCCTCACTTTGCTGTGGCCTTTCTTCTTTCCCTCTCTACGCCCTGTTCTGATGGTGCCAGGTTACAGCCAGGTATCTGGTAGAAGAAAGGATCTTTTCTGCTGTTTTGGATCTCCTGTTTCTGCAGGATCCCAGGGGAAGGGGTGGGGTGGCTCCACCACTCACCTCTGTCTACGACTGGTCTGACCACTCTCATGTGGCCATGCTCTGCTCCACTGCTCTGCCCTGCTATGGGACTCTTTCTACACTGTGTGGTATGACATTTGATGTCCCCTTCCATTAGAAATCCTTTCCCTTTGCACTTTGAATGCTTCTTTTTCTTGGCACTGAACCAGTACAATGATTACACATGCCCAACTCCTACACACCTAACATATGTACACATACATGGACACAGCACAAAGGACTAAAGGAGCACAAAGGATGAATCAGTGGTGTCTTCCAAAAGAAAACTCATTGTGTTGTGTTAATTTTCACTAGTAGTAAGGAAGTGCTATTTCTGTGTGGTGTTGAAAATAAATGATTTGCTCAGAAAAATGATGTTAGATATGCTGTAAAAAAAGACCTGGCTGCATAAAATTATACATTTACTCACTTAATGACAGGCAACCATCTTGGCTCCAGCTAATGATTGAAAAAATGTGGGTGGTAGTTAGTTGTTCCACATGCAGTCGAGTTACACATTGGCTAGTATGTAATGGCTACTCTTGGCAGAATAATCTATGTTATTACTTTTATGTTTAAAAAAAAAAAATATATATATATATATATATATATATATGAAAAAAATATTTGCCTTATTATTTGCTTGTGAAATGTGCATTCATGGTGTTGGCTCTACTTTGACCCCGTGCAGTGTTGTAAACTCCAAATAACTCCAATAAAATAATAAATTTACTGTTTTGGAGGGAAGCAGCTGGCGACCAAAGAGTTTTTGTTCTATCAGTGACTGTATCTCCTCCATCTGAAACACTCAGGCATGTTTCCTTAGCTGAAGGGTTTTTAAAAAGGACAAATGACCCCCGGGCAAGACACTGTAGGCTATTTAACTTGACTATTGTAGTAGGTTCCCACACAACCCCCCTCACCAATTTGAAAAACAAAAGCCTTATCACTGTCAAAAGATTTGAGAGAGCTCAAGAATGGCCAAGAGGCATGCAGGAAATGAAGACATTTCATCAAAAAAGTTTTTTAAACCTTCAAAATTAACTACTATGGCTAATAAAAAGTAAACCACACAACAAAGAAAACATATAACACATTGAAAAATAACAATGAAAAAAAACAGTGAAAGAACACAGAAGGAAAACTTAACTCATGCTATGTGCAGCATAATGCTGTCTGACAAAGCTCTTTAACAGGTGCAAGAGATGAGCGTGGCAGCCAAACATGTTGAGGCTCGTTGATGCTCATCTGTGTAGACCTAATCAATTTGTCCTATCTTTCACCACTTTCATGTGAATGTTGTAAATGAACAACCAACAGGATTTAAAGAAGGCATATCCACTCCATTGTATAAGACTGAGTATCAAGCTGGAAATCTTTCCCCTGAACCTTTGAAGAACCAACTGACAAATAATAGCCTGTGTAAATCAATTTACACACAAGGCCTACACTTTTGGCTTCAATGCCTTTCAAAAGCTGAGTTTATGAAGTATTGAGGCTGGGCAAAACTCAGATTGGAGGCTTTGCTGAAAGGACACTCTGGCCCACAGGTCTTATCCTGGTACATTATTACATATGTTCCACTTACATGCACCGAGAGGATGAATCTAAGCATGTCCCTCCATTTTCACATGGTCTGTATTTATCCACGCAACGGAACCCTGTGGAAAGTGGAGAAATGAGTTAGTAACCACACAACTAACACATGACTTGATGTCATCCACTTTAACCTTAACATTACCATGTAATCCTACAAGCAATAAATCCCAGCTAAACTGTAAATAATGTCCCATTAGAATAGTAAAGGCATAGAGAATCTTTATAAACTCTCTAGAAAATATCATGAAGATAATCAAATTGACTGATCAAATTGATTATAACCCCCTTTAAACTCACTCATACAGATTGCAAGCCTGTCTTTCTACATAGCAGACCATTGCCACTTGTGGCATCTTGCAGACACACCCGCATGTTTGTTGTGTACAAGATACATGCCGACGTAATGAGATTGCTTCTGCTTGGACACTAGTTCGTCTCAGAGACATTAATTGATCTGAAAGCCATTGCCCTCGCTGCGAGGGAAAAAATATTCAGTTGATTAAAAGGTCTTTGTTCAGAGAGGGAGGGGGTGACTTCGGCTCATCACCCCCTGCTTTAGCTTAAACTCATTTTCACCCAGCCCCCCCCCCATACAATAAAAACAATTTTAGAAACGTATTATGTTAAAACATCCTTGCACAAGCCCACGCTGCTCAGCCAAACTTTTAAGGTGCTGCTGATGTTACAGGAGCTACTTCTACACTTCGGGTTTTGTTAACTCGGTGGAGCAGCAGCGCTCCTGCAGTGCCATCAGACTCCTCCAACAAAAGAAAACAAACCATTGTAAGGAATAGCACATGTAATGTGTAAAACGTATCTGTTTCCCCCTGTACAGCAGTGTGAGAATTATTCACAAAAACAACTGTGTGTGTGATATTTTAACACGTGATGCCTGTAAACGTCTTCGGTATCTGCTACCATTATCTGTTGCGGCTCAATTATTCCAAAGGGGTTTGGAAAACTTTCTAGATTAATCTACTAAATAAAAGTAACAAATAAAAAGTAATACATCAGTTTTGCACGTAAACATGTCAGTGCTCATTGGGATTGTCAAGGATAGTCCCAATTTTATTTGGAACCTTACGGTGTCCAGGCATGCCCAGTCTACCTATGGATGTTTGTCCGACGTGTATGCTACGAATATTGATTGTTAATGGTTAATTAATTAGACTCACCTTCACAAATATGCATGAACAATAAAAAAGACAAAATAATCCATGGAATATTCCCTTCCATTTCGGTGGAAAAGTTTCCAGCGTTTCAAGTTGGGCTTTTAGTAGAAATACATCCTTTTTTAAGTTCACATAAAAATAAAGGCTCCAAAATCGATGGGGAATTTTTCATAAAGTCAGCCGGAAAGCGTAGCGTTAGGTCCCAATCCCGTATTATCCTCCGCAGCTCGGCCCCACGGCTGCTGTGATTCTCGGTTAACCTCCTGAAACTTTTGAAAAACTTTTCCTTCCCGATCTGTCCCAGCGTCTGGGACTACTCCGCCTCTCTCTCTCTCTCTCTCTCTCTCTCTCTCTCTCTCTCTCGTCCCCACACGAGATAGTCCGTGCGCAGAGCTTCCCAACATTGGGCCTTCAGGGACCACTACCCCCACCACACACACACACACACACACACACACACACGCACAACAAAAACGGAATAATTTCATTTATTTCACTCGCTAAAAAAATGAGAGAATGGAGGAAAGAAAATATAGCCTATTGATCAGAGTTCCGACTACAGTTGAGGTAGTCATGCAGTTCTGGACCAAATCTACCAACAGAAACAGTACTTGGCTGAGACAAAGAAGAACTGCTTTTATTATAACACTACTGGCAGATTTGACAGAAAAAAAGTGCCTCTGTCTCTTGTTCCAGAATCTGCACTGAATCAACCGTTGATTTCTGTGGGTTATTGTAGAGCTACAGATTACACACTTTGGAAAATTCAGTATTTCCAGTGTGAAAAACATATAGAACAGATTTAAAAACATCTGCTACTGACAACAATCTTTGGAAGGCCAAAACTTTCAAGAATTCCTCCTCAGAAAAACCTTAAAACCACTTGTATCTCATGTTCATTTATGACTACACAAGGAGGTTGGGTGAATCTGGAGGTTATGCACTCAGTCATTTTGATGATTCATTCTGGATATTATTTTGTATGCTGGCAATGTTACTAATGGAACTGTAAGTGATATGAGCACAAAGAGTTTTAAATATCAAAATGTAGGCTGCTGCACTGTGAAATGCTGCTAATGTATTGGCACTAAGATAATTGCTTCAAATCAAATATTTACATCAGTTTTGAATCTAGGAGTGAACAAGACTCCTCGATTAAAGGAGCAGCTTCTGTATTATGGCAGCTGGCTAAAATGTGTCCAATTATGTGCAAGCTTACTTGTTTGTTTGTATGTTTACTGCTGATGAATTGCAGATAACAGAGTGAATTGTGTTTACATGATAGCAGGCATTCCTGTTATCCCCACGGCCCATGTACTGAGCTGCAGTCCTGCTCTCTCAGCCTCCTCAGCCTATGGCAGTGGACTCATTTTCTGCAGCCGGCGTATAGTGCCTTGGTTGTTCTGTGGCACAGAGAGCGGAGCCGGTCGCTTACAGAGACAATAGCCTTGATTTGAATCATAAAAGGAGTCCGGCATTATGACACAGTTTCTCTCTGCAGGGGAGGGCAGCACACTAATATTCAAGCACACTGCCCCTACACCACCGTCTCCCCCTCTCCATCACACTACTCCTGGTCCTGGCCTTGAATAAATTACAGGCATGGGTAGGGCCATGAATGTAGCAGGCTGGTTTGGAGTGAAGTTCGTTAGTGCATGTGACGTCATCTATAGGGGTCAGTGAAAAGAGCTTGTTAGGCCTCACAGACACCTGCTTAATTTGGCACCCACCGTGTGATGAAAGTTGGGCAGCGCAAAGTTTTCAATAGCTGGATTCAGCTTTTTGTGCACAATGACATGATTACTTAGTCCTGTATTCTTCATTAGCACTTGGATATTACTGCAACTGATTGAAAACCCTCTTTAAAATCTCACCCGATCATGCCATCTTAACACGCGCTTGTATCCAAGATGATATGTGTGCATGTGTTTCTGACTGTGTCTGCAGCTGCAAGTGAAAACTAGATAGAGACAATGAGGATGGTGTAATAGAGTTTAGGTATATTACAAGTAGTTGTGATAAACTGTGTTTTTGTGTTTTCATCTGGCTGTGAAATATGTCTTTCACCTCCTGGGGATGTAGTAAATGCACTCCCAGCTCACTCTGGCAAGTGTTGGCAGTGTTTTGACTGGCTTCCAGTTGGAGAAGGTCCCAGGGAGAGAATTCTCAGTGTGCTCAGGGACAGACAGTTGTATTTACAGTATGTTGCTATCTAGGCACCCATAGTCTACAAATACCTCATGTGCCTCGTTCCTCTGAAAAACTGAAGGCCTTGATCATTCCATGAAAAACAGCCTCTTCATGTCTAACAATGTTTTCCAGAAAAAAATATCACAAGTTGAGGCTGTCATGAATCAACATATTGTTGCAACAAAACTGCTCAGAGAAGAATGTATTAAATATCCTAACAAGATCAGGATTTTAGATATGTGTATCTTCCTGTTTCTTTAAAGAGCACAAAATAATCATTATAATTGTCACTTACAAAAGCAATTACAGTACAAAGAAGCAGGCATCCAACTAAATAGAAGAATTTAGATTTTTTTTGAATATGTCGTTCTTCAATTTTTGTTCTTGTAACGATGTCAGGTATTTCAGCAATGCTGCATTCTCCCACTAATGAATTCTCAAGCCCTGTTGAAAGGTCCATAACACTTTCAATTTTTTTCACTCACAAGCTAAAATGCTTTGTTTGAGAGGATTACAATCTACGCCGCTTGACTCCAGAAACTAAGGAGCCAATGAAAAAATTCCAGTTTGTCTTCTTTCTCTCTGATCTCATTAGAAGAAGTAGCTGCTCCAGCCCTTCCCTCTGGAAATATGACCTTTCCTTGATTGTTTCAGAAATGAAAGAGAACAGTGAACTTAATCCTGTGCAACAGCAGTAGGACAACCTCTGGTTTCTTTGTGAGGCATTTTTCTTGCTATCGTCTGTAAATTGTAATTTTAATGAATTCTTAATCATGTTACATCTTCGTCTCATTATCTCCTCTGTCTCTCACCCTCTCTCTCTCTCTCTCTCTCTCTCTCTCTCTCTCTCTCTACACAAACACAAACAAACACACACACACACACACACACACAACAGAAGAAATAAGTCAGTGTTTTGTTTGTATTGGAGAGAAAGTGTGAGAGTGGAAGCCCCGGCGACAAAGTTCTCGCGCAGGACTCAGGGGGAATCTCCAATCAAACAAACAAAGATGTGACAGGTCAGGATTTATAACTTTGTTCTTTGTTGGAAAGAGAGCGGCACTCCTATTTGAACAGTTGTTAGCATAGTTCATAGTTAATAGATGTAAATCTGAAGAAATAGCAGGACTACATTTAATCAGGACATCTTAGTGTACACATTTAATTTAGAACTTGCCTTTCTAGCACCACCTTCTTGATTTTGTATGCCCAGCTGTACAAAGTACTCTGTAAGTCCTCTCACTGAGCATTTGATACCATGGGATAACATTCACTATTGTGACGCACATTCCTAACAGAAAGGCCTTTATCCAGAACTGCATGTGAATGATACTGTACGTTTGCAGTGTCAAGAGTGAAAGCTGACCAAAGCCCGTTAAGTGAAGACCACCCATGGGTGAAAGGCAAAATGGTATATGCTATCCTTGTCCTTCTTAACCCAGCCTTGCTTTGCACTCACAAGGCAGAGGAGTGTGTCCATACACTACAGGGGTCACATAGACCAACATAATATAATATTTCTGTGAAAAGTTTAGTTTGCAGACCACACTCATGAGAGATAAAGCTCATGGTAGCTGTGGAGGTGGGGATTTTAAAACTTCTCATCATATTTTGCATACGGTGACATCTCTTTCATAACAACAGTACAGTGTCAAGTGGAGTTACTGTACCAGTAAGAGCCTACATATAGAGTGTGGTCAGCCAGCGCCCTCCTTTCAGGCTCGGTGGCCTTTCAGTGCTAGCACGCTCCATGTGATAGGGGTGCTAACAGGCAGTGTTTGTGGACACAGTGGACGTGATGACTTTACCACCCAGGCCAGACTGATTTATGTGGGAAAAGCCCTAAGAGCACCCACAGAGAGTGTGGAGAGGATTAGGAGCCCCACTACAAAACCGGTCATGGCCAATCAGCAGCTGAGACCCCCTACAGACAGATGTCGGGGCCAATTGCAGCGCAGCATTCAGGTTGATGCTCTGGATTGTCTTTTTTATCGCTGCTTCATAATTGTATGATCTCTTTATCATTTAGGGTTTGTGGGGAAGCACTTCAACTTCAAGTGTAGTGGGCTGAGGTTTGAAGAAATGGCAGGCACACTTCTGATGTTGTCTCTGTGTGTGACAAAGGCACAAGCAGCCCCCACGAACACATGAACACATGAACACATGCACACAGGCACACACAACACACACACACAACTGTATCCCACAGTGATAAGATAACTTCTATTTGTTTCTGCTCTGTCCTGGAAAGTTGGGATCTTCAATTAGAAAGGGAACACCTCTGCTTTTCCCAGGATACATGGGATACACTTTTGTTAGTTCACGCGTGACAGTTTTTCAAGCAAATACACAACAAAGAAACAGCACAGACATTCCTGTGGTCTGTGCTCATGTAGGTTTTTATCTTCAACATTTTAAATACTAATTGAATGTAGTGAGAAAGTATTTAGATTTATGCCTTTTGATTGTGAAAAGTGTGGATTTATGGATTACATTCAAGTGATATCACTCTTGGTTTTGTTTTGTCCTGATTATCATTGTGTTGTCCAGTAAAAATGTTTTGAATAAACCATTTAACAACATCTCTCTTACTTAATATAATGTATTTTAAACATTTTTACATCTATGTGATTTCTTGTTCTCTTCATGTACAGGAAATCTTGCTTTGTCATCTTACATTGTGCTTCCCCAGTCCCTGACAAATTAGTCATTATGCGCAGTAAAAAAAAAACCCAGAGGTTTCTATTGGAGTTGTGTGTTCATACTTTCTGTATCCTCTTACACCGTGATTTTTCTTTTCTTCCTTTCCTTCCACCCACTCTCTGTAAGTGTGTGTGTGTGTGTGTGTGTGTGTGTGTGTGTGTGTGTGTGTGTCACACACCTACATAGTGACTTAGAGACTGGGGCTTTTTGCCTAAAGTAAACACATGTGAATGATGGATCTTTCTCTGGATTGTGGGAAAAAGTGTTTGACTTTCACACAAGCTCTCTAAACGGCTATTAAATCCCGTATGTGTACACAAGTCTTGTTTCTGCAGAGGACAGGGACAGAAAGAAGGAAGGAAATATAATTTTTACTGATGGGAATCTTTTGTTTCCATTGGTGTTTCTTGCCTTTGAATTTGTAGGAATAATATCCTTCAGGGTCTTCTGTCACTAATGAAGATGGGAGAATTTTTGTTCCCTTTGAGATATAAATCTACAGTGGGGTGGACTGAGTGGAAGGTCTGGAGGCATTTGCATCGACAGAGCAGTGAGAATGGAGGGCAGAGAGTGCAATAGACATCTCTGTGCTGGAATGTATCGCAGACGGAGCTGGAGACTAGCCAGCTGGAGGAATTCAGAAAGCTATGACTCTGTTTCCGTGTGAAATAGCTACTTAAGACCACTGTGAACAGCTGCCGGACAGTGCCCCCTGCCCCCCCCTTCCACCTCCTCTCTCCCTCCGAAGGGGCTGTAAATCTTGAAGAACGGAGGTGCTGGCGACTTGCTGAAAGGGATCCAGGGAGGATCCTGGGGTTTAGTGCAAAAGGTCAGGTCTGTGTTAGCAGGCCCGGTGCTGAGACTCTCGGCTGATACCCACTGATGACCCGACACACACGCTTGAGGCTGGGGTGCTGTCCACCCTGGAGGAACCATGGATCCCTACTCTGTTGTCGGGATTAATTGAACTGGTGTAAGGAAGAGGGCACTGAAGGGCTGCTGCAACAAGACGGCTTATCTTAACGAAAGGCAGAGGGTCATTTAAGTCATTTGACAAAACCGTGTTCAAATCCATGTAATCTGACAAATAAAGCAGAAAATAACTTGAGTTTGTCTGCAGAATTATAGCAGTGACAGCCTTGAAAAGTGTTTCGAGTGGCATATGCTCCTCTAAAAATGTCAAATAAAAGACATATTGAGAAAAATGACTGAATTATAACTGCGACTGATCCCACATTTGCCTCTGAAAACCAGAGGAGAAAGACGTGGAGGGGTCCCGAGCTCTCTGTTCATCCTCTGTCCCTCCTGAGTCAATTGTTGGGGAAGCATGGTGTCAACCCTGCGCCATCAATCACCCCCTTTCAGAGGAGGGCAGACAAGGCGGGGACCCGCCCCCCAGGACAGGGGGGTGGAAGTTCTCATGCCCTCCCCGCCTCCTGAAGCCCCACACTGCTACAGACAGAACTCCGACAGCTGGTCTGGCCATTAGGGGTAGGCCGAGACCTGAGGGCCCCCGCACAGCAGCAACAGCTGCCAGCCAACTGCCCCCAACCACCCCACCAACACAGCTCTATAAAATCTGTATTAGAACAGCAATTTATTGTCATTCCTTTACATTCCTTCACAAAGATGGCCACATTACACATCATAATGAATCCTTTTCACTTGAGCACAGTATACTGTGTGTAGTGAATGTGTATAAAAATATATATGTAGTTTTCTGTGGCACATGGTTTTGCAAATGTTATTCATTTAGGGAAGCATCATCCATTTTTGTCTTGGTACTTGACTAGCAATTATGTAATTTTGCTCTCGGTGGGTGGCTTTTAGTTGTTTTGATACCATATTTCAGTACTCTTCCCAGAGCTGAAGATGATAGTGTAATCTGACCTGCTGATTTATATGAATTCCAATATTCTTTAATAGTACAACACTTTCTCCCATCTGGAAATATAGAAACCCTTTCTATATCCAGAAGGACAAACTGAGGGTATTGTGAAAAGGATGATTAGACCATTGTTTGTGTGGTTAATTACATTTTATTGTTTATTTATTTATTACAGTCATAAAGTCTTTAATCCATCCATTATCTATACCCACTTATGCTTTGCAGGGTCACAAGGGGCTGGAACCTATCCTAGCTGACACAGTGCTGACACTGGGCGAAAGGCGATGATATTGCTGAAACCTTGTGTGTTTACATTGTTTGTATTGTCAACTGCTTTTGAAAATTGTTAAACTTGGTAAAATGCATATTAACTCTGCATGGCATTAACAGGTTCAATCTCGAGTTAGTTTATGTCTATTGGAGATAATGATGCCTCCACTAAAACCAAAATAAGCTGCAAATTTATGTCACATACTTGACTAAATGGTTATTCTTTATGATGTGATTTGTCATGCAAGTGCCTTCAGCAAAGTTCAGTAATTTTGGTCCAACAATGGAACCAACGCAAGGTATTATTTATCTGGCTGTGACTGTATTTACAATACAAATATGTCTGTGTCTATGTGATTTCAGAATGAGCTTTCATTTGAAGATTGCTGTTTGCAAATGCATCCTGATTGAGATAAATGCATGAGTGTACTCAGTCTTCTGAGTGAATGTGTGTGTTCCACTGGGTAAGAGAAAGAGTAGAGACTAGAGCGTTAGAGGAGATTACGCCACACTCCCTCAGGGTCCTTGTTACTCATGCACTACTGGCGGCTGAGTGGTTCCCACACTTACACACTGAGGTGAGAGAAGCTGCACCCGCAGCCCCACCTGTGCCTCTACGTGTCCCAGCAGAGCTCTCCTGAGCCAGGATCTTCCTTAAGAAAAGAACAGGGAGAAAACACTAAACCTGGCTAGTGCGCAATCAAAGCAACAGCCAGTGCGTAACAATGCTAGTGCACCACTAAGGTATAATTACTACTAAAGAAACCAAGAATGGGATAATTAGCCAGTACCTGCCTACCCCCCAAACTCACCTCCTGTTCCAGCTACACATACACATGCACATTACTGTAGTTTGAAACAAGGGCTTTTTGCCACAAAAACTAGTATGTGCCCTACATCAGAGATGTCATAGACATCAGTTATATTCTCCAGTCTTAAGTCTTACTGTAAGAAGCCAAACAATGCATATATTTGTTGTTGGAGTGTTTTTGCCAGGTTTTTGATGTATGCTTCTATGATATTATGGCTTTGTAGATGGACAGCAGCTATTTGAGAGTGTCTGGCATGAATCTTGCCAATGCTGTCCAATGTGAGACTGTCTCCTTGCCAAAATCAACAGGCCTGCTTGCTTTGTCAGCCAAGCAGTGTCTGATCGCTAAATCCGTCATGGAAGCCCCCGGCCCTTTTGTCCGAGCCCACTGAAGCAGTGTGAGATTACATGTGTGGTTATTACCCCTACCATCCTCTTCTTCATCACACTAGATGGGTTGTGGAAGGCAGCAGCAGAACTAGATCCAGTCAAAGATGTTATCGTACACAGACACGCCACAGCAGCTGTTGTACTTCATTAAAAAGTGGCTGCTGCTATGTGGTCAACTTAGAGACAGAACGCAAGGATCAGCCAAGAAAAAGGGGTGAATTTGGTACATGGTTCGTTTACTGGACACAGATTGAAAGGTGTATGCCACATTCCTTCATCAGGCTATAGCTGGCCTAGAGGCACACTTGAGTGATAAGGAAAGCAGTAATGGAATAAGACAGGGTGGGACTAGAGTCAAGTGTTTGGGGTCGATATGGCTTAAGTGCTCTATGCCTGAGGGCTGACTATCCCGCTTTAAAAAGCAAACTCGTATCGGGTTGTTGACCGCTCTGTTTGTAGTTTATTCCAAATAGACCATCCGTGCACACTCATGCAGAGACTACCCTGATAGATTATCTGTTGTGACAGGGCGTTCTTAGCCTCTCTCGTTGAGAAAGATTGCTGAATTGATGTATGAGGATAATTTTAATTTCATTGCTTTGTTTTCATATATTGAGATGAAACATGGACCATAGGAATTTTAAGACGCAGCTTACTGTTATCTTGTTTCTGATATTATTTTGCTCTTTAGATATAGGTCTCATGGGTCAAGTGTGTGTTTGAAGCAAGTAGTAGCCCTTTTCAGAAAGGTTTGGTTTTGGGGCAGAGTGGGTGGAAGGGGTGGCTGACAGCAGCAGACATTCCACACCACACCACCCAGGGGCAGAGGAGAGAGTAGGGCTTGCAGTAATTCCACTTTTATTAAAACATATTGAAGAAAAACAACATGCTGGTCTATGGCAGGAGGAGGAGAAAATCAGCATGACGGCTGGATCCAACCTCCTCCTCACTATGTGGAGGCTTGTGCCTCTAAGCTTCCATGAATGTTTCATCTTTTCCTCTCAGGGCTCTTATTCCATTTTTCTTCCTTCCTTCCATCTTCCCTCTCCGCCTCCATCTACTGTTGCTCAAACAGCTGTCCAGCCATCACTTCTCAGCCCACTCCTTTAATCTCTCTTCCTTCGTTTGTTCTATCCCGCCCATCCTCTCGCCCCCACTCTATCAATCTCTTGCTCCTCCATTTCCACTCTCATGGCCTTATCTATGGTCATCCACTTCATGTGAGCCCCTCACAACTGCAAGACCCACAGATTTTGCTGTCTGGAAACTCTGTGATGCTCCTCCCTCACTGCCTATCTTGTCCTGTGTTTCGCATGGTGTCCTGCGGCTTTAGGTAAAGGTTGTGTTCCTGGGTGGGTCCCAGGCTGTGTAGTGCTAATCTCTCCTGAATGGCCACTACACCATTATTGAGGCTGACTTTATTGTCTGGGCAATTTTACAACCATGCCTCTGGCCGCACTGACCCCAGTGACCTGGTCACTGTCTCCCCAGCAACTAATGAAGGAGGTGTGATAATGCAAGAGAGAGGAGGTTTCACCTCAGGATGGCCTGACTATTGGGCCCAGGGCAGACACTATCAGCCTGTCACAAATAACTGACATGTTCAATTCCTCTGTCCCTGCTGTTCAGTTATATTAATCTTCCAATATCCATTGCTTGCAGATGTGCCCCCCTGATGCTTCTAAGCCAGCTGGCATTTCCAAAGGAATGTTTAAAATATAAGGTCAGGAATGCATTATACATAGATATGATGTACTGGATTATCCAGCATCCTGACAAAACTTAGCTTAGCTGCGGCCATCTTCCCAGGACTCTGCGGAAGAGAAAGGCAATCCAGACAATCCAGACATTCCTGGGTCCTGTTGTGTTCTCTCCTACTCTCTAATTTAAGAGCAGCTGTCAGGCCCTGCAAACCCTCAACCATCAAAGCTGGGTAAGGAGGTGGGGGCAGTGTGTGTGAGGAACACTGATGCCCCCTATCACACTTTCCAACGTTGTGGCACTGACTCTCAACAGAACACCTGTGGTAGGTAGGGTGGAGGATAGATTACAGGATAGGGGATAGTCACTGCATGCCCCAGGAGTAAAAACAGAAGTCATTTAAGTGATGGTTCTTATAAGAGACATGCACCTATATCCTTTGAGCACCATCAGCCACTAAGACCTGGTCCACACTTATGCGTATAATTACATACAGTACATCTCCCATTTTTTCTTTTCACTCAGTTATCAACCAAACTTTCTTCAGGATTTTCTCATATAAAACCCCCAATTTTAAAAGAAAACATATCATCTAAAATACTGACCTCTTGCTTTTGCTGGCACAGTCAGTTCTTCATACTTGCTCTGGAAACAACAAAATACTGTTGAAAAGGGTGGGGAGATGATCGGTGCAAATAGAGAGCGATCTAGCCAGTTTTTGTTCATTTTGGCATTTGTATGTGGAACCTTTGACTTTCAAACTGTGTTTTCAGCATTATTACGGGCATAGCCAAACTTTATTAGAATAGGTTGAGAGTGTTGGAAGCGTCAGAAGGCAGTGTAGCTCTCATGTATACTTGGACCTTCTTTGTGGTTCTCACACTGGAGAGCAAAGGCTCCTGCTGGGTTGTTTGGACTAAGGCAGGCACCTGCTGCTTTGAGGAGAAAAACAGTCCTGGAATCACCTGTTGCTTGATTCATTCATATCCTTTTAGTCAAAGCAAAGAGTGCTGATTGCACTGTGTGTCATGAGATCCCATGTCTCGGAGGCTTCTCACAGTGCAACGGCTTCCGCCCAACATAGCCAAACCTGAAAGAAAAAATCTGGGGTGCCAATGAAATTGGATTTAAGATTTAAGCATTTTAAAAATGAAACTCTATCATTTCATATAAAACTTGTCATGTAAAATCATGATGTAGTGCTGTATTTGGAGCAACTCTGTGTGTTTAGGTGTGCTCATGGGCTGAGGTTCTCACACTCTGGTGAACATGTTGAGACACGAAGTCCCTCGGGGATCCTAGATGTGGTCCACACTCTACTCTGTACTAACCCTTAATTACACTATTGGCTCCGTTAAGGGACATAATTACTAGGAATCGTTCTGTGATTCAAGCTAGTGGATGCCAATTGATTTATTTTCCTTCCCCTGTCTCCAATGCACATGCATGGACTCAGACTTGCTACTACAATAACATGTTGAATATACAGTAAACAGCACAGATTGTGTCACCCACACAACACAAGATTTCCCAATGTCTTGTCAAAGGTGACTAATGTAGTAATTTATTTTGCTATGCTGGCTCACACCATCAAATTGTTCTTTATACGTTGCATTTGCTGTTGTCAGATCAGTAACATTGAATTGCCCCTCAGTTTATGTTGGGCTGTTGTAATGGAAATCTTTTTTTTAATAATCTTTGTGAATATATGGGACACAGACTTCTTCCTGCTTAGCAGTGGGCTTTGGAGGTGGATTTCCCACATATATGAGAAAGGCCATCTTGGGGGTCTCCTTGACCTGCGCTCCCATGGAAGTGCTGTTTCAACAGCTTGTTCTAATTCCCTTGTCTCTCCAAGCTCCTGTAGGACAAACAGGGAGGAGGAAGCACTGAAGCCCCACATTGCTACAATAAGAACAGCCTTAGGGGCACAAGGAGGAAGAAGGTCAATGCAATCACAGTGGGGCTTGAGGCACAGGAGTGAGGGGGTCGCAAATAAGGGAAGTGGGTAGCCCACGCCCTCATATACTAGGGAATTTCTCTCCTTCACATGGGGTCTGCTCTTTTTGTGGTTTTACGCAAACTGGCCTCCGGTCCTAGACTGTTTGAAGTTCTTCTGAAACCTGAGTCCTTGGTTAGGATCTCATTCCTCAGATCGTGCTGGTTCTACCCTCAACTGTAATGTTTCCATGTGTAATATTAATGCCAATGACAGTGGGTAGGAGTGATCTGGATAAGGCAGGGGGAGTTAATTTTCAAACACAGCAGATAATAAAGAAAATTCTATAGGCACACTGAACTGAATTTCTGGATCTGTTATAATTACCCAACAGACCACATTTCACACCGCAATTAAGCACCACCACCCCTGTGGCTGCTGAAATCAAGACTGAATGAGTGAATGTGGGGCACTGTTTAAATAGTGATCAGATCTGACACTCAGGAAGGAGACATCAAAGAAGGACAAAATGTGGCAAGTCCTTTGGAATCCTTTCGTTTACTTGAAGTCAGAAAGTCCCTCCCGCGGCAGCACTGAAGAGGCCCAAGTGACTAATGCCTGGATTTCCTTTTCAGCACAGCCCTCACAAAATACATTTTCCATAATGTCATGTCTTGGTCAAAGGAGTGTTGAGTGGATAGTTGAATGACCGTGCAGGATGAAAAATACAAGGCCTGACATTTGCACTTCTACAAGCGCAACAACAGCATTACAAATAATGTTTTCCATTTGGGAAATGGTACAGAAATGTAAAACTTGAAGTTAAAACGGGTTTTAGATTTTAATTAATGTGAGGAAGGGATAGGTTTGACCTTGACTGAGTTGAGTGAAACCTTTAAACAGGTGGGGGTTTCATTGTTACACACTCTGGATTTTGAGTTATTTGGATATTTGGTCTTCTCTACACACATGTGCAGCACACACAAGATCCATACCCCTGCTTTAACAAGGCTAAAACCTGTTTCATCTCTCTGTCCTGATGGGGCTTTGGCCTGAGCGCTGGCATGTTCAAAGCAACAAGAACTCCTAAAGTGACAGGCACTCGGGGCATACAATCCTCCTGATGACAGAAACACATGCTCTGTGTGGGCCAATGGTTGGCTTTATTGCCCTAAGTGACTCAGTCTGGCACCCTGCACATTCTAATGTTTTCCATCATTCAGTTGCATCCAACTCTCTACATCCACCCCTGACTAGTCCTCTCATACCCTGATGAGACTTTCTCTTTTTTTTCCTTTCTTTGCCAGACATATCACAGCTAGGCCACTATATGCAGGTTTCAGCAGCTCTGATGTTTCAGTGAATGAGTATTTATATATGTATGTATCTTAGCTTTGCTGCTGCTCCACATGCAGATGGCAGGCTGTGTGTATTTGTTTATGCTGCTGGGTGAGGGGACTCTGTGGGAAAAGCTGCTCTCCACAGTTGGGATCGATGAGGGAGAGATAAGAGTGCTCAGTGGCCTTGGCTGAGCATGCATGAAAATCCTTTTCTTGTGTGAGAACGTCCTCCCCATTTTTGCAATTTCTCCGTACTATGAGAAGCAATAAGGTCACCCGGAGAATTGCTCCCTATGCTGCAAAAAATAGGACAGCATTTAGTGGCTAAGGAAAAAGACCAGCTAAAAATTGCCCTTAAAATGTTCTTGTTATGAAGGCACCTTCATATTAGTTAAAGCTTCTGCTAACCTTCTCCAGAATCACAGATGTGGCAAGCAAATGTCAAAAAATGCCATAAAACTGCTACAAACAGTTGTGACATGCAGTGTAATCAGGGTCTCCTGAAACCAAACAATGGTGCTCTGGTTCCAGAAGTGCAATTCAAGTTCAATATCCATCATTTGTACTCTTAAAACATTGTAGTTGTGTTATAGCACTCTGGTGGAGGAGTCTCATTAATTAATGTTCTTGTAAGCTACTTCATCCAAGGAGGAAAGTTGTATACAACTTGCCACTTATACTTAACAGATGGATACCAGTTTGATAATAGTTCTATGTTCTGCTGACTATTTCAGAAAGTGCTTTAGAGGCAGTTATGCTATACTATTAGAATTAATTGAACAATTATATAAAAGTAAGGCAAATCTTGGATAAAGTAAATATTGGGTACATCGCAAAATACAGAGGCATTACTGTACATTAATTTTCATCATCCATTTGTACCTGATGTACAGTAAATCAACACAGACTACTTAGTCAAAACAAGCTGTGAATGTGTCTTGTCCAGAATTCTTCGCGAATGAATCAAAATACGATTTTCCGACTGAAAATTGACATTTTTTTTGCAGTGTACCATTTTTCTTCTTCTTTCATTCCTTTTTTAAAAACTGTGTGACAGATTTGTACACACCACAAGAATCCTGGAATTTTAGAATGTCCCTGTGTTTCTGAATCTTTCCCATCAGCGCTGGTGCTCAGCGTGGGAATCAAGGGCAGTGATAGGGGGATGTGGGAGAATAGGAACTGTCTGTCAGTCAAACACATAACATTTAGAGGAAAGAGGCTCCGATAGGGAAGGCACCCTAACCTCCTCTTCTCTTCATCCCTGAAGTCAGAACTTTAATCGCAAATCTTTCGTACCGTACATGTGTAAGCCTTGAGTGATAATGAGTCTCTGGGAGCCCAACGGTAGATGTAAGGATAAGACAGTAACCTGCTCATACATGACCTTCCATCCACATCTTCCACTCAAACTCATCAAGCTGATCATTATCTCTCACTTATCATACTCGCTCTCTTAAACACACCAACACACTTTCTTGCATACTATCCACTGCCTGCTGCTGTCATGTTGTTATGAGATTTACAACTGGGTGTCTTAACTGTACGCATCTCAGATATCATCCCTGCACCCAGAGTGGAAGGTGTTGAATAATGCCTCTGGGAACTGGTGCTCAACCTCTGCTTTTCCCTTCAATCTGTATCACACAGTAATGAAGATTTTCTCTCTCTGCCCGATAGCAAATATATATCACCTTTAACAGGCACACATTCCAGTGCTAGCACCATGGGAAAACACAGAGCAGGAGCAAACACATTGTTCTCAGAGTGAGTATAAGGACAGAAAGAAAGAAAGGCAGGGGGTTGGTGAGGGTAGCTGAGTAAGACAGAGAGGAAAAAATGAGGCCATAAGACACCACGGGCTAAAACTACAGAAAAGGTCAAGAGTGAGAGAAAGAAATTATTTCTTAAAACTGTTTTAAATCAATACAGATACAACTGAGTGACTTGAAGAAGAAGTCATAAGCAAGAGAGAGCATAAGCACAGTGAGTGTGTCAGCCTCTTTTCTGGCCCTCCTTTGTGGTGGCTGAAGCGGCCCTGTGTGTGGTCTGAGTGGTTGCCGTCTTCGAGGAGTGAGCAGATCTCTCAGACACTTCAGACTGCAGTCTCACACACAGCCTCTGATGAGCGCAGAGCAAAGAGGGAGAGGTCCAATAAACAAGGCCTGTTTGATCCAGCCGCAACCCAGCAGCCTGCCAAGTTCCCTTTGTCTTAGAGAGGACACCACAGCCGTCACACAGACAGCCGTCTACCCACCGCTCCTAGCTGCGGTGAGGGGCATCATTCACATGCTGCCGTGCCAGCAGAGTCAGAGAGAGAGGGAGAGAGAGGGAGACAAAGACGTGGCTTGAAAACGGATAGAAAGGAAGAAGCGCATAAAACAATCTGCATGTGCATTGCGTCACTGTACCAAATGTTAATGTCTGTGTTTCTGTTTCCATCACCCAGTGTTCTCTAAACAGCTGCATGAGGCTGTTGTGCCACATGCAGGTGATTAGGTGGCGATGCTTGTTCGGAGCTGTTCCACATGGTCCTCATCATTCTGTGATTGACTCAGCCCACTGCTGCTGGGGGATACACTCTAGGACTGAGTTTGCAAATCCTTGTGAAATATGCCAAGGGAGAAAGCCAAATTCAGTAAATTTGATACTGTACATAAGTGGAACCAGAATATTTGTGCCATTGTTCTTTTAGACAGTGATCTCCTTTAAATACAGAACCTTTTTAAAAAAAACAAAAAACAATAGGACCCCATTGTCTCATCTGCATCAGGATGTAAATTTGAAAAGAAACAGACACATTTTAGCAATGCCGGTTAATATAATGATAGTTTCCCTGAATTCCCCGCCAAAAACACCAAAATAAATTGTAACAAAATGGGACTGTGTACAATGTTCCTTTTCTATTTTCCTTATTATTAACAGAACAGGATGAAATTAGTGTCTGATTTCAATTTTTTGGGCTCTCGGTTTTTGTACATTGCAATGAATTCATACAACCAGGCCAAGGAATTCACCTCAACTGACCCTTATGCAGGCGCACAACAACTCTCGGCAAGCCTCTTCAGTTTCACAGAGAAGGCTAGCCAAACTGTCATATTGCATAATGAAAATGGGGATTTTGGGCTGAAAAATGCTTGGGTGAACTTGTGTTCTATGCCCCTTGGCCCAGTGATGATTGGAGAGGCTCCAGCTGAGTGGCAGAGCTGTGCTTATCTTAATGAAATACCATTTTGTAGAGTCGATCTTCTAAGTCGGGTTTTGTGTGCTAGATCCCTGTGTTCCTCTTTAGATAGGAGGAAACTCTAAACTGAGCCCATCAGGTGCAACCGGCAAGACTATTTCCCACAGTTGAGGCCCAGGCAGGAACAGCCAGATATCTGACACTAATCACCCATTAAAAGTATAATGCTGTTTTGCACCAGGCTAGAGAGAGAGCGACAGTGACAGCTGCTGCTACTACGTCCAACTGAGGGATTCTAGGAACACAGACAAAACTCCTCTAGAAGACTGGGGAATTGTACTTTGTTCTTTTTCTCTTTCCAAAGCTGCAGGGCTGCTTTGTTTTTTCAAGTCAGAGTTTGAGTAAATGAGACTGTGAACGAGTGTAAGTGAAGAGAGAAAGAAGAGGAGGGCATGAGATCATGGGGATTTCTGAATGAAATGAATCATACTGAGGAAAAGTGCACAGTCATTCACCCAAAAGATGAGACAGGAAAAGGGACTAGGGATGATCCTCAGATCAAAGTTTATCCCTTGTCCTCGCTCCAGCATCAGTTTTCTTCTCAGTGTTTCATTCTTTCCTTCACGACTGTCCCTCAGTACAATCTTCTTTACTTTAGTGGCCTTCTAGAGGACTGATGTTATGCTGGCCTGTGCTTTGGTCACAGATCGGCGTTGGGTTTAACAGCATGCCAAAGAAAGTGCCATTCCACAAGCGTCTGCAAGAGGGGATCAACGTTAAGCCAAAGAGAGCGGTTTCAGGGCAGTTTTAATGCAGCACCTGTCAGGGCTCAACTCAGGCCCAGGATTCTGCAGGACCCTGCCTGTGCAGCTGTGGGTCCAATCTGAACTTCAGCCAGGAGCAGAGGCCAGGATCCACTCTATCCCCTCCCACTGGCTTCTGATCTGTCAGCACACATAACAATGAAGCTCCTCTGTGGGTGCTCTGACCTCAGCAGGCCTGTAATCTAATGATATGGAATATGTCTGTGGTGATCTAGTGGCTCCAGGAATGCAACTTGCACAAGAATGCTTGGTTTCAAAACAGTATTATGGAGTTTCAGTTTGACATCGTGCAAGTGTGCAATAGGCAGAACATGTGTCAAAACATTCACAAATTGTAAGCTGTATCTGATTCTCTTGTTTGTGATCTTTCAATCATAGCCTTTCTTGTTCCCTTTATCTTGTTATATGCTGAACAAAAATAGGGAGAACACAGACATTCAAAAAAAGAGAGCAAAAGGAGATAGAAGAATTGGGGAAAAAACAATGAAACAGAAATCGGACATGGTCTCCGGGGACTAAATGTTTCAGACAATCTGTCTTAATTACTATTGTAAACATCTCGGGTTAAACGTCCACTCAAAACATGCAAGTGGATATTTTCTGCTCAGTTGAATGGAAAAATGTGTGGCCCCCAGCACCTCTCTCTCAGAACTCTGGTCTCTTGAGATAGGGAATATTAAAGAGGCTAATGTGACTCGAGGGCTCTGGGCTGTGCTTGCAGGCCTGCCTGCTTGTGAATGTCCATTTATAACCAGATTGGTCCAAATAAGCAGAGGAAGCAAGAGCTGCACTTTCCCACAGTACTGCAGGAGGCCAACACGACTTCCCCTTTATAGTTCATGACTGCATGGAAACTGCACTCCCACTAAGAGCTCACAGAATGGGCGGACTGGTGGACCGTGGCAGCCCAGATAACACAACTTGACCAACGCTGAATCTGATTAGCCAACTTGAAACCAACCATGCACGCTGATAGTGGCAGCACTGGACACAGTCATGGAAAGACTGGAAAGTGCATCAACCTGAAAATAATTCCCACCACACAAGTGATAAATGCAACAATCAATCAAACAAACTTAAAATATCATTAGGGTGCAAGCCTTGTGGACTAAATAGTCTGTTTGACGTTTACAACTAGTCCAATCCTTTTTATTGTTTGGTGAGGCAATGACAATTTCACCCAACTGGATCATGACCGCTTTCAGCTGCAGGTAACCAAATCTGCTCGCCACCTGCTACCACCCAGTCCTGCCCAGGTTCGCTCTCTACAACAAAGCCTGTGTGACCTCCACATCAGTCCAACTCACGTTCCCTACTCAACATGACTCCTCTCAGACTTCTCATCTGCATGCCTGTGTCTTTGAAACCCCCTTTGTGCTTTTTTT
>NTHP01000103.1:122435-173370 GCA_003416845.1 Oplegnathus fasciatus
TTTTTTTTTTTTTCTGCAGCAGGTCCGTTTTGTGGGTATCTTATTTCTTATGCTGCAGCTTGGGGCCTGTGGCTGGACTGTGACGTTTTTCGTTCTGGTTTTTAAAACCTCTGTAGCCATACACTCTGGAGGTTGTGACCCCTGTGTGTGTGTGAGTGACAGGAAGGAACGGAGTCTTTTAAGAGGATTTACTGTGAATTAGCACGCTGATTTGATGCTCTTTTTCATCGTGCTGTGTTCCGGCGAGAGCAGACTGCTCTGGCCCCTGTACAGATGGGCAGATTGCATTTCAGCCACTTTTTAAAGAGCCATGCGCACAACGGATATATTCCGGCAGTGTCATTGGTCAACTGTCACATCTGTCAGCTATATTCTTTTGAAGTTGAATTTTAAGAATATGTGTGTTCAAACCCTTAATCTCTCTGCATCATTTTTCACACTAATCCCCTCTGTTTACAAACTCATGGTATCCTAACTTCACAGACCGTAATCACTCACAAGTATGTCAAGGGTAGCCACATTTGATATCCTCAAGGTACAATAGGCAGTGAAAAACAGCACCAAAGTAATCTTTCTCGTGTTTTCACATTTTCCTCAAGTTCAGATTGGATAGAAGAGCACAATGGTTGCTGGTGAAGTGAGCCAGCTCTCTCTAATCAGTTTGGAGGGCAGCTGTGTAGCAAAGACTCAACAGTTACCATCCAGCTGGCTCAGACTCTGGGAACCAGCACGAAAGGCTAAGATGCACTTTACACCATTACAAGCCTATGCATGGTCTCTGTCTCTCTCTCTCTTATTTTCTTTCCCGCTCACTCTTCTCTCCCTTTCTATCTCTTTCACACACACAAAAATGCAGCGAGATCACACCAAATTGCACCAAGTTTTTGACTTTTACCCCCTGGTTAAACTATAATCTGTGGTTCTGTTCCAGGCCTTCTTCCAGCTTTTACAGCGTCATGTGGTTCAGGATTCCCACATTACAGAGAACTGCATGTGGTGTGGGCTGCATGTTCCGTTTCCTGCAGATTAACTTTGTATGCCTCCCTCTTTACTGTGACAAACGGAATCAATCTAATGTAAATAAGCATTCCTAACTTTCAACAAACCTATGGCCCCTGAAAACCAAAAGCCCCCCTTAGTTGAAAGCTAGAGAATTCCACCAGGAGATCTAAACTTCCCTCTCTCCCAGATCTCAGGCTTGCCTTCCCACAGACGCCCCAGGCTCAATGACTTTGACTTCCCACATTTAAGAGTGACTAAAAAAAGCATCTTCAAATTGCAACCATAAGTTCTCTCTCTTTTCCTCCTCCTACACACACGCTCTTACAATCCTAATGGGGGTCCTATACACTGGGAAACTTCAATTCTCCAGTGTAAAAATTAGTCGTATTTCCCATTTCACCTGTCATTCTCTCCATCAACAACACAGTAACACTCTGAGAAAAGCCAGCGATGTTGTTCTATGGGATGCATACTGAGTTGGAGCTTCCAGTGAGAAAACAAGTAGACTGGGGAGGGATGAAGAAAGAGAAAGAAAAAGAGAGCATGGAGATGGAGCCTCCTGGCTGACTGCACAAAAGGGTCAGAGGTCTGTTCCCTGAGGATATGTGAGTTTGACTCCTCCACAGAATGAAATAGATCCACTTAGTGAAATCACTTCCTGTCAGTGTTTACAGGGTGGTAAGAACTTGGGTAACAGTGTGGCACAGCAGGAGAGAAGAAACTGGACTTTGTGTATGTGTCTTGTGATATAGAGCTTGAATAAACAATCAACAAAGTTTGGCTGTTCTGTACAAGCAATTAATCTTACTGTGAAAATTAACTTTGTACAGATAATGTGGAGTAACTTTCTTGCCCATTGTAAATCTGTCTACAGTGCAAGCTTTATCTTGCTCAGAGAGTTTTTTTAGGCTTGATGTTGCTGTATGGAACTTGATCTCTGTGAGATAGTCTGACAGTTTATCCTTCACACTTACCCCAGCAGAGAGAGAGGGAATGGAGTGTGATAGGTGTGTTATTGTTGCATTTTCAGCGAAACTATGCTGGCCCATTCATGGGGCCTCGCCGATAAAGTTGACATCAGAAAGACTACACTACAACCGCAGTCTTATCTCACGTACCATGTAGTAGGCCCACATCAGGGTTCATGGAAGCGCGTACAAGCTTCAATGCAAGAAGGGCCAGGGTCTGGCCAGGAAGCAGAATATGCATCCTTAGTAGACATTACAGAGTGGAGGAGGAGGAGGAAGACTTCATGGTCAACACCAAGGGCAGCGTGCAGCTGGATAAGTCCTGGTAGTGTAACAGATTCTGATAAAAATATGCAGTTGTGGAATGTAACTACATACATTTACTGAAGTACTATACTTAAGGAAAAATTTGAGGCACTTGTACTTTACTTGAGTATTTCTACTTCATGCTGCTTTATACTTCTATTCCACTACACTTCAGTAAGAAATGCTATACTCTTTATTCTGCTATACAGTATCTGTCTGACAGCTTTAGTTAATGATTAATTTTCAGATTAAGATTTTACCTATAAAACATATGATGAGCTCATAAAATATGAAGCCCTGTTACAGACTAAAATACCCAATAGCACATGAAATTGTTAAGATTAGCTCCACTTCAACCACTACAACAGTAAAATGCTACTTTCACTTTAATGCATCAACAGTGTAACGCTCACAGGGGCCATTTTTCTGAATTATGAGTACTTTTGGTTTTGATGTTTTCAGTACATTTGGCTACTAATACTTGCTTACTTTTACTTACGTGACATTTTCAATGCAGGGCTTTGGCCATGAGTAGGCAATTGACAGATGTTGTTTGTTAGTGTAGCTTGGTGTTGCTGAAATATCTGGTTCTAGAGCTTTATACAGTATAAACCTTAAATGGGCATAAAAAATAACCAAAAATGAACAGGCTACAACATATTTACTAACCATGTTATACCTTCTGAGACTCATAAAACACGTCTAATCATCAACTCTAGTGTGAGAAAATGAACACTTTGCCGGACATTTACGTTTACTAGTCCCATTGGAAATATTCTGTCAGAGCTCGTAGCAGCAGAACTGTCACCAGCCCCAATAGTGGCCCGTCACACACCACTGCTGCTGAAAGCCCCTTGTCTCATCTGGCTGACTGTTTAAAAACACACAACTCTATGAGGGTCTTAGTCAAACAGAAATATTTATTTAAGTCTGTCATGGTCCATAACTCACAATCCAAATGGCCCTTAGTGACTTTCATCTCTCTACCTCAAGACATAAATGCATTGCTGCATTGACAGTCACTGCATCATGATGACATAAGATTCCGTAAGAGGAAAAGAACTGTATAAAGCATTCTCCCTCATTTTGTTTTTATCTTTTATATTTTTTATCATTGTGCAGCTCAGTAGAGGAGAGTTAATGCAGGAGTCCCCTGTTGAAACCACCAATAATCGCCAAACAATCTGAGGATAGCAAATAAATATGCCAAAAAGAGTTATATGACCTTGTTTAAAAGAATAATGGAGCGCTCTTTATAGCTGTCACTACAATAGCGGTAGTAAAACAAAGTCATCATCTCCAAAATGTGGGGCCACAAAGCATTTCCATGTCCCTGAAGCCTGTTAACATTAGCAGACAAGTCAAAAGCTATTAGTTACAAAAATAGAAGAGCTTTTGCTACTACTGTGTACTGTTTTTATGCTTTACCCCATCATGCTGTACTTTATGTGTATGTGTTGTGTCACATCCCCATTTAGAGAAAAAAAAACTGAACAGAAACTCAGGTTATAACCCCACTCTTGGCCCTCCGCAGTGGGGTTGTGAGAGAGAAGTTTTTTTTCCCCAGGGTCTCTCCCACGCCATCTCCCTCATTCCCCCTTCCCCTCCTCTTTATATGAGAATAACCATAAATCACAGCCACATCCAGTTTCGACCAGCACAGAGCTAGAAATTCACTCTGTTACACTAACAGAGTTAGGCTCAGTGGTGTTGCAGAACAGACACACCTTTTGCAATAGGCCACAGATATAAAAGTTGAGTCATAGCAGCAGTGGTGCTTTGGGGAAAGGCTCAAAAGTGCCGAATGCAATGATTGTTCAGGCTACAGTCACACACTCAGGCACGCAGACACACACACACCCCTCCTCCTTTTCTCCCTGACTTAAATGCCAAAAACAACTATACACGTCCCTCTCTTGGGCTTCATTAGATGGAAAACATAAAAGATAAATAAATGAACTAACCCCAAAATTGTTGTGCTTGCGTGGGAGAGTTCAAAATGCCCCAAAATAGTCTTTCGTAAGGCCAAAGGAATGAGGGTCTGCATCATTTCACCATACAAGGCCCTGTTCTCTGTACCCAATTCCCTGCCGAAACCCTCCACCACACTCACCACAGTGACCGGTCTGCTGCCACAGGGACCAGACTGCTGTGGCTTCCGCACATTTTCTTTGTGCTTTTGTTCTGTAGCATTCTCTCTTGTGTGTGCAAACACTTAAATGCACACTCAGCCACATTAAGGCTGCGTACAACATTTCTTCTACTCTCTCAAAGTGTGCATCTGAATTCAGTGCATATGTTCCTGGGTTCCACTGGACTAAGTGGCTCCTGGTAGACTGATTGTGTTGAAGCATGTCCCTGTTTCCACATGCGCATGCTGTGGAACAAACATGACAGACAAATAGTAGCACGTCGCACATGGCATCAGTTTCTTGATAATGGGAGTAAGTCTTTCAGGAGTAACCTGAGAAGTCATTCGACTCTGCAGACGCAGAGTTGAAAGAGCACTTTACATTGGCGGACAGAGACTCACACAAACAAGACCTTTTAGACAATAGAATCACTCATAGACACACAAACAAGTACACACTAATCAAGTCCAGACACCCTTGCTTTCGTCATTTCAGTCTTGCTGTGGTGTCACTGCACCCACCTACTTTACATGTCTGTACACACTTCAGAGGCTTGTATACACCACTTTGTTTGTGTCTATTTTCATTTGTGTGCATACAGTGTGTGTGTTTTTGTTGTGTGTGCATGTATGTCTACAGCGTTGTGTGGGTCAGTAATTCAATATTACTATGATGTCAGCGCTGTCGCAAACATCATCAGCCCACTATGATTGCGGTGTTTATCTGTCACTGGCCAACAAATGGATCCAAGTGACACAAAAGCATATACAGTTAGAGCCAACTGAAATACTTGTCTGGCTCAAGAGAGTCAGTAGGGATAATCCTGTGTTCCTAGACCCTCTGACCTCCAGACGTTTAGTAGTGTTGGCACGTAGCTGGAGCTGTCAGCCCAGCATCTATGGGAGATCTGTGTTTAATTTGCAAAAGTGGACCTTGCCAGAATACAGAGAGAGAATGAAGGCGAGAGAGGGAGTGGGGGAAATGAAGCCAGTACTTTTGTCTGTGTGTTTGAGTGCCAAGCGGACCTGCATTTCTGAACTCTGTTGCGAATGATAAGGCTGGGGCTGGACGTCTCTGAGATATGTGTATGTGACAGACAGAGCCATTTTGAGCCTTCTAGTGGTTCTGTGTGTCTGCTCTGGAAAGAGTTGTGCAAGTGGTTGTATTTTTCAGTATGTGGGTGTGGGCAAGGGTGCGGGAAAGGAGGGGGGAGTTACTGTGAAACCGAGTAGTTAATAGTCTGAGTTTGTCTGCAGATTACTCTGGCATGGGCCTGGGCCCACAGGCCTGGGAGAATCGACCGCTCTTCAAAATTACCCAACTGTGAGCACAACCCATCTCAAACAGCTATAGTACCCAATCATGGGGAGCTGGTCGTCACAAAACCACACATAGAGCATAAGACAGAACAACTAATCCTCACTGATGGTTTCGTTGTAGAAATGGTTGTTTTACTCTCAGTTCCTTGGTTTGTGTGTCCAGACTTGTGCAAGGGGGTGTGTAGAGCCAGTAAGTTGGGGGATGAAAGTGACAGGTAACGGTGATTTCTGTCAAGTTTTTCTGGTTCTACTCAGTGACTGGGACAGTCAAGCTGAGGCCTGCCCTCTTCCCTCCAGCCTGGGAACCAAAGCAGTGATGCCTGCTTGCCTAAGTACCTGGCTGCTCTCACTGGGAGCCGTTCCCATCCCACTCATCTGTTTATTATTTTCCTGTGAGGGCTTGTGTTGTAAGAGGAGAAAGGAGGGGGGTATGGAGGTCAAGTTGGAGGGAATATTCTCCCATGTTTCATTGACAATATCTCTAGAGACTGGGATGATGGGTTTTTGAACATGAAGAAGTCATAAATATATCTGAGGGGAACTGGAAAACATGTGTTGTCTATGGCAGATTTTGGTTAAGAATCCGCAGTGTTCATGTAATACTAGGCCCTTTATTTTACTAGGCTTGGACTTGGAAGCAAGTGATTTTGTGAGGTGTTCGGATTGCTCCACTGGTTGGTTCGCTTTATGTCAGGAACAAAACATAAGAGGACACTAACCCCAGGCAACAAGACACAGGAAACAAAGCTATAAAAGAGAAACGCTGAAAAGAAAAAAGCACATACACACTGTGCATAATAGACATGCGAGAATATCCCAGCTTACATCATGTCCTCGTTGAACATTAGTGCATTTTGGCTGCAGGTTTGAACACCTAGTTTCACATGACTAAGTAGACATTACTCATCTACTGAGGTATCACACTTCTAGTCAAGTTGAATGCATAAAACCCATACATGGTAAATAACTTTCCCTGTGACAGTCTCAAATACACATGCATTTGTGTTTTGGCAGACTGAGAGCAAGAAGAATTGTGCGGGTAGCTGTGTAGCCAGTTGTTTCCACCGCTGCCCTGAGGGTTTCTGGATAGAGTTGCGACATCAGCTGTGGGTTTTGTGTGCTGCGGAGAGTGGGCACTGGGTACATCTGACCTCTGACCTTCCCACAGCCTCAGGAGGAGAGGCCTTTTTACTGAGAAAGGGAAGACCCTCTTGCCGGTCCCACATGGTTCTCTCAAACTCACATTCCAAGGGATGCTTTTCCCACCATGGACCAAACACATTACTCTGTTCTTTCCTGGCAAAAATTCAAGGAAGTGGGCGATCACATGAGTGGGGTCCTGCCCAGTACTCATGGCAGACCTGACCTTCAGCAAATGCCACAGTTAGGCCATTCTCCACAGGTCAGGGGAAATATGGAGAGGGCCTGGATCTGGGAGAAAGGTCTTGCCTCTCTAATCTGGCATAGAAACATTTGGTTCGTATTCCATCAAAAATATTTTCATTTTCAACTACAGTATATTCATGACGAAATTCTAAGACATGGGATATGCATACTATAACATTAGCAAAATGATATTTAATGTGTTTATTTTGATACAGAAAATTTCAAATGTTCATTCTATCTGTTTTGGTGACAGTTAAAGTGTGTAAGACTGTTGAAGTTACTCTGAATGATGGCAGAGATATAATTACTGTCTCAAGCTTTTGGTTTTACCTTAAAGGTTCTGTAACAGTCAGAAAATGCTTGTTAACAATGACACCTGTGGCCGTTAAATCAACTGCAGTCAGCATCCTGTTGCACGCATCGGCCAACAGTGATGTGACACACATGAGACTGAACGTGATTGACAGGCAACATGTTGATAGCTTGCTTTTCATTTAAGTTGTTTAAAAAAATGTTGACAGCTTGCGAGCCAGCTTTATCAATCGCTGTTTGTCTAGCTTTCACCGAGAGGCTCAGCAATGTCAGCATGGCTACATTTGCTGGATGATAACGCTAACGGTGAGCGGACTAGAGGGAATATTATAAATAAGATGTGTTGCCTGTGTGGAGGTGTGAGTCTGTGTTGTGGTGTGTGCCGGTCGTTTGTTGACGTTAGCCATTTACTACAACGTTATGATCCCAGAAAAACAGATTTTGCTGTGATTTAATTGCAATAAACGGATCAAAAGGATGTTGAAATAAGTATATCATGATGCTGATTTGTAAAAAGTCTGAATTCATGCTTTGTCAGATCTGTCTGCAATATGGCAGACAAACAACAAAAATGCTTGTTTTCTGAATGGAGTTCGGATCGATCTGGGCTATGCTAACATTGTAGCTGCTCTATCAACATTCAGAATAACATCATCTAAATTAGGCATAAATGCGGCAGCGACGTTACTGTTTACGCACATAGATATCTCCATATTGTGTAACTTGTGTAACATTATATCTGTATAAATATGAAGCAGTATCATAGAGCTAACGTTAGCTAGTGTTGCACACTGTTAACGCTGTAGCGGAGCTGAAGAGAGGAAAGGCACTCGGGAGCGCGCAAAACCACCCATAGTCCTTACATATAAATCAGTCCACAGGGTGTTACAGTCAGCCGAGAAAGTCGGGGAAGGTCTCACTTTTTAAGTTATGTTAACAATCTGTTCACACATTGACAACAAAAAATTATTAAAAAACACTTAACACTTACTATCATCACAATCATCTGGTAAATTAAATATGATGGATATGGATATAAATACTGTACAGATCAACAGATCTGTTACAGTTTCACACAAACATCCCAGAACAGTGGACTACCAACAACACTGGTATAATGGAGTGAAAGGACATTTTCCTGCAGTTGTTCGTATGTTGTTAAAATCATGTTGTGTCACATTTTCTCAATAGAATGAAGTGATTTGTGTGAGGTCACTACTGAAATCTAATAATACTGCTCTATCTATAAATCTATCTAATAATATTGTTCTCTGACTCTTGTGAACTCTTGGGATTAGTTTAAGACGGAAAATATTCCTGCACACAGTCATCTTATTAATTAAAATTAAAGAGCGCTCCCTGATCTTGTCACAGTATCCTAAAAGCACTATCAACAAATAGGATTACATGTATCATTTTGTCTTTGAAGGATCTTTGCTTTTATGCCTAAACCATCATTTCATGACAAAACAAGACTGGCACCTTTGGTAAGCTTTTTGTACTGGCATTTCTGTACAGAGTAATTCCAAAACATCCAAATGATACGACAAGGACTGTAATAAAAAAAAAAAGAATAAAAATGTCTTTTTATTTTATTAGTCCTTGCAGTCAGATGTGTCCTCTGGGTTGGACCTTGCCTATTTTAGGAGCAGTGGGCAGCTACAGTAAAGTGCCCGGGGACCAATCCCAGTTCTGCGGCCAGTAGCAATGGCTTGAGAGTTCATATTACCTAATATGCATGTTTTTTAGGGTGGTTGGAAACTGGAGCACCCAGAGGAAACCGAGGAGAACACATGGAGAACATGGATACTCCACACCAAAAGGCCCCAGCCGGCCCCGGCCCTTCAACTCAAAACCTATATACTAAGTCCAACTATATGGGATCAATACATATACAATATACTGCAGATACATGGCAAGGCTAATCAATGCTCCCTTCTACACTGACCACATGTTCTCTTGTACATCACATCTAAACCTTATATCAGTCGTTTGTATCCCTGATCCCTCCCTGTCGATGTTACAAATATTTTTATTCATCCAGTACTCCAGAGGGTGCATTTGACTGTCTGAATGATGATAATAAACTTTCCACCTCTTCTTCCGGTTTTAGTCACGTTTTTATGTCTGGATGGGTCCTGTGTTTATATAAAACATATTTTTAAAAAATGTCATCTTTTAAAGAACCTGTTTTTTTATAACTATCTACTATAAACTAAACTGAACTAAATAAATTAGTTTGAAAGGTATTAATATGTAATGTATTGCTATCATGAGAATTTTTTCAACCTAGAGTAAATCTAAGAGTTCTGTAAAGAGTAGCCTATGTAAACATGCAAAAATGGGCTGTAGATACTGTACATGGAGTTTTGCTGGTGGTTGAGTTTGACTGAGTAAAGTATTCATGCGTTTTGAAAGTGGTCAGTGACTGAAAGATGATCCACAGTTTACAGCTGTTTACTTACTTAAAGTGTTTTGAAAACGGGACCTCAGTATTGAGAAACTGTAAGACATATTTATATATTTCAGTAAGAGGAAGAGGGCATATTTACAGTAAGAGGAGCATTTTGTTTTTCACAATTGTTAACAAGCATTTCTAAAAATAAGGCTCAAAACTCTTCACACGAAACAGGAAATCACAACGAAACTGACTTCTTCTGCCTTGCAGTACTTGCTTTCACCCTTTCTTACACTTTTCTACTTACTATGTTTATTGTTTTGCTCCAACATACCAAGACAAATTCCTTGTATGTGGAATCCTACTTGGCAATTTCTGATTCTGAAAAAGCACAACATCACATTCTGTATCTCTTGCAAAAAGAAACAGTTTATGAGATGTATTATAGATTTTAACAACACACTAATTTACTTTAATTCTTTTTAAATTTACCTTTTCAAATCTTGCTTTACATTTTTAGCTACACTGTACTGTATGCCAAGTAATGAGATCCAGTGACAGCACACAGAACCTGGAGTGATGTATCCAGCTCTGGATAGTGCCCACATCAATATGACCACATCCCCCCATTGCTTTAGGAACAGGCATGTGCGCATAGGGATGTCATATACCTTCCAACACTGAAAAGAACTCTTCTATAGGATTCAGATGGACAGGCCCAGTGGCACATACTGTACTTTGTAGTGTACTGTGGATGACAGTGCCTTCCAAATGAACAGAAGACTGGGTGTAGTGTTTTCCAAAGAGTGACATTTAGAACTACAAACTGAGTGAAAGCAGAAAACATGCATGCGGTTTTGCAGACATTCATTTATTTTGTACACAGGTTTTAGGCTTCAGTGATTTAGTCTCAGGTTCCAAATTTAGTGTGTAAACATTTGTAACAGTAAAAACTTTAAAATATCTGTGCATAACATATTTAACTTCTAATGAATAACTTTTGCTGAAGTGGAGTTAAAACTGATTCAGTTCCAGTTCTGGACAGTCGCGTTTTTCTCACTTAATCATTTTTCCTCTTTTCCTCTGTAATGTATCTTGTAGCCATGTTTGATTGCACATACTGGTTGTGCATTCTTTTGTGTAAGGAAAACTGTAATCTTCAGCATAGTCAGGATGTGACCACCGCGTATTCATCAGGAATCCAGCACAAGTCTTCTCCCTCAGGGATAGTCTGTACATTGCAGCACTTCCCCTCCGGCGACCGAAACCAGGCTGTGCACAGACAAGCAAAGTTAATGTATGCCAGGGCTCAGTGTCTTTGCCTCAGGGAGAGCCACACACCATCTAGATGAGTAGATTAGATAGAAGGAAGATGAAAGAGAGAAAACAAATCAGAGGCCAAGGTGGGAGGAGGAGGGCCGGAGAGAATAACAGTATGGTGTGATTTTCTCTCTATTGCATATGCACACACACCCATAAACAAGCGTAAGGAGGAGAAGGGCTGTAAAAAATAGAAGTGAAAAGGAATTGAGGAGGGAGAAAATAGAATCTAATTTGTAGTGTTAGTTAATAAGAGACAGACTGAGAGAAAGGGAGAGATGGAGGGTGAGAGGGAGAGCAGCCAAATGACAGAGGCGTGTTTGTGCTCTGATTAGGCTGAGCCAAATGGAGGCGGCTCACCAATGGAGATAACCAACAAAGACATCTCTTCACTGGGGACAAATCTATGAACATCTTTTCACGGTCAATAGATGGAGGCATGCTTTTGTTTTGACGAGGGAAAAAAAATCCGCCTCGGTGGATCTATCAATGCAGCACAAAGTTTACCGCTCCTCTGCTCTTGAAAGTGAAGCGAATGACCAAAATGCCGACTGCTTTCGGAGACTAGGGGTATGAAAGAGACGAGAGCCATTTTCATTATTCCTTGTGCTTAAGTGAGCCACTACTTGAAGCTATGTTATGATTATGTTCTTATGAACGAAAAATTTTTAATGCCTATTCACTCTCACCCTGCCTGCCAAGATATGATGCACTCAAGCTGAATAAACAATGATGTCGGCTCTTTGGGCTAAGACAGGCTTCCTGGCATGGGCGTGCCCGCACCCTGTTCGGTTTCTCATCTTTATGGTTGGCGACAGTGAATAGATCAGATCCATGGCAATGCTGATGGGGTCCAGGGCGAGGTTTTCTCTCTGGCAGGGAAGTAAGGCTGGGGTACAGCCAGGGTTGCCAGGCAAGGACAAACTTCAATACTGATAGACTCTTTGATGAGGTCACTGTCTATCACACAAAGACCATCTATCTATCTACACCCCTCTTCTCGGTATCTGTCTTTGAGTCCTCTCTCTCTGTCTGAGTCATACACACATCCACATAAACACTCGCTAAAGTCACTCGCACGCTGCCAGAGGCATACGAGAAAAACACAGCCATCCTTGGGAAACAAATTGAAAGGATAATCATGCCTTGGTTGAAAATATTCCCTCCTTGGTGTCGGTCAAACCAGAAAGCAAAGCATATGGTTATTTTTCTGTAAATTAAGGATATAAACACTTCTCCACACTAGATTCCCAGACGTCTAATTACAACATTGAAAGAGAGTAACAACTGATCCATGGTGGAAGAGGTTAGAAACCCAAAGGAAGATGATATGTTACAGGAAGAAATGTGAGTGCACAGAATGGTGAGAAATGTGTGATTTGTTTGTGTTGTTTTTTTTTTCCTTATCGGTTTTTTTTCATGCCCTTCGGCTTGGCTTGCGCACAAACAGGAGTTTCCGGTTTTGAGCCAAATCTGTGCATTAACATCAGCGGCTTTGCTGTCAGACTCCTCTGGAATATTACACCAATCTTACCTCACTGTCCACAATAAAAACAAAAGGATCGCGTTACCCTAGCTCAGATTACATCATCTCTAAGCCCAGCACAATCAACCATCATCCCCTTGTTGGAGAATTATAATGCTTGTACACAGATTGAACCCTCTAATCACAGAGTTTAACAGTCATTGGAACTGGTAGTTTTGAGAGAGTGAACAGCGCGGAACAAAACAATACGGCAGTGGGCAAACTGAGTCCCGGTCTGGAAATTCCTGCTGGATTGTTTATGTTCTGGAGGAGCAGTAGGGGAAAGGGGACAACACTAATGTTGTAATGATAGTGACAATAGCGGTTCTGTGTCTGTAAAACAATGTGTATGACTGGCCAGCTAGAGCCAAGATTCTTTTGATTTATGTTCTGACCTCCAAACGATCCTGAATGGCCTTGCAAACAAGCAGCTCTGCTCAGAACGAGAGATGATGACCCCCCCCCCTCCATGTGTGAATAAACAAGTGACCCACGTTGGGTCTGTGAGAGGTCACTGCACAGCGGAGTTATGGAGATGGACGGATGAGAGGGCAGACAGACAGTGGGCCTCAGAGAGTGAGTGAGAAGGAAGGAGAAAGGGAATGGACAGAGAGGAATGGAGAAGGAGAGATAGACGTTGTGTGTTTGTTTCTCCCTGTGGCCTCTGCTGCCCTAATGGACCCGGCTGCCACAGGCCAGTCACAGGGCGACTTGGGCTTTTCCTGCTTTGACTATATCAAGATTAATAGCTCCCTCCAGACTCCAGATCAGGTCTATGGATAGTCATATGTCCCATGTGGCTACATCTGCTGTCACAAGCAACCATGTTAAATGGTGGCTGACCTCCACCTTTTTTTCAGCTTTCATTTGTCTTGTTACAGCTTGAATATATTTCTGATCGATGGATCAAGTCATGTGGCGGTTCTGATTACCATTCTGTGGCACTATTCAGAATTACTCAGAATAGATCCTTGATAGCAAGGGAAGTAATAACAGAAACAGATAAGTGGAGCCTGATTTTGATCCATCCTGACCTGGGATCAGACTGAAGCACCCTGTCTAGACATCAGCTCTGCTTAATGCTAGCATCCCACAGCACCCGAACCTCTCTGTCTGTCTTTTGCTTCCTCTGTTTCTTTCACGCTTTCCCTCTCTTCTTTTCTATTTTCTATTTTCAAAACTAAGTTCTCACAATTTTCTGACCTCTGCAGCTCCCTTTTGTTTTTGATCTCTGACTCCCCAGTCTATCTCGTCTCAGTCACTCTCTGAGTCAGGCTTAGGTGTGGTTCTCTGGTGATGATGACAGTGAAAGGAGGATTTGGTAAAATAACTGAACGTGGGATGACCCGGCAACAGAGAGGGCAGACAGATTGCGAAGAATGTATCCTACTAATAGGCCAAAGACAACTATTGAGGTTCCCCTTTTTTCCTTCTCTCTACTCATGTTCACTGTCTAAAAAGGCCAGTGGCTTGTTTGTCAGTACACAGTGAGGGTGCATGAAGACAGAGCCTATGCACGTTTAGTGGCTCAGTAATTGTGACAGGGTTACAATCAAGGGAAGCCCTCACCACGTCACGCTGCCCTCATTATATTGCAATTACGTTCTTGATTGTGAAACAAAGGTACACAACAATGGTTTGATAAGACCTCTTGTTTAATGAGACTTTGCTGTAACTCCTGTGTTCATTCAATTAGTAAACAGGTCTTCCATTCAAGCCTGGGCACCCCAATTCTCATTTTCCCAAATGCAGCACACCCCCACCCCTCAGTGCCCCAAAGCCCCCACCCACCCCCTGCCCTTAGCCTTCAGCTTCCACAATTGGGTCTTGGCATCCCCCTGAACATTCAGGACACACAGACTCCTCCCCCAACCTCCTCGGATCCCCTTCCCCCCTTCCCCTCCACCCCCTGCACACACACCCATTTGATTGTGATTGACAGCGTCTTTGTTCCATTGTGCGGAGCTGTCGCCTCTGATGAAGACACATACACAGAGCTGAGGCGCTGCGCTCATTGTACACGGCACAGAAACTACAGGTCTGCAACCAGTTGCACTGTCCTCTGATGATGAGCTCCATGCAGTCGGACCGGGTGAGTGTAACCAGCCAGGACATGGCAGGGCATGGCAGGATGGGATGGGGCAGGGTTTGTGTGCAGAAAGGACAAACTCTGGCTAGGATATCCAGGCCAGACCGCAGGCCTCTCCCAGTGTGGACCAGGGGGTCCCGGCCTGATGGGTTGAGGGGGCCAGCTGGAGAGGGAGGCTCAGGGCTGCGCAATGTGTCTGAGGAGGCCGTCATTAGGGTTCACCCCTCCTCAGGGATGGGAACCAGGTCACATTCTCTCACACGGCACAAAGCAGGGTGTGTGTGTGAGACGGGTGGGGGTTCAAGGGAGGGGTTTTGATGGGGAGCAGGCCATGACCTCTTTATATCCATCAACAGATCACTAACTTGGCCCATAGACATGCTCATACAACACATTCACACACACGCATGCATGCAAACACATGCTAATGTGTGCGTATGTGCACAGACACGCACACCCACAAAAATGCATATGCAAAAACAAGTACGTGCTCTGAAAGAGCCATCTTGTGTGTCTTACCTGAATACAGTCCCAATAGCAAGTGTCTGTTAGCTGAGATACTGTTGTTACATTAAAGCTTCATATGATGCGTACCACTAAAGAATATCTATCTTTACAAATTAACCTCTAAAAATGATCAGTATGGATTAATGTTGACCATTGTATTACTGAAACATATACTGTTACAAATCCAATGAATGAAACAAATCTGCTTGTAAAAGACATGATGGCCAGTGTCTGCAACAATGTATAATCACAATCTAAAGATTTTAACTATTCAATTATATTGCACTTGTCTATCTCAGGCCACTGAAGACAAATTCCTTTACACTACAGCTCCAATTATGCTTGCTGTTGATCCTGTGAAATCCACAGGTTGGCTGCCAGGGAAAAAAACAGTAAAATACTGCCCCCTCTTGGTACCCAAGGAGTCTTGCAGACAGAGAGAAAAACCTTGCAGAGCTTTTAAACTCAATGAGCATCATTAGTCAAAATGGTCACATTTTGTTATTGATATCCTTAAAAAACAAAATACCTTTGAGGGTAAATCAGAATTCTGTTTATTTCTAATTCAAGATGGTAATTTCTGACCCAGCCCGTCACAAACCCTTAAAAACCAAAAACATTCAGTTTATCAAAAGATTAAAAATATGATTTAACAGCAGTTATGACCATGAGAACACTATGTTAAGGCAAACATGAAATTAAGGGCACAACACAGTAAAAGCAGATATATTCTTTCTGTCTCTGTCATACATGTTATAACTCTGGTGAGCCTGAGTGTATAGTTATCTAGGCTACAAATTAAAGCATTATTATTTCTCTATATTTTTTTTGTTTCTCTCTGTAACTGAGTTATTTTTTTGTGCTTTGTTGTCTGTCCATGGGGCTCGTATCTCATGTCCTGTCTGTGTGTTCTCTTTAAAACGATATAGACATCTAACCACTACTGTACTACTGTATGTCTGTTCAGTTCCTCCCACATAGAAATAACTAAGGCATGGCCTTTTCTTTATAATATGTATGTACAATAATCCAATGTGTGTGTTGCTTGTATTTCTGTGTGTCTGTGTATGTATGTCTCTGTGTGTGTATTTGTGAATACATGAGGTCATCCTGCATACAACATCTTGTGCAATTGTGCATGTTGTCTGGCAAAGCTTATCATGGTAGTGTCTTTGAACTAAAAGGCACATCCTCTCTCCAGGGTCATTGGCTCTACTCTACCTGCTTAGCCCAAAACCTCAGGAAAAGGCAGTAGGAACTGGGTGGGTCAACAAACTGGGAGGGTAAGGGTAAGGGGCAGGATTGGACACCCTCTTCAGTTTGGTGAGATGGTGCGTCTACGCAGGCAGCTGCATGTCAGGCACTTGAGGATGCTCATGGTGATGTGCATGAGAGGGCCGAAATTGAAGAGCAGGTTGTAGAAGGTGTTGACAGACAAGCCACCAGTCTCATCTGCATACTTTAAGGCCACAATGGGTGTGTAGAGGTTGTTGGTCAGATTCCTGAAGCGAGGGCTGCTTGACTCAATAACCTTTTTAGTGCACTGGAGAGATGAGAAGAAAAAGAAAGTTTTGACTAATTTCATTGCTATGTAAGCTGGTTGAGTGTTTGTACCAGTTAGTGATCAGAGAAATACAACATTGATAATCTGAGTTAGAAACCCGTTCTCTTACTTTGGCTATGTCGTCTGGCATCTGGCCCATGGCTTCAAATATATCTATGGATGATGGCAGGTAAACGTCTTTAAAATAACGAACTGTGTCGGCATCTACTCCTGGATACTCCATCTTGGCCACATCCTCCATCATCTTTGTCTCAAACTCAGTGTGCACTGGGCCAGGCTCAATCATGGACAACCTGTGGGGAGTCAGATGCAGAAAGCCCATGAGGGATCATGTACAGTACAAAGTAAAGACAGATGTGAAGGAAGAACACGGGAAAGAGGGTAATCTACCGGATATTGAACTTCATCAGTTGCACGGCCATACTCTCACAGAAACCTTCCATGGCAAATTTAGAGGCAGTGTAAACATCATTGAACACCACTCCTAAACCAACAAAATAGAGAAATAAAGGACAGCATCACTGCATTGTATTATCAAATTTCGCAGTACTCAATTCACAGCATTCACGAGTCAAACATCATTTACACATAAAGGCCTGAGCTACTTGAAACAAGCAAGTAACAGATAGATGTCACGTAAGACAATAAGTGCCAGACAGAACATGTAAGTCACTTCATCTTACTTGCATGTGATCGACAACTTATCAGATACTCTTTAACTTGTTCTGGTGAACCCCACCCATCTGGCACTTCAAACAAGTTAAAACTTGTTTGAAGGTGCAACTGCTTGCTATTTGCCTCAAGTCAGGGAGCAGACAATTGCTGGAAATGTAAGGCATAGACTGACAGCTAATAAATTAAGTAAAGTTAAGCTTTTAAATACACTTTTTTTGTCAAGCATTCTCATACAGGTTTGTTAAGTTACACTGAAACTGTTTTGGCAGTTTGTCTGTCCCGAAAATTTGCAGGTCACCTTGGACGATCAGCATATGTTATTTTGTAGTTTGCAGAAATTCTTCTGCTCAATTCTTCTGTGTTTTAACTGAGGCTCAGACTAACTAAAGATGTCAGAGTTGAATTGAAAGTGTTTTTATGACTGCAAATGTGATGCTATAGTTTACTAAACTGGTTTAAAATATATGAGTGCAGTACTCCTGTCTACAACTGCAAAATCAGTCTTAAAACATGTCTTTTTACAATCGGTTAGGAAAAAAATACACACAAATCATACCCTGAAGACCCATGACACTGCTCATGACCACGATGTGTCCTGAACGCCTCTTCTTCATGTCTGGCATCACTTCTTTGATCATACGAACAACACCAAAGAAGTTGGTCTCAAATACTCTTTTCATCTCCTCGATGCTGATGCTCTCCACAGGTCCCAGCAAGCCCACACCTGCATTGTTGACTGACGGGAAAACACAGACACAGAGATGACGCACTGCTTGAATCTCTAACTTTGCAATTGGTGAAGATATTGTTAAGTTAATATGAAGTGACATCTGAATTGTTTGCACTGTTCACTTGGCCCTTCTACAAGAATAGATCCCTCACTGATAGATTACAGATGGTATTACTTGATATTGCCACCAGATGTCAGTGTGTGACAACAACAGAGAAGTGTGATGTAACGCCAGTCCGTGTTGAAGGGCCTCTGGGTCTTGAGTAATTAGGTGAAGGGGGATGTAATGTTGGATTTAGAGTTAGATGGAGGCAGGTTTATAAATAGAACCTTTATCCAGACTAAAGGTTTCAACACAAGAACTGGAAAAAGTCACCTATTCACAAGTTATTCATCTAGCAACTGCCCCTGTAACACAAAATGACCATAGAATGACTTGAGGGGTTTTGTAGGATGATTGACCAATAACATGGACTCAATGAACTGTTGGTAATGTGCTGAGATTTCTGGGTTTCAAAATACATCTTTGTTTTAGCTGTAAGGACCCCCCTTCAGAAAAAGAACAAGCAAAAGAAAGGGGTCATTGGCAGATGGAGCTGCAGACATAGTTTCAGCTATATTTCACACACTTGAGATATCAGTATGGTGGTATTTTCTGTTCTGGTGCAGAATCTATCTGCCCACTGGAATTTCAAGACTCTCACACTGTCCTCCCCCCCATATACTCTGAATGTCAACTGTAAAACCACGGGGGACAGCGCTACATGAGAGTGACCACTGTTTCAAAACATTTCCATTACGATTCTTCAAAAACTTTGTCCTAACGTTGTATTATTATTACAGTGTACTGTGATTTTTGCTTTTTCACTTTACAAGTCTGTTAGATTTTTACTCTCTCTCATGAAAGTACGACATTACTGTTTGTGTTAAATAGAGGCTACTATAGCCGGAAGGTTTGGCATTTGTTTATCATTCCTACACACAGATAAGAAATTGATTAAGACCATACAGTCCATTACTCAATGACTTAAAGTTATATACTAAAACTGATTATCAACTGTTAAATATATAGTAAAAGAAACAAAACACATTTATACTCATATGTTTAACTACATACAGGGGATAGATCAAAGAAGCCATGTCATTCACAGCTGGGGAGGGGGTCAATTGGGGGTTGCAGGCCTAGTTTCAGGTGTGTCCCACTCACTCAGGATATCTATATGGCGGTCCTTAACGTTGTTGATGCACTGCTTGACAGACTCGTCACTGCACACGTCTAGTGGAAGCAACATCAAGGTCTTGCCATATGCATCTCCTGCTGCCTCCACTAACTTGTCCTTCTTCTTCAGGTCCCGCATGGTGGCAATGACTGATAGGGAGAGACAGAGAAGAGGAAGATATTATTTTGCTTGTATGATGTGGCTCTATAATACCAGAAAATGGTTATTTAGACTAGAATAACACAACTTGGAATAGCAAAGAAATGAGTGCGTGGAGCACTCCAAATCATCAGTATTAAGATGAGTATTTTATTTTATTTACTTATTTATTTTCTTTTTGGTTTTTAAATTTCACACTGTGGTTTCACTATTCATCACTGAATAGGGAATCATTAAGAAAATAATTAATTTACTGGTTAAAAGAAAAAAAACACAATTGACCTATTGTCACACTGAGGAAGTGACACACATGACTGTGACACCTCTGATCTGTGAGGCCACCACGAAATGACTCCCTTAACACACACAGAAGCAAGAACACACACACACTCAGAGTGGTAACAGAGTCAGACGTGCAGGTCAGAGTTCCTAGCAATGACCACGCCTGTCAGTTTACAGAACACAGAATTGATTTCCTCTGAACTTTACACGCTGGGCAACATTAACCTACATACAGCACAAGAATCTATCATGGCCAGCGACAGCGGCTATCAGCAGCGCGTTGGCTTGGCTTTCATGGCTTCTTCCATGTTGTGTGTTGTGCTAACACTTTGCTGACTGACGTTATCTAGCAGAGAAAAGAGCGACAGTGCGGTTGCACAATGGCAATCAGTGGGAGTAAACAACCTCTTATTCACACATTCATCTGAATCTACCTACTGTCCTTGAAAGATAAAGACAAACCCTAACCTGATTCTTGTCTGAACAGAGACAGGGTTGGATAAGAAAGGTTAAAAGAGGGATTACTATGCTGAAGAGGTTTTGCATTGCCAAGCTGATGTAACATTTCATGGTGTATAGTAATAAATGGGCCCAATTTTTGACTGAATGTTGCTGTGTAAGTGTCATGCAACATATTTGTGTCTCTGCAAGTAGCGAAATACACACTATGCATTAATGCCTTCTCATGAAGTCTAATTAAGCCTAATCTTATGATTTGAGAACTGTGTATCCATGGAGCAACAAAGAGATTTACGTATTGGTAGAGAAGTGAACAAGAGATCCATTGTTCTTCTGGCTCCTGCAGGAATTACTCTTGGGCTGCTTAAACATTCTTGAATGAACCACATTGCATTGCACACACAGAGGTCTTTTTGGGGTTTCTCTGAGTTTGGTGCATGTTACTGCAACTAATTATTACTTTATGCACAATGCAATGCTTAATCTCTGTTGGATTTCCTAAAGACCCTGGGAAAAGAGCAGATCAGCTTCATTGCTCAAAGGTGGCCTTATTGAAAGCAGGTCACATTGTGAAAAAAAGATCTGCTCAAACCAGTGTTAAGGGAGCAGTTAATCACTTTTGTTTTGCTCATCTATTTCACGGTAATACATGCCATAAGGTCCCAGTGGCCCCCCAAAGAAAAAGAAAGCTTTGACTAACCCTTCCTAAAGTGGCAAAAGGACATCAGTACTGACTAAAATAAGTTTAATTAGAGAATCAAAGATGACTGTTGAAGTCATGGGTTTCACTGTTAACTCACTGACTGTCGGCCTTCAGCCAATTATTTAATTCTGCATAAAGTCACAACAACAAGGGGGGTCTTGAAGGCAAACTCTTACCCACAGGGGTGGGGGTGGGAAGGTGGTCTAATGTAATTCTGTCTGAGGCTCCATGACATGGAAATGTTTCGGATCCCCAATTCCTACAGTGACATTAATGATGGCTGGGATGCAGGAGAGGAGACGCACAGACCAACAATGTCAAAGTGGGACACCCTAACTCCACTGTGCACCAATGAAGACTTCAAACAAGGCCCTTGCTTTGGAGTGAACCCTCGCTTGTACAGGTCTCAAACTTTGTCCCCCTTTCAACACTCGCTCCAGTGAGGGGACTATAGGCACATTAGACACGGCACTAAACCGGAGCAGGCGGTCTACAATTCACTGCGATAAAAGGGGGCTTTGTGCTGGAGAAGTCACTTGAAAGAGAACTGACAAGACTCTTTTATGATTCCGCCTGGCAAGCGGCATCCTTGCAGAGCCCTACCCTGGAAACTGCGCTTTCAGATGATAATAGTTGAACCAAAGGGGCGACTGAATCCCAGTCCCGACAAAAGGATATGGATCCGATATCACTTGGGTTAGCTATTTCAATGGACACTACACTAAATCACTTATTTGCGTTTAGACGGAGAGTTGCGCATGAAACTCAACCAAACTTTGTGCGTAAAGGAGGCTTGGTGTAATCGCAGAGCTGTGCAGGGGAAAGTAAACACGGCATAGGTTTTCAAGCGAGCCACACTATTATAGGCTTGCTACTAATAGGTCCGATCAAAGAAACAATGTAGAAGAAAGCGCATTTACCATGGTAACGCTTCTTTTCATCTCTGGCCAGCGTGACGGCGATTCGTAACCCGATGCCGGAGGAGCAGCCGGTGATCAGCACAACTTTCTGCCCGCTGTTCGCCATGATTTGTCCGGGTAGGCGCTGTGTTTTTCAGCGGTCCTCTGCTCCGGATGGTCGCTGCCGAGGGAGCTACCGATCACCGGACTTTAAAGAACTAAAGCGGATCATGCAGCCACCGCAGCCATGTGAGCGTCTAATTCAGTCACATGTTCAATAAAATCAGTAACCAAAAAAAGACGTGGCATCGCAAACACCCCTTGCCGACAAGATTTTTAAACTTGATAGGTGCCGCCTGCCCTGAAAACGAAGTTAATTCCTTAAAAATGTGTGTGGCCGTGCATGCGCGCACGTGCATGTTGCAGAGGGGGCAGTGCTTATTTGATTTCTGAGCTGCTGACCCCAACAACAAATAACTGTAATATTCATACTGTATTCACATGATGTTTTGTTCATACTTAATGTTATTTCTGGTTCACTACTATATAGCAGTTAATATTCTGAATAGGTCTTAGGATATATTTTATGGTAGCCTACCCAGCTTTTTTTTTTTACTATTATTTAATCTTTTAAAATTAAATTGGATTGAAATTAAATTAAATTAAATTAAATTCATCTTTAACACAATATTTTAAACGAGCTATTAAATATTTGGGATGCACATATGATTTAATAACAAATCACATCTATTATTATTATTCTAATTATTCTTATTCTTATTCTTATCATTATGCTCTTTGCTGTTGTCCAGACAATAGCTTAACTCAAATCAAGCGTGGCTCTAGTTGATTTATTTATAAAACAAGTCACTCCATACTTACCTTAATTTTGGAATGTATTTATAGTAACTTAATGCGCTGCATTGTACTGCCATCTGGTGGTAAGGAAAGGTGCAGCACACTTGAGAAGCCCTTAGGCTTGCTGACTGCATGATACCTCATCCAATAAATAATGCTAGTTGCATCACTGTAATCCAAATGTTAACTAAATATAAGAATGTAAGAAGACTGGTCTGAGTTCAGTTATCATGTTTCAGTTTGGTTTGTCAGTGATTTCATTAGCAATGGTCTGTTATGATGAATAGTGGACCCTATTCTTGACTGATGTTGTAAGGGGTCAAAGTGCCTCTGATAAGATCTCAAACCAGACTTGTTTCTTTTTCTCTAATGAAAGGCCATAGTGCAAGAGTCAGAGTCTGCGTGCTTGGGCCTGTTGCTAAATGTGATGCAACCACATGCAAACTGTAAAAGGTATGGTAAAGGAGCCTGTGAATATTCTCATTCATCCAGGTCATAATTATCTCAAGGAAATTGAATCGAACGCAACTGGATTTTTGGTTTTGTCTGTGAAGACGTTTCACCTCTCATCCAAGAGGCTTCATCAGTTCGTGCTTGTTTGACCAGGCTAGACTGGTCCAGTATGGTATGGTAAAGGACTGTAGTTTTTTCCATTTACTCTAACGCTGATCCTCATAACCCCCAGGGATGAGTGGATGGTCCAAAGAGCAATCTAGAGTGATTAGTGAGTGAGCGATTTGTTGAAAGTAATCTGTGCTTCATGTCCTTCTCTTTTAACTCACAATTTTTGCATTTACTTATGAAATGCTGTGCCAGTTTTACTTGGTGGACATCAAGTAAACACAACTGCTGGCTCCCCCAATGAAGGATGTTTTCTGATTAGATTTTCGATCCCCTTGTTTTTTTTAATTTAAAATATTTGATGTATTTAATGTGTTCATTAAATAATGGAATAATTAGCACATTTGTTTCTGTTTTTAAGAATTGAATTGAACTGGGATTATTATACTGGATCTTCTCTGTTCAGGTGCCTTTTGTTTCTCGTTTGGACAGAGTTCAGGAGGATTAGGCAGTATTTTGGTATGACATTTTATAATAAGTTAATTAATAATATAATAGTTAATAGTTAATTAATGTAATAATTAGTCTGATACATGCAGCTGTATAAGCCATGTGGCTCACCACCCACCCCCCCGGTTAACTCCTTTAACTCCATTTGCATTTGAACATCCTGACTGGAAACATTACACACTGGCATGGGATGTACATGACCCGGAGGGCTCTGCAGGGGGTGATTAAAACTGCCCAGAACATCATTGGTACCTATCTACCGAGCATCAGTGATATCAGTGAGGTGAGGGGCCTGTGCAGAGCCCAAAAGATACTAAAAGACAATACACACCCCAGCCGCAGCCTGTTCACCCTGCTGCCCTCTGGCAAGCGATACAAAAGTATTCGCCGCCGCACCGCCAGAATACAGAGCAGCTTCTTTCCTTAGACTGTGAGACTCCTCAACTCCACCTCATCCTCCACACTCCACCATAATTAAATGACATGGAACTTTATGTTATGCTGGTTTTGCACATTACAATACCATTTTCTTTTTGTATAATATATGTATATAATTTTTAAAATATTTGTATATATGTTCTGTGCGTGTAGAGTGAAGGGGCTACAATTTTCATTTTATTCTGCAACCCTGTGTTGTAAAATGACAAAATAAATGAACCTTGAACATGTTAACACAGTGTGAAGCATCAAGATCACTATAAGGACAAGACAAGAGAGTAGATGAAAGCAGTGGACATCCACTCACACAGACCAGCAGAGGGAAGAGTGGGAGAGGACAGGGACGGGTTCCTGAGTTTTCTAGCCTGTTTGTTTCCTCTGAGGGTAAACTGAGGTTACTTATGGACAGGCCTCCATCGTCAGAGCAAGAGCAGCTATTCATTTCCGTCATAACTTTGAAAGGAGAGATTTTCCCATAGGGAAGACATGCTTTAACAATGAGTGGAGTCCTGGCCTGATCTATTAAGGGTCAGCCAGTAACCAGCAGGCTGATGGTGTTAAGACAGGTTTGGCCTTACTGTGATACATATATAACTCAACACATAAGAATACATATTGAAAAATCTTTGTCATAGACTTCCAATCATCATTGCTTGTGATAAACTGTCTATCATGCTGACAACAGAGAGCAGACTGTCAGCTTACATGGGGTTCAGGCCCAATTTCCTCTTGCTGTCTCACAAAGCTGATGTCTGCTTATTTAGAACATCCCTAAGCTATGACCCATTTCTCTCACCGGAAAGCAGAAGTTTACAATGAGATAATAAAAGTATAATTTGCATTGTCAGATAAAGCAGCTTTAAATCCAAGCTGACAGTGTGCAAAACAACATGCACTGCAGTGACATTTTAGTTTATATATTTATATTTGGCTACATTTCAGATTTTAGGCATTTGGCTGACAATCTTAAAGCAACCTACAATTGAGTGAAAAGGCAGAGCAGGTCACCAAACTAGCAACCAAAAACAGTCATATGTGAAAAAGAGTGCATTTGAGCCTGAGGATTTGAGGGTTACTTTTTGCATTTTTATGGCAGACCAACAGGTGGTGGTCTGAGCAAATGTCATGGCCAGGGACGGACAGAGAATGAAAAATTACCATGAACCTTTGACCCAGACCAGCCCACCAAAACTGATCCAACAATCAAAAAATAACCAGTTAACTCTTTGGCTATTTTGCCACCAAATCATTAATTTGAAGTAAGTTCTAATTTAAATTATTTGGACCTCAATGTTATATTATGACACAATACAATTCAGTAGAGTTCTCTTAATTAATATACCGCTAGGTTTTATATTATTTTACTTTCATCAACCCAATCGTGGCCCAACAGGAAAGCTGTAGGTACTCCAGATGGCTTGTCCACCAGTGGATATGATGCTTAAAAGGCCGGGGTAAGCCGGTGGAGAAAGTGGACAGGTGTGGATGGTGGGGTGCTGGGCAGCCAGTGATGTCTACCAGCCTCCAAGCTATTGCTGTGGAATTTCAGAAGAGTGAAGCACTAAGACACAGAAGGAGTGAGGAAAGAGACAAAGAGGAGGGGATGATACAAGTCCATACATGCTTTTCCACGCCACGTGCTTTCACTGCTTTTAATGTCTTGTTGTAAACCCGCCTCTCCTATTTACCTCAAACTTTCCCCTCTCCGCTCTCTCTACTGCACATCTAACCCTCCTTAGTAATCTGTTTTTCAACATCCTTCCTCAGAGCTTTCACCTGTTCCTTCTGACACCTCTGAGCATACTCCAGCTGTGCACTGGGACCAAATCATCCGTAACCTCTTTATCGAAGTCCAAGTCATAGAAAATGACACCCCCATCCCCTCCAAACCCACTTTTATAGGTTAATAGTCAATTTCCTGTGTGCTGACTTTATGGATACATGAGCAGATGCTCCTGGAACTTTTACTGCTTTTCCAGCTGACTTTATAAAGCCAATGTCTGTTTTCACTCATCATAATTAAAGATGGGTCGTATGATTTGGGAGAGCTGCTGTTCTAAGAGTACAATGCACACCAAACTATTTCTCATAACAAATGAAGGTATACACTGCATTTCAAATATAACATTAATAATAATAATAATAATAATAATATAAAAATTTTTTTATACTTTAACGTTTTTATGCATGCTCATTTTAAAATTTTTACATGTAATTTCTTACAGTATTCCTCATCATACAGCAAGAGCACCAGACTGACTATCCCTAATTGTTTTGGCGCTCCGGTTGGTGGCATCTCCATGCAGTAGCATTAGACAAGAGACAGACTCTGGCTGATGCTACTGGAAGGATAGGGGACTCTGGCTGTGTGAAAGGGCCTAGTGGACTGGAATGTTTGCCACAGGTCAGGAGTGGCGCTTTCTGCTCTTTTGTGTGCAGTCTGCAGAGGAGGTGTGGAATGCAAACTTCATGAGAATAAAAGGGACGAAGGAAAAGAGTAGCTGGGGGTCGGTGGGCGGGAGGGAGACTTAAAAACAGAGAAAGAATGGGTGCAAAGATTTAGAAAGGAGTGAGCTGGGAAAGTGTTTTGGGGGTTCTGAGGCAGACACCGTTAATTGAGAGAAAGTGCTAAAAGAGTAGCCCATGAGCTGCACCAAAAGAGGAGAGTTAAAACTGTTGCTGCAGCTGCAGACCACACACAATGAACACTCAACAGAGAGTACTTTGAGAGCAATGACACACTGAAGATCATAATGTGGCATTTCTGAGTGCCAGTTAATGACATTCTTAGAAACATTCATAGAGTTTCAGCTCATCATTATACATCATTCGCACATTCTCAGGCACATGCCTGCTGAAAAGCATTACTCAAACAGTGAAATTTAGATCTGAAATGTTCTTTTTTGTCATATACTCAATTTAAATACGAAGGTGACGATTTTTGTGGCACAAAGTACACAGATGGATTCCCAGGGGAGCTGTCCACTTAGCCACCATGGCACCATGTTGCAGAACTCTTGTATTCCCATGTATTCCCAATATCTGCTCCTAGAGTAAAATAATTTTTTTTTATTGCAAATTAACTAATTCAGTGGGCTCCTGAGTTTCCTAGCAGATTTGAAAACCGGTGTTATGGGGACCTAGAACCAAAATTCAAATGTCTTTCACGCAGAAGGGAAGTCAAAAGAAATGCTGGTCTGAATCATATTTGGTGTCAATGTTTGGATTTACCTTAAGTGCCCCTACAAGTACCAGTTTTTAACCTTATTGCCTTGCTATTTAGAGATCAGAACACAGTCATGGTGTTTTGTGTTGTAAACTAACAGTGAGGAGGAAGGTACACAGCAGGGTAATCTTGAGTGTGGTCACTGGTTGAGTTTATTTAGTCTATTTGTTTGAGCAGTTCATTTAACAGACATAGTCCTTAGATGTTAATTAGCTTAGTCTCCCATCATCTCTTTAAATATTATAATTATCACCAGACTGGCATTTCCCGTCACTGGGCCAGTCCAAAATGGAAAATTTCCACATGCTTTCTTGTGGTCACATCCCTGGTTTGGTAACCTAATTACTGCAGGGTTTAGCAACTGACTGTGTGGAGTAATGTGTCTGATAGCACAGCTCTGCATCCAGTCGCTGCTCAGCTTTGGTTTTGATGGTGATCATGCTCCTGTCAACAAAATTAGTGTATACAGCTCGTTTTCAAATTCCAAATACCATAATTGGTTAAGGTAAGTGCAGTGGTGATGAAACACCAGGCAGTCAATCTTATCCTATCTGATGATACCTGTTGCAGAATGGGTTTGTATCACAAGATGTGGTGAAAGCTCTTATGTAAGAACACATGCTGTCTGATATATGGAGATACTATCATCAGCAGTCAGTGGGTGGCACAATCACATTTCTCTTGAGGTGCTTTCACAGATCAGGGGTTTTACCAGGCTCTGACAGATTAACCTACATTTCCCCCCACAGGCAAAATGTGCATTTGTTCAGTGCCTGTGTTTTCTTGCCTTTATACTTGTCCTCTTGATAAGTCAAGGATGTCAGATTTTTTTCTTGTTTTGCAGACAAAACCCACCATCTTACATAAAAGACCTTTTTTGTCACTGTTAGTGCTGACACCACATAGCCTGTCTTGCATGTGACATGTATTGCAGACAGATGTTGGCTGTTTGTTATAATCTCCACGTGCAGAAAAAAAAATAGCAGATGTTATCTAAGGCTCATTCGTAATTCTGCTATAAATGGTGAAATGAAGTGACAATGGATTAGCTGTCAGGCTCCACCACACACACACACAAGCCACAAACTTAGATACACTATCATCATTCACACTGATCTTTAAATCCTCATTATATCACAATGACAGAAAGTAATAACAATGTTTATCACATAATATACAGCTAAATGACATCACAAGCCCATTAGGAAGCAGTGGTGTAAGATCTGAAATGATACGTAAGGTGGTTATTTCTTAATGACTGGAAAGAAGAAAGGTACTTTACAGACATAAATCAATTTTTGGCAAGCTGAAAGAGTCAGTCGCCTCTTCCTTCTGAAACTTCACATGCATATCTTTCCTGACAGTTGGCCTGTTGTCCTGTTCTGGCATGTTCTTCAACACCAGACCGGAGGCAGACTCAACTGAAAGCCCATCTTAGGGGCTCTAATCCTCATCAGCTCCTCTTGAGGATTAATAAAGTTTCACTATGTCTCACAAGGCGTAAAATATGGTGATGACAAATTACTTCACTTCACCTTACACCCATCTCAGTGATTAAATGATAAGAAAAAGTTCACCATAATTTATCAGCACAGAATGACCTGCAGAGGGAGAGAGAGGTACTTCCAATTTGTAGCACCATACCACATGTGGGATTAGCTTCAAACTCCAATACTGTAAACATAATTTATCCCATTCTGAGGAATTACAGAATAAAGACATAAAAACGACAAGAGACTGAAAGTAAAATAGGGGGAAATACAGAGAGAGACAGAAACACATCCTCAAGCTTTTTTTTCCTTCTACAAAGTTGGGGATAGATTCATCTCCTGCCAAAACTTCATCTGTGTGTTTTTTTTAACCGCTTATCCATAAATACATGTCAAAACACATATGGGGTATAATTTAATATCCTGTCGTTTCCACATGAATTATAAGTGTGTAACAAAGTGGCTCTGTTGGTTTCTGCTGAGTGATTATCAGGATGAAGAGACCGCCAGCATGAACTGACTTCATTCTCAATGTTGAGCACTTTTTAACAGCATTTATGTGTTTACATCAACTTGAAAAAGGATAATCTTTTTACCTCACATTAATCATTATCAGTCTGATTTATGAAACCCTCTTGGTTAATGAAAGTTGACAAACTACTGGCAAGAGACAAATGGATCGACTTTGATTTTAATTGGAATTTTCCTGTGCATTACGGTCATGTCATGTGCGATAATTGAAATCTATGTGTTGGGTCCCAGGCTCAACCAATGCATGTTTGGTGCCAGTCATGTGGAAAACCAAAGTCTGGGTGTAGTTAATGTTAGGTTTATTTTTTGATAAGGAACATTAGAAACCCGAGTTTTTCTTGGTTTATTGTTTGTTGTGTGTTTATCTGTTTTATCTGTAAGTTGTACAGGTCCCAGTTGGACAAAGGTACATAGCACATGCTGTGGAAATATTTCTCACCCAGAGCTCAGACTACCCACTGGACTCTTAGTAACTATCTGCTAAAAGCTGCTAGGAATGTGGCCCTGACTCAGGCTGGCTAAGCTGGTACTGAGAAGGGAGACGGTGGGAGGTCAGGGGGTCTGTTGTTTACCTACTAGATCAACCTCAATCTGTCCAGTTATCTGGGTGTTTCTGTCGAACCGCCTTCTATCTCTCACTCTCATGGCTTTCTATGTTCTTTCTAATCACTCTCCCACTTGTGCTCCTACAATTTACTGTCTTTGAGGCTCAAGAAATGTGTCTTTTATCTTTCATATTCCCAGAGGTTCCTTTATTTTGATATAACGAAAAAGCATCAACATGTTTTGGATTCACATTATAACTGTATGTGGATCAATGGTGTTTAATGTCTATTAATTTGTGGCTCAGAGTTGGGTTTGGCTTGAAATAAAATGGAAGAGCATCTCTGGATAAAAGAGAGAATTGTGACTATTAAATGGGTGTGTTTCTCCCTCTTTCTGCGGTTTACGACTCTTCTCCCTTGAGGAATTTTGATTTGGTTTATTTTCTCCGAATGTTCTCTGGGATTTCAGCTCCCAGTTACTTTACAAAGGCCTGTTGTAGCTTGGACTCTAGAAACGTTATCTTTGGTGAATTTCCAATTAGACAAGGTCTTCACAAGTCTTATCTTAGAGCATGTCTCAACTGAATACCTCAGTCTTCCTACAATTAATTAGGCTTCTGGCAGGACTTTTTTTTCAGCCTCCACAGGTAATCGACACTGTACAGACTTAAGTTTTGGCAGATGATTGGAACAGATGTCCCCAGCAGTATTAAGAGTAGGTGACTTGTCACAACCAATTATTTCTGCTCATGCCTGTAAGCAGTGTCCCTATTAAAATATTATTTCTTCTTCTGGTGTTATGCAAACTCAATTCATATTATATTATATCAGTAAAAACATGTTCATTAGAAAATGGAGAAACCCTCAAATATGTATTTTCAATATTGAAATGAGGATAAACGTGTACAAGCTGTATGTATCTGTTTTGTGAAAACAGGAACTTTCTGCTGTCTGGTGGATTTTGTCTACATTAGAGACCTATATAGGAGGTGGGATGACCACTCAAATTAAAGTGAGGGGGTGTGCAACAATACATCATTTTTGTTTTAAATAATGTTTTTTAACCAGGTGTGCCTGCCCCTGAACTAGCAGTCCGCAACCTCTGACCTGAGGTGATTCAGCCTCCAGCCTCACAGTGGTCAAGCTCCAGCCTGAACAAGCATTGCAGCAAAGCTGGGTTGAGATTAGATTGATGGCGGAGATAACCTGCCCTGGTCTGCAAAAGCCTTACTTCATGAACTGGCCAGGGGTGTTGTAATGTTGAGGTGTATTTACCTCGTGCTGTGTGTGAAGTTCAAAGCTTGGATACGTCCTCCAGCTTCAAATGATTCAGCCAAACCTCTGATCTTTACTGTCAGGTGAAAGTTAACAGGGAATCTGTGTGGGCCAAATAACAAGAATTAAGAGACATCTAAAGTTTTTGCATCATTATCATCATCATCATTAATATTATGATAAAGGTCACTGCATTCAATCACTGAGACATCTTGTTCAAATCCAAGTTAATTTTATAGCCTACATTCAGGTGCCTCTTCTTATGGCCTCTGTGTATGTAGTAGCCTACACTGCTACATCTGCAAAAACCAGGAAACTGACAGGTTACCAGGTAAGAGAGCTGTGCTCTACATCACTTCTCCGGGTAATGACCACTTTTAAGAAATGAGACCTAACAAATTATCTCGAGTAATAAACGTGATTTATGATGGAGTCCTCTGCAGGCGCACCGCTCATACATGCGTCCCGGGACACCCTCCTGTGGGAGGGAAGAGGCAGAGGAGGTGGAGAGCAGAGGGAGGGAGTGAGGGTGAGAGGGAGAAATTGAATGAGAGGGACAGAGCGAATCTGAGAGAAGCCTCCACAACAAAACTTCTCCAACAATCAAGCAAGTGGAACTACAGGCTGGCTTCTCTCCTTTTCTCCCCGCATGGCTGCTGAGTTCCCGCAAATATAACTTCGGCAGTGTAAAGTTCTGGTGGCGGAGGCTGAGGGGGGTCTCCGCTTGTAAAGATGGACCATGTAATAAGGACCAGGTCACGCAGGAGAACACCGCTACTTCTTTTTATCCTGCTTCACGTAACGACGACACACACTGGTAAAGTATCTAATTGAGCCCCTGCAGATAAATGATAAATATGTCCACGTGCTGTAGATGGCAGAATAAGTAAAAATGACGACAGAAGATGTCAGAAGTTGACTTTTTTCAGGCACTCTCATTCATCACTTGAGCCCCAGCCAACACGAAGTTAGTAGCGCAAAGCCATAATCTTTATTTTGAGGTTCACTTTGTGCGTGAGGCTGATATCTTTGAATCTGTGTGAATGCTTTGGTGATGCTGCCACTTGCTCCACAGACAGAGCCGCTTCAGGCTGGGATTAAAACCGCGAGCTGGCTCAAATGACTTTTAGAAGTTGTCGGAAGGTTTTTCAGAACTGTGCAAATGATTTGCCATTTACTCTTGTATGCATACATATTAATTATCCGCGTCGCTGCACAAGGAGCACACTTTGATTGTTTGCTGCTCCAGCCTGCATGTCAATGGAACATATTTCCAATGTTTGAATTTGAATGTGTCTTTCCTGCGTCAGGTGTGCTGGCGGACTCTCAGCGACCCTCAGGAGATGTATGATGTCATGTTTGAGTTTGCTTGTGACCAGCGTCGGTTTACTGTGAAAAGGTTTAGCGTTGGCATGAGAAAGAGGTGAACGGCTGAACACTGACCGAGCTGAGTAGATTAAAATTCCTGTCATGGATCTGTTTAATGTGCCCTCTGCTCACATAGGTCTTAAGTGAATGCGCTTAGCACTAACGCTCTTACTGCCTTAGTTATGATTATTCTGGCACACATCAATATTTTGCACGTTTTATTGCAGGCTACTACCTCATGTCACACTTTACACAGTTGTAACTGAAGTGACCCAATCACACTATGTGTTGTAGGAGTGGAGTGACTGGACTCATTTTTCAATTATCCACCTGTGAAAAGATGGGCCTGATGGTCTCTGTCATGCAGCTGTGTCTCCCAGTCTGTCTGTCTGTCACAGTGTTCCGGTGTCCTCATTTGCTGCACTTTCAGGCTTGTTCAGCAGGTGCTGCAGCCATTTTAAGACTTTCTTATTCCCAAGATAGCCAGTAAAAACCAGCTTGTGCATACATACTGTATGTCATTTGGCCCACTGCTATCTGTCACCCACACAGGCTTGCATGCCCTGTGGCCATGTCCTGAGTAGGCTGCCTTCAACTTCCTTGCAGGTGCTGCGGTTTAGAGACTCCCTGATGGAGTGACATGCCTCAACAGCAGGAGTTAACCCTGTGGTCACCAGAAGTGCTTGAAGATGTCTCATTTTTGACTTGTGGCTCTCCGCGTGCACCCACTTTATGGCTGGATTTGGCAGGATTCGTTGGAATTCATTGGCTGAAATACAGCGATGGCAGGAGGAAATGAGCCAGCTGACATACTCACATTCAAGTGACACAGCGGCTGTGTGTCCGCTGCTCTCTAATAAGGGCCTGTGAAGTGAGAGGCTGAGCTGATTTAAAAGTGTACGGGACATATGGTGGTGCTGATATGGCAGCCTTAGATATGTGCATGTGGTTGATAATGTGTTTGTGTCTCTAAGCCTGTGAATGTTTGTGTGTGTGTGTGTGTGTGTGTGTGTGTGTATTACAGTGCAAGAATGTTTTCCCATATGCTTTCTGTGTGTGTTCGACAGAGATGAGAGAGCACTTTGTAGTCATGTTTGCTGACAGGAAGTGAGACATTCTTGCACACGTCCACAGTTAGTTTCAGTCAGAATCCTCTGTTCTTTTGCCTCAACACATTTTTGTTCAGTTTTCTTTTCCTTCTTTTCCTTTTTTCCTGTTCCTTTCAAAGTCTGGGAATAGGCAGTGTTTGTTTTTATTTTATATGCCTTATCTCTTCATTTACATCATCTTCCCCCTCTTGCTTATGCCCTGCCTCCTCCTTGACTGGTTCTATGACAGAGAAGAAATTGTGCGTACAGCCCCCTCACTGTGTCCCGTTTGATCCAGCCTCCTTGCCAATCCTGCACTAGACTCCCAAAGGAGGACGGCAAGCCTTGTTCGCCTTTGATCTAGGAACAAATTAGTGGCAAATGAAAACAAATGAAAAAGGCAGCTGAATTTAGCAGAATAGAGACAAGGAAAAGAGGAATTTTATGCCCGTTACAGCTCCAGTGTTTTCTTCTGTTATGTGAGTTTGTGTTCCTCTAATGGAAACATTAAACATCAGAAGTGTCAGAGATGCTGATGTCTGTCCCTCGTTGCTGATGCTGCTGAAGTGCCTTATCAAACTTCTTCTCAGACTTTTTGATGAGGCAAACTGTTTGGAATTCCCCCAAGTCTTAAATATGTGGAAATGATGCTTAAACACTTCATGGCGCCGGACTGCAATCTATAGTATTCAACACACATCTGGCTTCCAGAAACTCAGTAACTCCTTTCCCCGCAGGCATCTATGGCTCTGTGTTTCTGATCACTGGATGCTTTAAGAAGCTTTCTGTGGGACTAGTTGGAGATGCTTCCTGTAGAATTGCAATGAGCAGACATCAGAGGAGCTGGCTTCTTCGCAGTGTCCCCTTTATTCCAGTTTATGAGCCTCAGAAAAGTTTTATCATAGTCGTCCGTCACATGCTCATGCGCATCTTAGTAGAGGTCACAGTTGTGAGCTTTGCTACCAAAGCCATTTGTAGACTCTTGAAAACAATGTGCCACCCTCAGCGACATTGTGACCTGGCTCATATTTCAACTTATCTGAACCTACCAAGTGTTCTTTAGCATAGACACTAAGCTGCGAACATAGAGAGGAATGATCTTTGTCTCCAAGTTCCACAGAGGCCCACAACTTGTTGAGATTTTCCCTCAGAGGCACAAAGGAACAGGACTTTAAAGGTGCATGTGTATATATACCTGTATTGTGTGTGTAACATATAGTGCTATTCTTTGATTTTGCTAGCTCTGGTGTTACACTCCATAATAGCTGCCTTAATGTTATGATGTCTGAGAGACTAAATGACAGCTTGGGGCTGAAACTTGAATGGGCTTGGTCATGTGTACGCTTGCATGTTTGTATCTAGGTAATCCTCTGTGCCTGAGGTGTCTATTGCTGTATATGCACACGTGCATAAGAATTTGTGTGTGTGTGTGTGTGCTTTCGTTTGTATTTGTTGTGGTGGTGTGTTAAGTTACATATTTATGAGGACCTGATATCCTCAGACGGATAACGAGATGAGAGAAGAACTTCCAACATCAGGAAATTTTAAACCCTCCCGCCACCTCTTAAAGGGAGTTTAGTGATTAGAAATTGGGTCAGGCTAGGTTAAGGGCCAATGTTAGGCATGTAGTGGAGATTATGGTTAGGAAGTGGATTTACTGTAGTCAAAGAACGTCCTCACAAGTATAGAAGTACAAGTGTGTTTCCGTATGTGTTTGTGTGGAGTGCCTGCCCAGTTAGCGGCCTTGAGGGGCAGGTGTTTTCTCAATGGGCCAAACAGCTTTTGGCCTTTCGACCCATCATGCTGTGAACAAACATGAGCAGAACAAACTGTGGAGATTAAAGAATGTGGTGCTGATGTGAATTGGAATGAAATGCGTAACCAGATTCCACTAAAATCTTGCAGTTTCAACACCAAAAGTATAACTCACAGTGAGCATTAGCCTAAACAACAGGATGCAGCCACAGACCCATATTCAGCAGAGCACTCTGAGCAAGCTAAATTCTTTAATAATTCTTTTCATATTTAAGAGTTTTGGTCATTCACCTATAATCTTAAATTGGTATTATGTTTAATATTTGAATAATAATTTGTGTGTTTCCCCCATGTAGTACAAAATGAGCAAGGAGATATGTGCAAAAGATTTCTGTGGAGACACAAACCGGAGCTATGTAAATCACTAATTATGATGAGGAAATGCTAGGATTATAAGGATAGATGAGATAAAAACAATGCCTGCATTTGTGTCATTGACAGGCATGTTTGACATCTATATGATACATTGTACACTGAGGCACGTTAAGTTCAGACATTGCCGTTCATGTCAGCTTGATCATTGTAGTAGGAGAGGGTCAGTCAGTGAATTCCCCACAGTCTGTATACTGTATATATTAGGATAATGCACATGCACAAGAGATGGTTACAATAATTGCTGATATAGCACATGAAACTTTTGAAAAAGAACACAAATGATCACACACAGTATTGCTTATTCTGTGCTTCCTGCGCAGATATTTCCCCTAATGTAGAAGGCTTTGTCAGATCTACAGAAAGCAAAGGGCAATGCCCTAGTAAACAGCTTTTCTTACGGGATGGTCTCTGCGGTGTCGTTTGCTTGTAGATCCAGAACATTTCCTGTTGCTGGTCAGGTCCAGTCCTTCCTCTTACTGGCCATTCCACTCTTTTAGTGCCTGTGCAGTTCGTTATAAAAACTCTACAACCACAGAATTACTTACATCAACCTTTGCGTTTGCGTGTCTTTGGTTGTCTTGTATCTCCTCATGCCTACACAGGCTAGAGAGCATAATCTATGAATATTAATAATGTGGTATTACAAATATTTTGGTACTACAGGCTACGAGCTTAAAATGGATCAAAGACTTAATATTAGGCACTATTGGTTGCTTTCATCATCACTTTCATTGTCTCTTAATGATATTCATAACTTCACAACCCATAACCCCTCAGAATATTCCCAGCAGTCGTCTGCACAACCCCTGTCTTGACTTGCTCCTAAACTCTCAGTGATAACTGAAAGCAGACCCAACCACAAAGCAGATTCAGTGTGATAAATATCTCTCCCTCTCAGTTTGCAAGCTTCCAGCCCAACAAACGCCTCAGTCTCCATGTTACAATAAATGTACCTTTGTCATAGATATTTCTAACACGCTCCTCTCTGTTTTAATAACCTCTGTTTACAAGTAAAAGAGCAAAGTGTTTGACAGATGAAATAATACAGTGATTCAGAGGGAAATTTTGACAAGGGCAGAAGTCCAAAGTGCTGTTTTTTCCCTCTGTGGGCGTTATAATTGAGCTACATATAAACAATGTGTGCAGGTTGTTTGGTCATACTAGTTTGACTGTGTGGACAGTCAGCGTATCAATCTTATTTGGCCGTTCATCTGTTTAAAATATCATCTGTTCAGAGTGTGTATTAGCTCTCCTCGCCTCATAGTGTTCTTGTCCACAAACAGCAGTGACCCAGACAAAAGGTCACACCCACTGCTAATTAGATTAAGGCTATTCTTCATGGAGCCTGGGAGAAAATGGGTCTGGATTTATTCATCCACTTCCACTGAATCTGTCCCCAATTTTCCATTATTAATCACTATATGTTTTACAGCTTGTCACATTTAAAATGTTTTTCTGAAGAAATGCTTTCTAAACAGTAGTGTTTATGGAGAGTGGAATTTCAGTAAACAAGTATTTAAAAAGGAAGAAGAGATCCATTTAAAAGGATAAGATGCTGTCTGTATATGTCTGCTTGATGTACACATGTTCAGCACATAGTCATGCATTGTTATTTATTACAAGATGCATGCACATCTCCAGACAGTAATTCAAAGTTCAAATGTCAGTGCTTTTCCTTCACTCATCTCAGGGTGTGGTCCAAGATACTATGGGAAATTCTCATTGCCCAGATTCATTTTGGCTTTATTTCTTGTTAAAATTCCCCAGTTCCCAGGCGCAATAGTTTTTGACAGTGCAGTATTGTGTGTGTGCGAGTGGTATTTTCAGGCTGAGCTGGGAGTGTAGGTGGTGTGAGTCATAAAGAATGTCTTCAGAGACATTTGCTTTAGAAACACAGAGAACACATTATGTCCATGTATGACTGAAGTGGTGCTGAGTTGTATGACCGTAGGGCATGGAGAGACCGTGTCAAGTATTCACACAGCCAGAGAAGATACACAGATGTACACTGTTTGGTGGCATTTCCAGGGGATAGAGCATGATCTGTGAGGTGGGGTGCTCAGCTCTTTTCTGTCAGGAAGACCGTGGACAGTGCTGTTGCTGTGCAGACACGATTGTCTCAGAAGAAAAAAAGCACAAGAACAAGAAAAAGAAGACAAGCAAAATGTCGAAATGTTTTTATGTGCATCATTATTAACCTGCACAGTAATTATATTCTGTACAGTGTGTGTGTTAGCTATTAATGTTTTCCCAGAATTGCAGGATGTCTGTGAAATTGCTGGATGTTTCAGCTCCTTCCCATGTGCTCTGACCTTTTGGTGTGATTGGAAAACACTCTGAGTCATCAGTCCTTAGAGATTCTATGAAGCTATTTCAAACATGTTGAGCCATATCTTTAAGTGGTGGGGACAGCATGCTGCACAGGCCCGGGAGAGTGAGCACCAGGTCGCAAATTCTGTCTGTATAATAATATAGGGTTTTTTCTTGAAGATGTTGATCTCCTTTATGCTCATCCATTCCAAAGTTTCTCTAGAAGTAACATAATTTGACAGGCGATGTAAGGACACGATTACCACAGAACCTAATGAGATGCAAGCAAAGCCTGCTCAGACAGTCAGTGCTGCAGGATAGATAAAGAGCCTGCAAGAATTGGCACAACTTAAGGTGACAAATGGATCCAAAGCAGGAAATAGATTTTTTTATTGATTGCTTCATGGATCCAGACTTCATATGGCTGCTTGCCACTAGCCTGGGGTTTTCCTCTTGACGCCAGAGTGGTGGGTGGTGGTATTAAAATGGTGAAACATGGGATACTCCACAGAAACGTGTTTATATTCTATGTGGGTTATTGTTATATTCAACTAGCTTTTGATGTTGCAGCAGCTATCAACAAAGGTTTTTCCTACGTCCTCCAAATCAGCTTGCCAAACTTATCCCTCAACAGTTTATTTTGCACACTTGGGTGTGGGATGCCTATTATTTCCTGCAAGTTTAACTGACAGTTCATTGTGAATGCAGTTTCAGTTTTTGGAGGAATTTCTGTTGCTTGTCTCAGATTTCTCCCTCTAGCATTGTGGCACATTTCGACTGTTCTCTGTTGTCTTGAGAGTGTCAGAGGTCAACAGCCTCCTGTCAACCCATAGCTGGAACATGTTTAGAACTGGGCGACAGTTATCTTTAAAATTCATAGTGGTTGAGGCAGAAATCGACTAAATGTGGTTCATGGGGCGCATTCACATGTCATCTCTGGATTGCTTGACATTCAACAATTTTGCTGAAAAGTTTATTGAGTTAGTTTGTTTTGAGGCCATTTTGTCAGGTGCTGTTCCGGATGAGCTGACAGAAACCCAAGAATCCTGTATAATTAGACCCATGTTGCTTCAATTTAGAACATTATTCAGACTGTTCCAAGCATCACTGCCTTATGACCTCTCTTCCTCCCTGTGCATGAGTATGTATGAGAGAGATAGAGATAGAACAAGATAAATAGATAGATAGATAGAGTGGGAAAGAGAGAGGGAAAGAGTTTACTGTATTCTGACTTTTGACTAAAACTCAAACTTTCACCTTTGCTACCCCAAAGGAAATTGATTTGCAGTCAGGAATCAAACGAGGCCACAACAGAGCTACAAAGAGCTCACTTGGGATCAGACAAAGACAGAGACTCTCCTACCAATTCAATTAAATACAAACATTAAGGATTAGGACCCAGACACAACGTAAAGTGCAAAGTAAACTGTTGTGATGAATAAAGTGCCTTGACAGAAATGATGCTACGTATTTAATGAAGATCGAGCCTTAAGCTACATGAATAAAAGAGAGTCTGGCGCGCCGTGTCTTTGTGTTTTTGCTTCTGAAGCGGCAGCCTGATCAGGGCATTCAAGGATGCGGCTAGCCTTTTTGATGACACATGCGAGGTACTTACAAACTGTGTTATGATAGTGCCCAGAAATGCGTAATTGAAAACAATGTCAGTGTCCTTATTCCCGATCTAAGTGTGGGTGACTGGGATGTGACCTTTTAAAGTCAATAGATACCTTATTCCTTGACATTTAGTTCTTGGTTCACTGTCATGATGGCTAGGGCAAATTTGAAAATGATCCTAAATGACTCTGTGTGGGTGAACATTTATTGGTGCCATTTTATTGGTGCCCGAGCCAGCAACTTCTGTAATTATTTAATTTACACGGCTTGTTTATGACTGCTTAAATTCAAAATTTAAGCCCTGAGGTCTTAAATACCTTTAGATCTGTACCTAATGTTTTCTATTGTTGGAACCTGGCTGTAATTCAGAGCTTAACCTATTTACAGCCCCGTTGCCATGCTAGGGGACTGAGAGGGTGAGCTCTCGAAGCTTCTTGGAATAAACGGCCTCTGCCATGCAAATAAATAATGCCATAAAATGTAACGCAGTGTTTTTCTGCAAGCAATGTCTGGGCAACGGTAAACTCTCTCCACATGTTTAATTAACAAGGAGAATAAAAGGCGAGCCCTGTATGAGCGGCAAGAGCTACAGGAGGTAATTTGGGTTTAGGATCCTCATTTCAGATGCCTGGAATGCTAAGTGCTGAGTTGCCCCGAACAGGCTCTCTCTAGCAGCTGGTGGGAGACTGGCTGCGCACAAAACTCTGATCGGATGCTCACGGCAGCGCTTTATCAACAGAACATCTAATAACATGACCAGCAGACTGCAAATAAAGCACAGGCACATTGTAATGAGAGAGAGCCAACACTGGGAGAAACCTCATATCTTCAGGGGCAACAGTTGCTGTGCTCATTGCAAATAAGCATAATTTGACACTGTATATACAGTATTAGCACAACAACAAAAGAATCTCCATTTTATCAAATGATGAGTTCAGTTTTCCTGTTTGTAATAAAAATCAACCTTTTTCAAGAGTTTTCATGAGAATACTATCAATTATTTTGATAGATACTGTACATGAGACCTTATTTATGCCAGTGAAGTGTTTAAAATGTGATAAATGCGATGCAGACATATTGTTGCTTGCTAGTGCAGGGTGAGCACCGTGCAGGTGTCAGCTGTCAGGTGTGCTGCAGTAGGATTATGGGTTAGGCTGTGTACTACCCCTATCCTATAATAACACCCACAGAAGCCTGGCCACCTGCTGCCACATCTCAGAGGAGCTCGTCTCTTCCGACTCCTAGGAAGCAGGAAGCCTCCACACTTTAAGACCAGCTTCCAGCTGCACTAAACCCTGCTCTTCAGCTCGGTAACAACCAGCACTTAACTGAGCCAGACAACAAAGTGCTGTCACACTGGCAGAGTTTAAGTGTTAGACTGACATGCCTAAAAGCATGCTGCCGCCGTCTGCCACAAGCTCCACCCTGTCAGAAGTAGTTTTTATAGCTTTTCATGCAACGCTAGAAACAGCAATACAGAGAAAGAAGGACGTTGGCTTATTTAAACAGCATGTAAACCATATCTTATTAAAAGAGAGAGAATTAGCTATAGTCTGTGACCATTCTATCTGCTCTATAACTATGTGCAGATGGTTCATTTTTTCTGTCTTTCCATTTCCAGCTGATCCCGTTGATGTTCTGCAAGTGCTGGAGCTGTCAGAGAACATGGAAGGGGTATCCTTGGAGGCTGGTCTCTGCACCAGCAGGAGGGGCATGGAGGAGACGGACTTGGCCTACAAGATAGACAAAAAGATCCAGCTGAGTGCTCCCACCAAACAGCTCTTCCCTGGTAGTGGACTTTTTTTCCTACTAGATGTACCCTACCCATGCACCAGTGAAATACTTGAGAATTCCCCTCCCCAAAAAAGCACTCAAATGTGTCACTTTTTTGAGGGGTTCTTCTCTCAGGATAACCTTAAGAAAGCTGACTTTGAACTCCCTTTACTCCTCCTTGTGGGTGCTCACTTCTTTCATGGGCAATATTTTTCAACATTATTATCTTTACTCAGTTCTCACTGGCAGCGGGTGGTGCCTGCATGTTATAAAAATGTCTGCTCCCTGCTGTGCTCTCTCTTGTATGACTTAACAGCATCTCTCCTCTCCTCTCCTCTCCTCTCCTCTCCTCTCCTCTCCTCTCTCTCTCCTTCCAGATTCCAGATTTCCTGAGAATTTCTCCCTGATGACTACCATGCGAGCTAAAAAGGGCTCCCAGTTCTTCCTGCTTTCAGTGTATGACGACCAAGGGGTGCAGCAGCTGGGGCTCGAAGTGGGCCGTTCGCCTGTCTTCCTGTATGAGGACCAGCATGGGCAGCCCACACCAGAAATGTACCCCACCTTCAAGAGGATCAACCTGGCTGATGGAACGTGGGTAGTTTGAGGGCCTATAACTTCTCCTTAAGAAGCATTAATGAAATATCTGCCCTTCGGTTGATTTGACAGCACACTGTATCTGATGTGTGTGTTCAAAGGATCAGATTCACCATCACTGTGTAATTTCTATTAACTGTGCATGTATAACTTTCCCAAGCCTTGAAATCTGAGGCGTACCTCACATTTCTGCAGTCTGATTGATACAGCTCACTTCGTGTGCTTGACCTTGAGTTACCAAAGGGAACAAGATGCTTGTGCAGTGCTTGCTGTAATGATTTGACGTGATCAAAGGAGTTTAGGAAATCAATCCTTCACAGTCCCAGGCTCAAAGGCACTTCTGTTTTGCTCGACTTGAAAGAGGTGTGAAGCAGCTCTTTGCATTGCTGATTCTGCTGGGCAACAGACTTATCTTCAGACACAAAATACTTCCACTACTCCACTTTCACAATACCTCCCTCCGAGGCTCAACTTCTGTTAATTCTCACTCTCTCTTTGTTCTCTCAGATGGCACAGGATAGCCTACAGCGTGAAGGACAAGTCTGTGACCCTCTACTTGGACTGTCAGAGGGTAGAGACCCTGGATCTGCTGCGAGGGGACAACGCTGTAGTCAGCACAGACGGTGTCACTGTGTTTGGGACACGGCTGCTGGACGAAGATGTATTTGAGGTAGGACTTTATCAAAGTGTGGGAGCCTCTGAAAGCTTACAATAACATGTTTTACTTTGGTATCATACTCGTAAATGTTTCTATTTCAAAAATCTGCTTTTCATCTGTTTTTCATTGTGTTTAGTCAAAGTTTCAACAGGTCTGCTTGGGTAGTTACTAAAAAGAATAACAGATTTGAATACATCATGCACTGTGACATTTTTTGTGCATTTCTCTATTGAGTTAGACAAAGGAAGTAAATGACAGTCAGTATCACTTGAACTTTGTGTTATTAAATATGTAGGTGAAGCCATGGGAGACTGTTTCACTGGGTTGATATGCAATGCATATTAGCAGAATCGTCTGACCTGACTTTTTTTTTCTTTCTTACTGTATTTGTCAGTCTCTTACTCACACTTCTTCAAGTTTAACCAAATTGAGCGTGTTTTATCCATAGGTTGTGTCTATAGGCTGTTGAGTAAAGTGATAGGGATTTGGATAGTTTGTTGATCATATTACATAGCCTCTTCATGTTGCACAAATAGCCAGGCATTGCTCATATCCACTTTGTTTTAAATTCTCGTCACGATCTAAAAATATGTCAGGCCTTCTGGAGAAATTGTAAAAAATGCACAAGAAATAGGATCTTGGATTTGATTAGTTTCCGATGTAACTTGAATGCATTACCATATACATCATATGGTATCTGATCTATACAGTATGGTACAACACACATATGTGTCGGTAAAATGGTGGGATAAGCAGAATATAAATTGCATATGATACTGTGGAATCCCCCCCCCTGCCTTTAAAGCTACTTAAGAGGAGATTTAAAGGGAAAATCACGGTGCAAAAGGCTACAGGGTGACAGGGGTCTCCTGTCAATCAAGAGCTGCAAGAACAAAGCATTGCGGAGGAAAAGAGGTGTTTGGGAGAGAGTGGAGAGGAGGGGACGTGCTGTTCAGACATGCCCAGCCTCATCATTTCCATTGCAAAGCCAAGAAATGACACATTCTCTTCACTTTTTGGCTTTGTCAGTGTAGATCTTTTGGCTTTACACGTGTTGATGTGAGCCTGAATGGCCAGCTGTGCATTTGGACACAGTGATTGACTGTGAATGTGCGTAGTTTGGTCATGTGTTGTGATGGTCAGGACTCATCCTCTTGCAGGAAAAATACTTGCTTCTTGTGGCTACACATGTTGGGCTTTTTTTAAAATCACTGAGTAGCAGGAGATGTGTATCACAGATAAAGTTACTGCTTAATTCATTCCAAATTGCATCTACCTGAAAAATAAGATCATGTGACCCCTTTTGAATTTGAAGTACACTTCTTCAGTTAAGAGCATTAGAATATGTGTTCACATGGGATGTGTATCGATATGCTGGGAAAAAATGGAGGAGCAATAAGATTCAAACTAAGCTCTGGGAGGGGTTCCAATTCCTCTTTTTCTCAGCAGTAACCTTTATTGTCATAAGTCATTCTCTGTGCTTCCCATGACAATATGCAACCGCTGCGCCATTGTCATTCCCAATGAGGCTTCACTCTAAATCTCTCGCCCACAGCATGAAATAGAGATAAGCTCGAGCCCCTTCCCCTGCCATGTGCTCGGGGCTCTGTGTCTGCTCAGCAACGGAGCAAGAAAGAAAAGGAAAGATAGACAGTGGTATAAGGTACAAGCTAGTTCAAAGAAATGACCATCTTCCCAACACATCTTCCAAAGGCAAACATACTGTTGAACTTGCTGTTAGAACATACTGTCAGAAAGTACAGAGGGAGGGTTGTTATCACTCCCTATTAGCCTAATGGACAGAAACCACAGCCTTCTTCACTCTCACCAGGAGAAAATCAGATGTCCTTGGCCATAACAAGTGAACACCTACTGCCATTTGGGTTTTGCGTGTGTAGTCAATAACTACCTTCCTAACCTTGTCCACACATTAACTTTACCTTCCCTATGCCCTAACTTGACCTTCATTGCCCCTCCCATGCTATAAGTTACTCTCCGCTCCCTTCCTACCCTTCCCTCTCAGACACTGACATGCATTCCAGTTTCTAAATTACTTTATATCCCACTTCATTTAAGAAATGTGTCTCCTTGTGGGCTCTATAAATTTCCCTTTTCAGAAGCAATGGAGACCGTTTAATCTTTGGCCTTATTCCAAAAACACTCCCATGCCCTTATTCATCATCCTGTGTGAAGAGTGATGATGATGATACAGTATTTGTGGTGATGACTCATACCCTTCAGAATATCTGTTGATCAGATCCATCCTTTAGACCAATCCATGCACTTTTTGTGGTCATTGCGGTCACTGTGCATGGAATTTAATTTAGTATTGAGTCTTAATACCTACAGACTCAATCTAGAATTGAGTCTGTAGAGTGAGTAAGTGAAAAATCTTCAAATCAGTCTTCTGTTTTAGATGTTGCATTGATACATGTGATGGTAAAATATGAGTTTTAGTATGTGCATGTACAGTGGGTATTCACTGCCATAAGTATGTATGTCAGACATATTTAAGCATCAGTGTTGTACACCTCGGGTGAGGCTGGTACCAGGGGAGGAGAGATTAAGCAGGCTGACCTCTGGGCCTCTGTTCCCAGGCCCCGGTTCTGGGGGAGGAGGCCAGTGTTCCGGCCCAGTTCTCCCAGCGTGGGACCTCAGCGTGGGAGCATGGGGACCGTGGTCAGCCACTAATGTCTCTATTGCTTCCAGATTGTCTACAAAATGGCTACAGAAGTTTGGTGTTCAAGCTCAACACTCTCCTTGCATTTGCAGTAAAGCAAACATCAAACTGTCCACAAATCTGTGCTCCTTCTTGGCCGCTATGTGCCCTGTGTATGTGCCTCCAACACGCTGACTGCTTAGATAAGATCCAGCCCAGCGTTTATTTGTTAAGAAATTCACATCCTTTCTGTCTCGGTTAGTTCTGGAAATAAGAAATGTTTTTGGCTCACTGTTATAGGCATGTTGAAATCATGACTTGTCAAGCATATCATTAAAGGGCAGCTTTATTTGAATGCTTAGCAACCCCATGGATTCACCACACAAATGGGAGAAGCACATTAAATCGGTCAAGGTCTGTTTAAGTCATATTTTTGCGGAAATGACTTATGTCTGATGGTGGTCAGATGTTTTTGGTTAGTCATGAGCATCTGTTGCACTTTAAGCAAATGAGGAGCATCAAAATGCTGTTTCATCATGGTGAACTTGTTTATAACAAACTTTCGGTTGCTCCTGCACCCACACAGAGGTCGTGACTCACACAGGAACGCAGAGAGATTTTCAGAGATTGAGATCTGATTAAGGCACTGCAAGTGAGTGTAGAGTACCTCGTATACAGTCTAGTTAGTTGTGATTTGGTGAAGCAGTATGACTTTTGGCTAGCTGGCACCACACACCTTATTGCAGACAGCAGGCGAAAGCAAAGAGGTCACCCTCTGAAGCACTAATGAACCTTTGCCAACAGAGCCATGTGTGGCCTCATGCAGGATGTTTGTGAGCCATCAGAAATTTGTGGATTCAGCTGAGGTGTGTTCCTTTTCAGCACGTCCTCACATGTACTCTTCAGATGTCCTTACCCCGTCCTAAATGGAGAATGGCAGAGCACACATGATTTTGGGCAACGCTTTACTCGCTGTGTGTTTCTAGAGGAGAGAGCCCCTGCTAGGCAAGAAAAACAGGAAAACTTCTCTGTGAAAGTGTTGCCTTTGATCTCAAATTGAGATTGGATTAGATTGGATTAACTCCCTGTTGCCTTTCTCCCTCACTCTTTCTTGCTGTGTCCCACCTTAGAGTGCAATAATTTCCTTTGCTTGACACTGGCTTTTGGCCAAAACATGAAGAAAAAAAGGATAAGTGGACAACAACTCCTTTCATGTTTGATGTACTAAAGCATAAATGACTGTTTCAACAGTCTTTTCCAAGGTTTACAGTTTTGTGTATGGTGATCCAGACTTTGCGTGGACATGCATTGCCGATAAGGCATGATTTGAGCTGTATTAGAAGATATATGAGCTGGTGGTGGGCAACGGAGAAGCGATATGTTTTGATTTATTTCACCTCTGGCCGCTAAAGCCTAATTAAAGAGATTACAATTGGACTATAATTACCACAACATCAAGCAGTTAATCTGACTTGATTTATCACAAATGGCTGCCCAGCTGTCCCTGGATAACATTTCACCCGGGAATATGTTTGCAATGGCCTGTCAGTTACATAGATTCGTATCACTAATGTAATCTAAACCTTGTCAAACACTGTGCCATGGGGCTGCCTGCATTTTGTTTGTATTGAATTACTTTCGGACTTGTGTCTCAGAGAGAATTAGCACTGCAGCTCAGTAGATTTCATTGTCTTTTGGATATAATATTTTTTATTTATTATTAAATGCCCATCACAATTTATTTGAGCCAAAATTGTTGTGTTAATATTGTTGTGTTAAAGCAACTCTGTGGAACTTTTCATTTTGTGTTGATTTTGGCAGTCCCTGTAGGTTTCACCTAATGTTAGGGTTACATGTTCCCTCCGTTTCCCTCCCCGCTGCAAGGAGAATACTTCTCCGGGAGGAGCGGCAGCTCTGGAGATGGACCTTCAGTTAGCGGCTGAAGCAACTGGAATTCAGCCAGAGCAAACCCCAGCACCGTTTCGTCTGATGTTGCGGAAAACCCCGACCTAGTGACAGGCATTAAGAATAACTATTAGAAAATAGAAATAGCCGATCTTCTCGCTGTTGGTCTCGTTTGCTTATGTAGGTCATATAGAGGCATCGGTATTAAATTGAGACTGTTTCATGACCACTTAAAAACTCCATAGAGTACTTTTAACTAACAATATTTATTTCATAGTAATATGTAACAAAGAAAAGCATTTGAAAACCATTGTGTTTGGTATTTTACTTGATAATTGACAAACGTGTGCTTCAGTACATCAATTGACAATTAATGGACTAGTTATTTCAGCGCTACAGTACAAAGCATTATGTAATAATATAAATGTGGACAGAAGACAAGAGTGATGTTGAGTGTAAGGCCATTAAAGCCAACAGAGGCTCTGGGGTCAGTGCTGCAGGGTCCAGCAGTGCTGTCTCTGTGTGTGCTTGTGTATACACACCGGCTACGCCTCCAGGGCAGGAAGGGAAGTGAAAGGTCCTGACAGGGGGGTGAGAGGGAGCTATTTGACTGTTTCGTGTACACAATCAGGCCCCTACTGGAGTTATGGGAACACAGCAAAGCGATAGCCAGTAGCAATTGTATCAGTAGTGACAGTTCGATGATGTTACTGCATTACACTTTGCTTTACATCTAGGTATGCAGCCACTTTTGTTGTTGTCACAGTTTCTGTGGTGTTGTGGTGTATTGTTACAGGTTCAGTCTTCTGGTCCTTGAAATATCTTAGTGTGCAGTAGCAGCTGCTGTATGATTCTGTCAGTGCTCCAGTAAGATGTTTCTGCTTCTCCGGTATGCCTGGCTTTACTGTATAACTTCACACTTGTCTGTCTTTTTGTCCTCTTTCTGGTTTATTTCAGGGAGATATTCAGCAACTACTGATTCTGGAAGACCCCCAGGCTGCTGCCAACTACTGTGTAAACTACATACCAGACTGTGACTCTGGTTTGCCCTACAACAGCCAAGCCCTGGACCTGCAGGAGGTCAGTGCTGCCACCAACAGGAGGCAATGCCTACTGGAAAAACCCAGGAAAAGCTTTGTACAGTTCTTCAACAGCTGATTTGATGAAGTGTAGCTTTAGGTCACCTCAGTTAACTGCAGAGACATGGCTTGTATTTTTATTTGAACACTAAGGCCGGGATATCCTAATTCATTCTTATTTATTGTTTCACTGTGCTTTCCACATTTCCTTGGAGGCCCTGTGTTTTATAATATGCTTTAAGCAATATCATGAGCTTCTACTTCTAGCACTCGTGTTAAAACATTGTCAGGTCCTTCTGGTTGCTAAAGTGGGCTTGCAGAAACCCTTGCTTCACAGCCAACCAGTAAAAGGAGCACAAGTATGCCTATCAATAGACCCATGTGTCCCTAAGACTCGTATGGTTTACAAGCAGACAACAGCCCCAGCCAAGAAGAGGTCTGAGTACAGTGCAAACGTACTGAGTGTTTGAAGAAGAGACTTGAGAAATTAAGAGAGAATAGGCCATCAGTCAAAGGAGAAGTGTCTTCTTTCAAATGCAGCCAACAGTGGAGCATTCTTAAGGTCGGGTGTTCCTTTGGCAACACACACACACACACACACACACACACACACACAGAAGCCAATAACTCAAACATGATATAATAGCTCTTCCCCTCCTCAAGGCATGCATTAAAAATTGAATCAATCATGGATATGAATTACTGTATATTTTTTTGCTGGTGTGTGAAAGATAGAGATAAGGAGGAAGGAGGCAGCCAGAGGAATAGAGGCAGAGAGATGCAAATGTGTGTATGTGGCTAGGCTTCAAGGAATATACAGTTTTAACTGAACACTTACATATCTTATGCATATGTCTATTTTTTATGTGTATATGCCACATGCATACACTTATATGCGTGCACACATGTGTGTCTGCATGCAAATATGTGCGCCCGGTCATTGATAATGCTCCAGAGATGGTTCAGTAATGGTAGCGTGACACCATTTCGATAGTCATCCAGCTGGCTTTTATAGAACTACAGCTGAGCAATGAGCTCTGAATCCAGAACATGTCAACATCTGTCACCCCACTGACCTACTTCCCATCATTCTTCCTTACACACTGACCTTGTTTACAAGTGGATCTAAATCACATCACTGATGTCTTTCACAGACTGGGCCTTCAGCGTCTTTTACAGGCAGAGGCCATTCATGTCACTGACATGCAATGGACATCACTCTGGAGGATGATACAACTCATATTTGCTCACTTGCCAGGGCATACTAATAATTAGCACCTCTGTAGGATCATAGACAGGGTGACCCCTGACCGCACAAGCAAATATGTCTTCTGCTTTGACTTAGAGGAAACAACTCTACCTTTGTTTGTCCCCTCTCATTTCGTGTTTGCTTTAGGTTTTTACCAGCTCAGTGGGAGTCACAGTACTTGACCCTATAAAGGTGTCACAGGACCTGTATGCATCACTTTACTTTACTGTTGCAGGGTATTTCCTTAATTGTACTTTCATTCACAACAGTGTTTGTTTTTTCTCCATCCTCCATCCACGCCCTCATCATCGCGTTCCCTTTTTCATAAAAGAACTCCCAACTTGGGTCTGATGCCTTGATGCAAAGTGACCAGCCCGATGAACCAAAGGAGAGCTCCAGAAAGGACGGGAAAGGCAAAAAGAACAAAAAGAAGAGGGACAAGGGCTCTAAAGGCAAAGGCAAACGCAAAGGCAAGGGCAAGAAGGGATCCAGAAAGAAAAAACATGAAGAGGAGGGTCTTGAGGATGGCTTCCTCAGAGTGTCCACAACACTGCCTGAGTATCTATCCCAAGAACCTTTTCAGCCCACAGAGTTGCCAGAGATTAAGAGCACCCTAGACACTGTCATCCCCACTGAAGTCTTCGACAAGACCCTCGTGGAGATGCCCACACACGAACCCGACTCTACAACTGAGGCCCCCACTGTGGTGCCCAGTGTATTGCCCGAATCAAAGGTTACTGAGGAGGTAGACAAGTTTACCTGTAGATGCTCTCCACCCCAACCCCCTCCTGCCATTTGCAGTTCTAACCGATCACTCCCCTACTACCTCCTAACCATAGAGAGCACCTCTTCCCTCTCCAGTTTCTTACCACCACCACTAACCAGCACCATCCTAATCATCACCTCCTCTTCATCCCTACCAGAAAACATGGAGAATGCATTTTAAATGAGAAATGTTTTGATGATCTCACCATATGCCTTCTGGCTGTGTGTGTGTTTTTTGTAGAACATGCAGTAGTACATGCATACCATATATCCGAAAAGCATGGTACATACAGT
>NTHP01000103.1:173385-243484 GCA_003416845.1 Oplegnathus fasciatus
TCAAGGTGAATATTGTGCTCAGATACCATCTAAATCGTTTAAATCAAACCGCACATGCTAGTATGAATATGTAGATAATCTTTTTTATTAATCCAATACATTTTTACTTCCCACAGCAACAAACAAGGGATGTTTCTGTATGTCTCCTTCATGTTTATTATTTGCTAATTTTCCAAGTAAACTAATTTTTCATGCTCATGCTGTTTCTGTAGCTGCAGTCTCTGCCATGCTGCCACATGAATCTGATGTCATCCATCAGCTAATTACACTCCAGCATTGTAATTAACTGCACACCTGTCAACCTGCATCCCGGATAATCAACACATTCCCAGAAAATCCACCTGTTTTGCTAACATTCAGATCGCACATTACTGTACAAAATGCGCCTTTACTTGGAAGCACTGGGTGCTAATGAGATGTGCTCAGTGTCCCCTGGTTCATCTTAGCTATGACTCATTTAAGTCTGTGTGTTGGCCTGCAGGAGGACAAGTCAGTGAAGAGGCCAGTGGTGGAGGAGTATGGAGATGACCTTTACGGAGACCTCTATGATGATCTCTCAGTTTCCACGGTAACAGTGGGCCCGAATGTTACTGAATATGAGGTAGGTTAAATGCAAATACAAGAAATGTCTTCACCTCAGCACAGAAACAGTGCAAGGTTATTTTTGTATTCATTACACCTGTCACTAACTAGTTTTTCATTCCTTAACAGATTCTTGAATATGAAGATTACAAGAATGACACAGAGTCAGAGTATGAAGAGTATGAGACATATGAGGACGGCTTTGACTTTGCAGAGCGGGAAAGAGCAGGGACGTGGGATGGAGAGGTAAATCTCAAAGATAACTCATACATCAAGTGAGTGGTCACATCTTCAATTGCCTGTGTCAAGTGATTTCTAACAATCCACATCTATTCATCTGTTTCTTCTCCTCAGGCTAGCCTCAGAGCAGAGAAAGGCCAGAAGGGAGAGCCAGCTATTATTGAACCGGTGAGCTGCTAGAGGCGTTCAGTGAATAGTCTAGTAGATTTAGTTATGAGCATGGGAATGAGTTGAATCTCTCCTAATGTACATTTTAATCTATCTGTGCTTGTTTGTAGGGTACATTAGTGGAAGGACCCCCAGGTCTACCAGGGCCAGAGGTAAGCCTAGTCACTGCCTGAAATTTTGATGGTGTCTTGTCTCTTCAATTGCATAGGATGTAATGCAATGTAACAGAGGCACAAACTGTCCAGATGTGGTGCAAAATGTTGAGAATTTTGGATTCTAGCCATCAGGATGCAACTGTGATGTTTTTGGAAAAAGAAACAGGGTTTTCAGGGATAAACATCCAAAAATACACCCCTGCGCTACAATGCAATGTAAGATAGTACTTTGTGAAAGACTGTTTGACGATATTTTATATCATCTATTAACACACCATGAAGTGACCACTAAGAGTGCACCATTACAAAGAAGTTAAAAGATTTTGATTCAAAACTACATAATGAATAAAAAGGGACTTGATGGATTTGAATATGAAGAAGAAGATTATCATTTCGATGAATACTGAGCCACAATATGGTAATGTTGTTTAATGTCTGTTTGAGTGCTATGAACGTTTCCTTCACAGGGGCTCGCTGGCCCAGCTGGACCAACAGGCCCTCCAGGACCCAGGGGAGATCCTGGTGAATTGGTGAGTGTGGCTTAGGTCTGGACCTGTGCTCATTAGGTTAGTTTGACCCCAGTTTGACCCCTTCACCTGTGGGACAGAGCTCGGGGTTCAACTGGGACCTCACATTGAAACATGTCCATGGAATCACAATGTTCTGGTTCAGTCCTGAACTGAACCTGCTGGACATCAGGGACACATGTTGACTCACACATGTTTGACCTGATTTTTTTTTTTTGTGTGTGCGATTGCTTGAGTAAGTGTATTTGTCCATGATTCATCACAATGGAATACACACTCACACACTGACAGATGCTCATTTCCCAGTTGTTGATGTTTTTTTTTATCCTTATGCTTTGCAAAGATTTTGCTGGCAGTTTATTACTATGCAGATCCACATTGCTTACAAGCACATCATCTTCAGTCATTACACACGCTTTTAGTAGCTATGTATAGTTCAGGTTCAGCCCACATTACAAACAAACCTATGTTTTATTTCCTAAGATGAAATCTGATGAGATGCAACAATGGACATCACTGAATCTGGCACTGATATCAATAAGTGAGGAAGGGATTAACAGATGGAATATATCTACAAATAATCTCTTTAGCCATGGCATTAAAAAGTCATGAATATCAATCACCATCAAATTTTAAGTAACTGAAATTATTATTGTATGTACTGTGTCTTGCCCTTACTATCATAGCTTCATTTACAAACAATCCTTTATAGGATTATTTTAACAGTCTAGTGTAAACGTAACAACAATAAGTGAATTGTATCATATGATTTAAAAAACTAACCACTTGTGCACAATTTATTTGTCAAATATATGTTTAAATACATAATGCCTTTGAATGGTATAATTTAAAAGCAGTAATAGCCTCCAGGTCCTCCTGACACACGTATTGTAGGTATTACTTGTGAGTCAAAGGCATTGAGAAGGAACACTTTCTTTGTTCATGCTGCAGCATGTGACTGTTTAACACACTTAACACACCTGTTCACCCGTGACTGACACAAATGAATTATCTCATGTCTTTAAGGCTTTATGTAATACTTATGGGGACAATTAATACTTAGGGTAGAAAATCATAAGCCTGCTGTATGGTTTTCTTGAACCCACCCTGACAACTAATTTTATTGCATATTTCGGATTATTATATCTACATATTTTAAAAACAAATATTGATAAATTAAATAATGGATACATTTCTTAGAAACAAGTGTCAATTATTTGGCAGTACCAAGAAAATTTCCCCTGATTCATAAAAAATATTGTATCAAATGTATGTAATCTCTATATTAATATATATTAGATAACTACAACAGTAATCTGATGAACACAATCTTTATGACTCAATGCCACATTAAATGACTTGTTAAAATGGATATTTACAGTGTGTAAACAGAAGATAAGGTAGTGTTTGCGTGTGACATGCCCTGTGGATATGGAGCAAAGGTTGTTTTTACAGTGATTAGATTGCAGGGCTGTTTTTCTCTCTGTTTAGACCCTCTCTCTATCTCACACACACATACCATACGCACACACCATACACACAGTAGCCAATGCTTATCCCTTTCCCCATCCTCTCTTTTCAGGGTCCCCCAGGACGTCCTGGTCTTGCTGGGGTTGATGGCATTCCAGGTCCTCCAGGAACCCTGTTGATGCTACCAGTAAGAACTCAAAGCACACTCATGTTTGCTCACGCACACACAAACACACATAGAGCACACACAGAGCACACCTTTTCCCAGTGTGGAGTAGTGGCATGACCACAAGGGGGGGCTGTGTGATTGAACTTCATTTACATTTGGGGAATCCTGCAGTGGGGACTGATTTCTCTTTTTCATTGCCTCCAGTTCCAGTATGGAGGTGATTCCCAGAAAGGACCAGTGGTGTCTCCCCAGGAGGCGCAGGCACAGGCTATCCTGCAACAGACCAAGGTACACTTCACAGAAACCTGTACTTTGCTGTCATCATACAATATTATAACCTCATCTTCATTTTATGTTGTCTGAAGACCAGTTCAATGAATATTTAAAGTCAAAAGGTACCTTGTTCAGCGTACATGAGCCATCCAGTTGTGTTTTTCTTCCAGCTGTCACTGAAGGGACCTCCAGGTGCAATGGGTCTTGCAGGACGACCAGGCCCACTGGTAAGGCACTCCTCTGACCTTGACCATCATACCTCAAGGGCTCCTGCAACCTTTTACCTCAACTTCACATTCTGTCTGACCAGGCACAAGCTCCACTCTCTCCCTCTTATCCTAACCTCATTATTATGCATGCTCAGTATGTTCGAATGGCCGTGATTGTGAAATCACTGCAGGGTTGCAAAAATGAACAGATTTGTAAAATGATCTGTTCTCAGCTCATTTGTATTTTGTTTGTTTGGCGCTAAATTTGAGTGAAGAGTTGAATTGCTCCTGTACATCATGAATTCTTGTTTTTATTTTGCAGGGTCTTCCAGGTCCCAATGGGCTCAAAGGAGACAGCGGAGACAGTGGCCCTCCTGTAAGATCAGACATTATTTTTAGCACTCACAGTATTCTTTTTTTTGTCACACTTTATACACCTTTTTCCATTTATCTTGTTCTCTTCCTTTCTCATACAGGGACCACATGGGTTACCAGGCCCTCCAGGAATTAATGGAAAGATAGGAAAGAGGGTGAGCTATCATGAGTATTGCTGGTTTCAAACCTCTGTATCTGCAGCTTGTGTTAAAAGCATACTGTGCCTGATGTACAAAACACAAAACCTTTTTGAACTGGATTGTGTATCTCGTAGGGACATGCGGGAGTGGACGGAGGTCGTGGAGCTCCCGGTGAAACAGGTTCTAAGGTAATCTCTTTGAGATCTCACTGCACTGTATTGCAGTGGTGATAATCTCAACTAATTGAGCTGCGCCAAGAACCCACAGATTTTTTGTTCCATCAAAGTATTTACATCCTTACTACATATTTGGATACTAGTCGAGGTGCCAGTTGTTACCATATTACTTATGTTTGGTGTTTCCATGAACGCACGTGTTTAGGCATCAAGGTCTTGTACGATAACAAACCATCTCCACTTGCAAGTGTAAGCCTTTAGGTATCCAGCAGCCCACAGCTTATTATATGTATTGACAACGAGGCAACTCAATACCTAACAGCTGCAGGAAGAGCTTAGTAAATAAATCAGGCTCCCTCGATGCCGGGTCTGACAGAACAGCAGAGTCTTTATCAGTCAAAGCAGCATTTTAGCAGACCTACAGCTAATCTGAAAGCTCCCTCTCCCCAACACATACTCAGAGCAGATGGGAGACTCTGCCAGGGGAGACTTTCAGTACAATTCTGCTAATGTTTACACATTACCGTATGTGTGTGTGTGTTTCAGGGTTTAATGCACTTGCTTCTCTGTTACTTTCCAGGGTGACAGGGGTTTTGATGGCCTGCCAGGTCTCCCAGGAGACAAGGGACACAGAGTGAGTTAGATTTGGTAACTTAACATTGTCACTGTATTCATTTAGTCATTCAGACACTAACACGCCAGCACAGCATGAATACCTTACACATCATATGGCAGATGTTTATTTGCATATTATCACCGTGATGATTGTTGTGATTTCTGTGATGACAGTGTACACTAAAAAGCATCTGCCTGCTTGATGCTGCTCTGCTATAAACAGAACAGTCTTAAATATCTTGAGGCTTGTGGCTAATGCTTTTATCTTGTAGGGGGACAGAGGAAAGCCTGGTCCTCATGGGCCTGTTGGAGAGCCAGGAGAAAAGGTGAGTGCACGGTTCTTTGCGGAATTTACTCGCAACAGAAAACACATCCTGCAGCAGTGCTTTGTTTTTCTTGATTTTCCATCACGCAAGGTTAAAAGGGAAAACCTTTCCAGATTAATGAATCAATTCTACAAACCATTTAGATGGTAAAGTACCACAGATCAAAGCTTCACTGAAATGAAGTCATAAACTCTTGAATTTTTTTAATTCCGCTACGCTGGCCTGAGTTCATTCAGCATCAAGGTTTGCAAAAGACATGAAAGCTATGCAGTGCATCCCTGACACAGAATTGAAAATATGAAAGATAGAAGCTCTGTCAAGATAGTATCAATCTATGTAGGCGGGCGGGTGAAGTTTGAGAGTCTATTAGTCTTTGCTCGAAGATAGTTGAGCCTTATCTGTCAGGCAGTGAATTTCTTTAATGAGCTATTTTCACAGATTATGTCTGTGGGGATATAAATGTATCCACGCCTGAGGTTGGCTCAGAGAGGTGCATGAGATTTATGTGTTGAATCTGTTTCCGTCTTTGTTATTTTAGGGATCTGATGGACCAGTGGGGCCAAGAGGGCAGCCAGGCGAACCTGTGAGTAACCACATCTGGAAGGATGTAATGCTCCCTCATAATGCACACAGACAGACACCCACATCACAGCATCAAACTACAGCTCTACATCAAAATATATCATGTTTATTGGTCCTCTACATTAAAAATACTCAATGTAGAGGATGTATTTGTCAAACCTATGCTTTGGGTTCTCAGAAATATGCTAACACAAAAACCTTTTTCTTAGTGCTGAAATGATTTCCACAACAAATCCTGAGGGGATTGTGGGAGATCATTGAATTTTGGCTCCAGCAGAAGTTTCAGCCAAAATCTTACAGAAGAACTTACACAAGTACAAAATCGACTGCTCACACTGTACTGTACATGTACAAAAACAATAGAAACACTGCACAATATTTTCCAATATACAATAAGTATAAAAAACTAGAACGTTAAACCTTATTAATGCAATACTGCCACAGTGTTCACCCTAGCATTAAGAGGGAAAAGGTCACTGGAAAAAGGCGTGCAGCTTGAACACAAAAATATACAGTAGCATAGCATGCTAGTATATTCAAAATCTGTCATAGAGATACTACCTGTAAAGTAACTTTGGATCACTGGGAGTCCACAAAGAGTCCACCATTGAAAAAGCTGTCATTTTTTGTGTATCTCTGCGGTGAACACTGGTTGATTGGTTGTGACTCACACTCCATCTTTCTCCCAGTAGGTGAGGTTGAGTCTCAGCAGGGCTCTGTCCCTCTAAATGGATCACCTAGTGCAGGAAGAAAGAGAATGCCATAAGACATGTTAGGAAAGCTGTGTTAAACTTCAAAGATACAGGAAAGGAGAGGAGTTGGCTGTTTTGATGAGAGAAAGAGGGAGCGATGGGAAAAGTGAGACAGCGAGAGACAAACGCGAGACAGAAATTTGGTTGGTGGTGAAATAGATAAGAGAGATGGAGAGAGGAAAGAGAGAGAGTCGGAGAGGGAAGAGATAAAATCCTGGCCTGAATGATTATATTTCCATATCAATCACTTCCCAGGAGATCACAGATGTGGCTTTGGAACAGGTGGCTTGGCCAGCCTACAAAGAGGGAGGCTGACAAAAACAGAGCACACAAACACACTCACGCAAACACAGGCTAGTGCAGTCTCCGTGGCTACCACATACAAAACTAGATGCGCACACACACACTAAAATATATTATCTGTCCCTCCCTGTTTTTTACTCTCTCTCTCTCTCTCTCTCTCTCTGTCTCTCCTTAGTTCTGATTTATGATTTAGTATTCCACACTCACTCCATCTCATCATGCATGCAGGTTACCTGCTGACTATTTGCTGTGTTTTGTCTCCAGGGTCCTCGGGGTCTTGTTGGGCCAAGGGGGCCACCTGGCCCACCTGGCCAACCGGTAAGTCAACATCGCTTTGATTACAGAATCAGAGCTATTCAGTCCCTTCAACTCTATAAATGGTCCTCCAGTTCATAGAATCATCAATATACCATTAAACAAGGAAGCTATTGAACTGTGTCTCTTTTGTCTATCAAATGTTGACAATTCATCCATTATTTCCTGACATCTTGTATGTGTACATTTTTGTCAGGGTATTGGTGGAACCGATGGAGCACAAGGGTCAAAGGGCAACCTGGTCAGTCCTTCTACCTTCATAAACACATTATTTAATCCCCATAACTGCCATTATATACCACTGATGACTGTAATGTATATGGTAGTTAAATGAAAATGAGTTTGTAGGTAACAGTTTTTTTTTTAAAGTGATCTCAGCTACAGAAACGTCAGCCGGAGTGGCTTAGTGTGGCCTTCCAATGAACTTGTTAACCAGTCACATGATGATGAGCTTATGACAAAGATCACGTGGAGGTAGAGTGTGTGACTACCAGTGTTTCTTGCTTTCAGGGTCCAGCTGGAGAGATAGGGCCCCCAGGTCAACAAGGAAATCCAGGAGTACAGGTCAGAGTACATCCTATACATTTATTCAAGTCATATAAACATGCTTCAGATATACACAATGACTTGCAAGCATAAACACATTTGCTCTCTCTCACACACGGACACCTTTTCTCTTTTTTCAATTTTTGTGGCATAAAACCATCCTGTTTCTGATGGTTTTTATGTCTGTACTTCAACTGACAGTATACTTGCTCTTCTATTGGTTTAAACAATTCTCTGGCCTTTTGGGCATATAAAACCTTTTCACAATCCAATTGCAAGACACTAAAATGTATTCAGAATACAAGGCTGTTTTTGTTACCTTGTAAAAGAATGTTTTTGGAGATACAAGTTTTTCATCCCACAGCAACAAAATTAAATTTTAAATTGTCGTCAGAGACATTACAGTCCTATAAAGAAGATCTAATCAGATTTTCCATTTTCCAGCATGTCAACAATCCATCCAACTCCCCCAGCTCACACAAGGACACCCACACATACTGTTCATGAGTCTAACATACACACATACCTTTTGGACACATACTCACAGACTCGAGCAAAACCTCAACTCCCAGCCTTCTCCTAGTCTTGTGACACTTAACCTGATTGATGCTTTGTTCTGGTCCAGGGCTTGCCTGGTCCTCAGGGTCCCATTGGAGTGCCAGGAGAGAAGGTAGGTAGCATGTCTCTCACTTAATTTCAGAATTAAAGCTGTGACCTTGTGACCCCTGTCATCACATACCCAGGGGAGGCCAGTTGAGCTGGAGAGTACGACCCAGCCACTTCTGGCTCCCATTCGGACAAGACAGAGCTAGACAGGAAATCAATACACAAGAAACACACACACAGGCATAACAGACGCTAGGGACGGCCTTGGCCGGTGCACATCATGAGGCTAGACTGATAAAAGAAATAAAAAGTGGACTTAGTCATAAATACAATATGTTTGGTGGAGGAGCAGCAAAGTGGGAAATGTGGTCTCTTAGGCATAAGTTAAGGTGCTATATCATATCTGACGCTCAACTCCAGTATTCCTGCCTCTCGCTGTTCTACACAGGGTCCGCTGGGGAAACAAGGCATGCAGGGACTACCAGGCATTGATGGCCCTCCCGTAAGTACACACATACATGAGCACAAACACACATAAACATGCACGTATCCATGCGTACCTTTGCACATCAGGTATTAACATATACAGTATATATACATATAAATAGAGAGTGCACTGCTACAGTACGACTTCATCAGTCGAATCAGTGACAGCTGAGTGCGAATGACAACTTCGCAACATCGCCTGATTTACTAGAAGAGTTTGCACTTTATGCAGGGTTGATGAACACTTTGTTCATCAGATTTTTTTTTTTTACAAAATGAGTAAAAAACATACACACATATGTAAGTATATGCAAGCAAAAACCTATATACACCACATAATGACTCAGTGGTCATCAATTACCCAAAGGGGGACTAGACGCATATGGCCAATATTGACAGACAATAAATAAAACCAACTGTGTAAGTATACACACATTCATATGTACACATATACAACCCAGAAGTTAGTTAATCTAAAGTAGCCAAGAAGATAAAATTTGCCACCTGTGGGACACAGGAGGCATTTCTGGAATTGATCCAAAGCAGTATGACATTTAGAAAAGAATGAAAAAGCTTTTCTCATCTCCAAGAATTAATTTTAGATTGCAGTCAGACACATTTGAATGAGCTTCACTTAATGCTCCTTGTATTGTTCTGCAAAGCTTTGTGACACACAATGATATTTTTATGGTGCTTCACTCTCAGTGCCGCTGGTGCTTCCTCCTTTTCATTGGTTGGTTGCATTCGGAAATTTCCATCAAGTAGTGATACAATAATGATGCATTTGCAGCAGTGCTAAGTCAATCTGATTCCCGTTTTCCTGTTTCAGGGTCACCCAGGAAGAGAGGGCCCCCCGGGAGAGAAAGGCATCCAAGTGGGTAACTGCATATCTGAGGCTTTACTGTAGTGTCATAGCAAGATATTGAAAATGCAATATCATGCTGTTTCTTGCACTCTATTTTAACTGTGTACTCACTCACATTAGGTTACAATAATGCTCACTCTCATCATTATAATCATTGTGTTCCTACGATGTCATCATCTTTGTTTTACAAGAGCATTAGCTCATTAGAGTCAGCAGCATGCACTCATCAGCATCATCCACTTGCTTACTGACAATAAAGACTAGGACAGTGACTGAGTGCAATGTTTATTCATATCCGGTCAGAGAAATGCATTTTTGCTGGCTGCTGCTTGCTACAACTGAAGAATACTGCTTTTTTTTTATGCAGGGTTTACTAGGTGCTCAGGGGCCTGTTGGGTACCCAGGGACCCGTGGAGTCAAGGTAAGACATAAATGCATCATGATCCCAGGTGTAATGTCCACTGAGATATTTATTTCCTGAACATCTCGTTCAGTGTGTACGTCTACCTGTGACGGACAAGCTGTTTGAGTCTATGACTGACAGGTGACAGGTGGAGGGAAAGCACCTCGGTTCTCTAGGGGACTGCTAACAACAGAGTGAGGCACATTTGACGGATGAGAGAAATGTCAGAGTCAGAGAGAGCAGAGCTGTGTGCGTAGGTGCAGAGCAGTCCATTTTGACTGTGTGTGCTTTTGAAATTGAGGAATAAAAGTGAAGTTGTCATGAAATGGCATTCTGCTTGGTGTTTGTTTTTGTCACATTTACACGTCTGGTATTTTATCTGGTAGTTGCATCCCTTAGGGGAAGCAATCATTAGTATGAAATGAATGTAAGGCCAATAACTGCTCAATAACAGAGCAATGTTAGGCCAAGAGAAAATCAATACACACTTATAAATCATTTCACTGTTTTAAGATGGGGTATTTCTGGAAATACAGGCAACCAGGGATTTTTCATGTGATGTCCAGAGTCTTTTCTTGAGAGGAGTCTTGTCAGTGATGTTATTCTTGTTAAATGAAGTGTTTACTTTTTTACAGGGAGCAGATGGAGTTAGGGGTCTGAAGGGGAGCAAAGGAGAGAAGGTGAGTGAAACAGATAGTGAGTCTTTATTCTGTTGACTGTTGTCAAATTGTGGATTGTGACTGGAAGGACACTTGACGAATTACAATGTAATTAAGCCATTTATCATCAAGAGAGCTTTCATTAGATGTCACCTCTCCTCACTGCATCATAGGGAGAAGATGGCTTCCCTGGGTTCAAAGGTGACATGGGTATCAAGGGAGACAGGGTGAGAGCGCCTGCAAACCACAAGCCTCAGTGTCATTTTCTCTCAGTTATTCTCTAGTCTCTATTCTGTAGTGGGGATAACATTGTCACTTACCTTCTACTCTCATTCTTGACTTTAGGGTGATAACGGAACTCCTGGTGCTCGTGGAGAGGATGGACCAGAGGGGCTAAAGGGCCAATCAGGGCCACTGGGAGATATAGGAGGTCCCGGGACAGCTGGCGAGAAGGTACATTTTTAAAAGATTACATTTATATTACAAGACAAGGTCGGGACACAAAAGAGGAGGATGGGGAGATGAAATAGGCTGCCAAATTATAAGAAAACTCTTATCTAAACCTGCATTGTGCTGCTACAGCCATTATAATGTTGGGTATGTCTGTTTAGCTCAGTTTTCAGTGAAGACTTTCTTACAAAATGAGTGTCTGAAAATCTGAACTGAAATACTGAACATATGGATTTTAATGCCCTCAAATTTATTACATCTGGTTACAGCCTATTCCTAAGGCAAAACTGCCACTGAACCAGTGCGCAAGTTTAAGCATTTAATCTTTCTGTCATCACTATATGCATTAATTTTGAGATATCCTGCTGTATTGGTACATGCATAGTCAGCAGTGTGTCATAAAAAACTTAATTAAATGGTTTTCATGCACTTTTATTTTTAATATTTCTCTAGTTTATTTCTTCCTCCCCTCTTATTTTGCCTATTTCTCTGCAGGGTAAACTTGGCGTGCCTGGATTGCCAGGATACCCAGGAAGACAAGGTTCTAAGGTGATTCAGCATTGATGAGCTATTATCATCAGTTAATGTGTCCTCTGGTTCCTTTATCAGAGCTTTAACCAGCGAGATGTGTGTCTTTGGCTGGACTGTTTCCTGTCTGATTAAAAATAAAGGATGATAAATGGCTTATTAAAAAAAGGCTATTTTATTAATAGTTCATTAGTGACATCAATTCATTACATGTTGATGAATGGTGTATTTAAGGCTGTGTTGGGCTCATGGATTAGATTTGCTTTAATTTGATACAGTAGTTAATTATACGTTAATGAGACATTTGGGGTGATGTGTGATGAATGGAAGGCTGAGGCTGATTAACCTCTACGTGTGTCTCCAGGGATCACTTGGCTTCCCTGGTGTGGCCGGGGTCCCAGGAGAGAAAGGACGAAGGGTGAGGACTGTGGTGACATTTTAATCCACATCTGCAACTTTTCTATGTAGGAGCTACTGTAAAATAACTGAAAATAAAGTGATAAATAATCATTAACCTCTACGATGCAGGGTCCAGCTGGTCAGCCAGGGTCTGGGGGCCAAAGAGGTCCTAATGTGAGTACAGCTATAGGTGCCTATACACCATGTTTTTCTCAATGTATAAAGTTGTATTTGCTCTAATTAGATACCATCAGTTTATCACAACTTGTGGGAGGCACACTGTTGCATCACTGCAGTGTTTTCACATCACCAGACGTTTACCTTCCACCTCCAGTTGAGTTATGCATGTGCTGATCAGACTGTTGTTTGTTTCCCACTAGGGAGCCCGCGGGGGAAGAGGAGCAAAGGGGCCCACTGGAAAGCCTGGAGAAAAGGTGAGCTTAGACAGACATACACACACAGCCCCTGACATAAACAAAGACATATGCACATACAGTTACGCTCACATAAACAAGCACCTGGCTGTCTCATAAAGTATGGATGAATGCGCCGACCGAGTTGGAACTGGTTGTTGCTGTTCACATCTAGATGACAGGCCATCTGGTGCAGTGAGAAGCTACTGTCTGGCAGGGGATGCTTCAGTTTACACTCTCACCCTCAAAGACCATCTTGGGAAAGCTAAAGATTTGTTGGCAGGCAGAAAACTAAGAATGTTTGAGTGGCTCATGTTTTCGTACAGAAACTGTGTGTTTATTTGTCATCTCGTCCACCTGGTAGGGTTCTGCAGGTCAAGATGGTCCTTCAGGATCCCCCGGAGAACAGGTAATGTTCACATCACAGATACAGTCTCATAAATTAGTGTAAGGCAAGCACCAGAAAATTCAATCTGGGTTTTGACACAGGGTTTTGACAGTCTGTATTATTATTTTCTAGGGTCCTCAAGGCCCACAGGGAAGACACGGTGAACCAGGACCTAAAGGTCCTAATGTGAGTGGGCTGAGATGTACTGTATAGTGTTTGCCCTGTGATTTAATGTTACTCATTTTTACCTCATTTGATGCTCACCTTCAGTGGTGTTCAGTTCATTACAATGATGTAAGAAAATGCTTACCTTTCAGGGTCCACCTGGAAAAGATGGATTACCAGGTCATCCAGGCCAGAGAGGGGAACCAGTGAGTCATCTTTAATGTTAATAAAGCCACATTTGGTATATAACATTTTTCCTTTATGGAGGCGCACACCCCAGCATTAACTTAACAGAGAGTTGAGAGTCAACATGATCTACTGTATGTGTCAACACAACAAACAAGCCAAAAGCTATGACTTCAGCATTGAATTACTGAAGTCAAGAGTGCAAGCTTAGAGGCCTATACTAAATCTAGTGAAACACCCTGCCTTGTGTGCAGTCCTCAGATAAGGGGATCTGTGCATCCCACTGACTCTGTGTCAACTCTTATCCAAGCGCCACCAGACTCACTTGTCTTATTCTTCAGGGCTTCCAAGGCAAGAATGGACCCCCTGGCCCCCCAGGTGTCGTTGGACCACAGGTAAGAGGGTCAGCTAATGGTATATTAGTTGATTCTTAAACAAACAGCTGTTTATTTCAGATAGCATGTTTTTAAATAACTGCCATTTGATGTGTGTTTTGTTTCAGGGCAAATCTGGTGAGACAGGGCCAACTGGAGATAGAGGCCATCCAGGTTCACCAGGACCACCGGGTGAACATGGTTTACCGGGAGCTGCGGGAAAGGAGGGTGCCAAGGTGAGTGGTTTTCATCATAATGTCAAGATCATAATCACTTACCAGCATCGCCTTATTACTGTTATATTAGATAAAGCCCAAGGACTCTCTCAGCACTGCCCGAATATCTCCTGGGTCTCATCCTATCCTCTAATTTGCTAATAAATAACAGAGGAAACCTCGCGGTGTTGAGTGTATTATGGCTCATAAAAGATAAATGTTCCTTCTTGGTGTGACTTGCTGGTTGGTGTGATTTATGACTGCATAAGGGCCTGCTGTCTGCTGGCTACTTGCCTTATATCTAATCACATGCGTGTATGTGTGGTTTCCAGGGAGACCCAGGTCCACCAGGAGCCTTGGGGAAAAGTGGCCCTGCTGGGCTCCAAGGCTTCAGAGGGAGCAGAGGGACCCCTGGTGCAATGGTAATGCAAAATTCCATACATCACACATCCTCCCCTCACTCACTGTCTACATCAGGACCTCTTGAAATGTGCTTGCAATTAGACCACATTGAACTCAAAATCATAACAGCATGCCAATTACGTGAGAGTTTTGCAAATGGAAATACCAAAGTACCGATGGTAAATTTTGTAATGGATGTGGTTGTCGCTTGATTGTGAAGGCTGTTAATATCTGTGTCTCTCCAGGGTCCTGCAGGTCTGAAGGGGGGAGAGGGCCTACCTGGTGTTGCAGGACTTGCTGTAAGTCAGATTTTGTTAAATTGCTTCCCACCCCATCCCCTGATCTCTGTTCAGCTTCTATGTTATATAGGATAGGACATATGAAGCAGGAGGCTGTTTCCATGGTGATCAGCGATCGTGACCACCACATTAAATCAAACACTGAATCATGTGACATACTCAACTCACCCCTCTGTCTCCTCTTATTTCCAGGGTGCCACTGGAGAGAGGGGCCCTGCTGGGCCGGCTGGCGCTATTGGCCAGCCAGGACGGCCTGGCGGCGTGGGTCCTGCTGGGCCGATGGGAGAGAAAGGCGAGCCAGTAAGATTTGAAACATTTCTAATTTTGTTTCTTAGGCAACAATGTCCGGTAACACATACTGTACCATCACCTCCCACCATTGGGTAATAAACAACATGTGCTCTCGCTTTGGAATGTGTCATTATGAGACAGAGAGCAGGCGAGAGGTAAAGGAGACAGAGAGAGAAAGGGAGCGAGAAAATATGAATGTGATCAAGCCTTCTTTCTTGGGTGCGAGTTTCCTTCCTGGTATGATGCATTAATCAATGTGTCACGTTGCTACATGAGGATAATAAGTATTGTAGCATTTGCTAGATTTGTGCTGTTTTCCCATCTGTTCCCTAGGGAGAGAAAGGGCCTGTGGGGCCGGCTGGGCATGACGGGGAACTGGGACCTGTAGGGCTGCCAGGAGCTGCGGGACTTCACGGGCCTCCTGGAGAGGACGGAGACAAGGTAGTTACATTGGACAGCTATCAAGGACTGTAGCACTGCTGTAGAGGGCTTGCTGATATTTGGACTTAATTGTTTGTGTGTGTGTGTTTGTGTTCACATGTGTGCATTTCTCTCCATAGGGAGAGACAGGAGGACCAGGCCAGAAGGGCAGCAAAGGAGACAAAGGAGAAGCTGTGAGTATGAATTTTATGAATAGTCTTAACATCAAATCATCACGTTGCATCACCAGGAGGTAGAGGACAGACTGGCTTGTAATTGGTTTGGGACAATTCATTATAATAACTGTTTGCCGGGACACTGCATCCTCCGGTGGAAGGAGCAGATGGTTTTAATCATGTCTTTCCTAGAATGAATGTGTACTGAGCTGTCCCTCTGCTTTTCTAGGGACCACCAGGACCTCTTGGAAGGCAAGGACCTGTGGGCCAGCCAGGACTGCCAGTATGTTATGAAAACTGAAATTCATCATATAAAAACATATACAGTAATTGTGTAATATGTTGGTTTGGGTCGTGCAGTGTTAACACTGACCTGTCTGTGTATATTTCAGGGTGCAGATGGTGAGCCAGGCCCTCGTGGGCAGCAGGGCATGAACGGGGCAAAAGGAGACGAAGGATCCAGAGGCTTTAAGGGGGCATCTGGTCCTTCTGGACTACAGGTAAAAAAGGACGATCAATTCCAAAACTGGCTGTATCTCCATTGGCTCATCTCTCATTTCACATTTATACATATCTGCGTTTGTAGGGAATGCCAGGACCACCAGGGGAGAAAGGAGAGAGCGGGCATGTTGGCTCAATGGTGAGTACTGCTCAGCAACCCCAGCACATATAACACTCATCTCAAGTCCACCGCTGTGGTCCAGTGTCAGTCTCAAGTCTGCTCTCCAAACCACTTTTCTGACACTTTGCTTCATGATTATTCTGACTCCGACTTGTCTTGGTCTTGTGTGATATCAGATATCGACTTGACTTTTCCTCACTCTCCAAAAGCTTTTGAATAGGTTTCTCCACTTTTATCTTCAAATCCATTTAACAGCTTTTGATACTGGGGAGAAAAATGGAGAAAAGTGGACAAACATATGCATGCATTCATTGTTAGAAAAACAATTAATTATTTACTGGGAATACTGTAGGTTTACATTCCTGTTTATGGTTTGGAAACTCTTTTATATTTGTAAAGCTCTAAATTGTTTCATACAGGTGGTACTGAAATGTCTTGTTAGTGCCAGGAATCCTAAGCTCTATTCTGTCATTGTGGGTGTTTCTGATATGGGTGTATTATCGCTACTCTCACAAGCGTTGAGATGATGTGCAGAAGTTGGTGAGATCAGGAGGGTACAGTACTGAACAAATGAAACAGCACCTACACAATATTATAATGATACCCAGTTAGAAGTATACCATAACACATTGAGTACAAGTGTGTTACTATAGGCGTAATTACGTTGCTTGATACTTGTAGATAATGCAGCCAAAATAACAGAGAGTTAGCTATGAGTACGACAGTCAGTTACTGTCAGTAGAAAAACATTTCATGGCTTAATCATTATTTCTTAAGATGAGGAAATGGTATCTTTTTAATAGCATATTATATAAACAAAAGACTGTAGAGGAGAACTTGTCTTGGTTTTAAGATTCTATATGACCTGGTGTTTCTCAGATTATTGTAAGTACAGTATTGTAAAGGTTCAAGGTATCAGCCGTCTATGAACTAATAGCTGGTACACACATAACCCACCGCAGCTCTTAAAAAAACTTTAATTAATGGCACCTATTTAGTTTGTTAGTGCCAGCTGTGCTGATTCTGCTGCTGTGTGTCAAACTCGCGAACCAACCTTTTCCTCTGCTGATAATCGTTAATGTTTATCGCCCTCAAACTACAGGCAGGGGTCTTGAGTGGGGCTCAGTCTGCTCAGGTCCTTGATTAGTCTCTATATCACTTAGACCCCGGTTGTACAAAGAGGCGTTGACTGATATTTAGGGTAAAGCCAGTCTAGTGTGAGAATTAAGATTGACTATATCAAGAAATGTAGCTACTCTGCTCCCAGACTATAGTATACAAGCTAAGAGCTGTGTTTCCATTGTAACAGCCTAACAACATCTGGCATTTGGCATTTTCCAAAGCAGACAATGTAACTTTTTATAACAGGAAAAGTACAGGTGTAACATTCATGATGGTTCTGCTCCAGGTAAGTATCCTAAGCATAATGTCAAGGCCCTGGAAGTGGCACACCTTAATTGAATGCAACCATTATTAAAGTTATAATTCATATGGTACAGACATATCACAATGATGACATGATGACACTGACATGATGGCACATTGTTACGTGCTGGCTGTATCTCAAGGAAATAGAATCGAACGCAACTGGATTTTTGGTTTTGTCTGTGAAGACGTTTCACCTCTCATCCAAGAGGCTTCATCAGTTCGTGCTCGTTTGACCAGGCTAGACTAGATCTCAGTTTCCTTGAGATAACTATGACCTGGATGAATGAGAATATTCACAGGCTTAGTGCTGGCTGTAAAAACAAACATACACAGTCTTAGGTTAAAAAACACGTATTCTCTAGTCAACTGCTCTCTTAATTATGTTTCTCATATATCTACTGTTGGCATACATCTTTCCGTTATCTTATAAAATGATATCAATAATAATGCTGGCGAAAAGAAAGAAAGCCTTTTAAACCTTTAAACCTATAACAAGCTCAACGCTTCTTTTCAATGCGTGATGGATCTTCAAGGCTGACTAAATAGACTTCATGTGCAAGAAAGACGAGCCCGGAGAACGAAGAGGTGGTCCTGTATGTAAAAGGAAGGAAAAGATTAAAAAAAGAAAAAGAGAGAGAGTGACAGAAAGGAGGCAGTGGAGCAATGGAGTGGAAGGAAGAGGCGGGGCAGTGATTGTGAGCAGGAAGATGGTGTGACAGCTGCTAATCAGATTAGCCTCAGCCTTGGCTGTCTAATGAGCATCCTCCTTTGTGACAGTCATCTCACAACGCTGTCAACCATGAACACACGCTCAACAAGATTCTCTATAGCCTCTCTTCTACACAGCCAGATTAGGGAGGGAATGCATCAGAATGAAACCAAAACAAAAGAGAGGGAGAGAAAGAGAGGAGAGAAGAGATGCTGAAGACTCAGTGGGGAAGTTTCATTCATGTGTGAGCGTTGCGGATCACAGAATTCTCCCCTCTAATGCTCAAGTATCTCTCCGCCAGAAGGATATGTGTTTCCTCTAGTCCCACATAGTCTCTCTCTGGGCAGATTGTCTGTCTTTCTGTCTCAGTGTCTTTACAACACAAGGCTCCCTCCAAGACTTCAGAGTGATTCAGAGCGCAGCTCAACATCTACTCAACTGAAACTGAAGCCGAGCACAGTTAGGATTAATTGCTTGGCGCTCTCTTGAGCTGCACAGAAGAGTCAAATCACATGCCGTCACTGTGGCTGAGAGAATATGGTCTTGCACATCACAGGCTAGAGGTTTCTTATTAATAAAAGAGAATAAGAGAGGCGGTGGGGGGAGGGGTGAGAAAAAAATCAGAGGCATGTCATATTGAGGGTAATGACCTGTCTGGACGTCTTCATCATGTCACCACGATAATGATCACAGATGCTGGGGCCATTGCATAAGCAATCCACCATGGGCCGACTTCTAACTCTCATTTAATTTAGGAGGCACCATCCGACCCCCGGCTCACATTCAGTTTGTATTTCTGTGTTGTGTTTTATTGATGCAGTATTTCCTTACTGTCTGCATCGAGATCCTAATGAAAACATTTAATTTCTTTCTCCACAGGGGCCTCCAGGACAGCATGGCCCACGAGGTCCTCAGGGGCCCATTGGTGGACAGGTAGAGTGCAGAATGACTTTTTTTAATTATTTCTTTTCTTCATCACATATGTGTATTTGAGCAGGACCATAGTAATAAATTACAGAGACAGTCCCATTGAGGGAGGAATAAGGAGAACACTGTACACATACAGTTACTCTTGAGTATGTAAAAGGAGAATTTCCTCTGCGGGGCACAGCTCAGACTTTATTGTAGTTTATATCAACAAGCTGTTCATATCCATCTTCATAACATAATTGTAAATATTCCTTTATATTTTGCTCAAAACAATAAATGCAACAGCATGGTACACTTCATTTGGTAATGCTAATCAGCATAACCAAATATTATAATTGTCCTCTCATAATGAATAAATGTAGATCGTTTTTCATTTCCTTTCTGTTCAGCCTGATATCCTTGCATTTTTAAGATAATTAATTGAGTTTGGAAATATGTATTCTTTGTTCTTGATTTGTTTTTGGTTTTTTTTAAATTGTATAAATCATTATTTTTGTTAATTTAATTTTTAATTTTAAAGGCTTTCCAAAATCTGACTTTCACAAATGCATTTTTGAAATCACACACACACTGCACGAACATTGGAGTTCTGATATTTTCAAGTGATGGGAGCTGCGTGCCTTTATGAGTCATAAAGAAAACATGATGGTGTGTCAGCATGGGATCAAGAACACTGCCATTCAATACACAGTATTGTCTAAATTTCAAAGTGAACAACAGCATATCCTCACACACCACAGATACTTTATATTTTCCAGCCCCTCATCTCTTCATATACAGTCTCTTCATTTGAACACTTCTTGCCAAAGACCCTCCACTGCTTTTGAAACTTGAATTATTAAATAGTATTAGGATATAATCCCTGGGAGAGAGTTATATTTACTGCCCTATGAATCATTAAGAAGTATTAGACTATCATCCCTGAGAGGCAGTTATATTTACCTCTAGTAATGGCCGTCTCTCTACAGCCTCGCACACCGGTCAATTATTCAGCAGTGAGCTGCAGAAATCTGTGTGAGCCACGCTAGTGCTTCATCACAAGAAGCATGGAAAAACAGTGGTGCAGAGATGGTGGGATTCATAAATGGATTGATACAGGAATAGTGGAAAAAAGCAAATAGGGTGGCATGTGAGGAAAGCAGTTGACAGCGGGGGCTCAGTAGTAGTGTGTGGCTGTACTCAGCTCTCGTGTCTGTGCACTCTACCGAAGACATGCTTTTACTGGGTACTGGGTTCGTCTCAAGACACAATACACTGGCATACATGCGTGCACACACACACACATGCACAAACAAACAAACAAACTGATTGAGAGAGGGGAAACAGCATCCAACCTACTGTGTGACTCAGACACCATCCACATAGCAAACCTGACACTCAAAATTTTTCCTTGTGTTGTGATAATTCTGTTCCAGTTTCAGCATTCTGTGAACAGAACTGCTGACAAACTAAAAAAAAAATACTGCACCAAGAACTTGATTTTCAAAAATCAAATGAATATTTCAAACTTGCCCTTGTTTTATGACATTTTGGTTCAAGCTGTTCTCTCTCTCCGCCTGCCACAGGGCCCACCTGGAATGCCTGGTGGAGTTGGTCAGCCTGGAACTGTTGGAGAGAAGGTCAGCATTTCCCATTAGCAACTACACAGCGTGTGCCTGTGAGCATACAGTAGACTGGTGGTGGTTTATGTGTGTGGGCTTTATGTGTGTGCGCCAGTGTGTGTGGTCTGTTTTTAACTCAGCAAATGTTCCTTATCTACCAGGGTGAGGACGGAGAAGCTGGAGACCCTGGGTCAGTTGGAGAGCCTGGCATTAGGGTGAGTCACGTTGCCTCCATCTCTCCGTCCTGTCTTGCTCAGCCTCGTCCTTTCTTCGCTCTCTCTCTTCGCCCTTTCATTGATTGTCTTTTCATATGCTGGTGTCCCAGGGTGCTAAAGGCGATGTTGGGGAGAAGGGTGACTCTGGCCCTCCCGGTGCAGCTGGGCCTGCAGGACCCAGAGGAACACCAGGGGAGGACGGACCCAAAGGCAACCTCGTGAGTATTTGTCTCTCTGGATCAGTGACTTTTTCTTGCTCTGGTTTTCAGGTCAGTCAGTCTGTTAATGTCATGCCATGCATATGATGGTTTCTAACTCACTGTCTTTTCCCATAGGGCCCTATTGGATTCCCCGGAGATTCAGGACCCCCTGGAGAATCTGGCGTCAATGTGAGTATTATTGTTATTATTGTTTTATCATTCATTTGTCATTAATTTATTGTTTGGTCATTTCTTCTACATGACATTTTTTCATCCAGGGAGTAGATGGTGGACCGGGGCCTAAAGGAGACAATGGAGACAATGGCAAAGCAGTAAGCAGTGATTTTTTTTCACTCATTTATGTTGGCTTAATTCTCAGTGTTTTTGTGACTGGATGGGAACGTGTTTCTGTTTGAACTTAAGTCCTTTTTCCTGTTCTCTGCAGGGACCTCCAGGAGCCTCTGGAGAGCCAGGTCCTACAGGACCTCCTGGACGGAGGGTGAGCTTAACATATTGTATATGGTTTTGTGTATGCATGTGTGTGTAGCTATATGTGCGTTTGTTTGTAGTTAATAGCTCTTGTCATCATCTCAGCAACGTTGTCTTTCTCAACCCCAGGGCCATATAGGTGCTGCAGGAAAAGAAGGGAAGCAAGGCATGAAGGGAGCCAAGGTAAGGATAATGACTGACACTGAGCTCTGTGGTTGTGTATGGTGCCTTCCAACAAAGCCTTTCTGATCTATTTTGCTCCTTATGCCCTACTTTCTGCGTTTGTCCCTCTGCTCTGTAGGGGACGACAGGAACCCAGGGTCCAGTGGGGAAGACAGGCCCAGTAGGACCCCAAGGTCAGCCAGGGAGGTCTGGCCCAGAAGGTCTTCGAGGCATCCCAGGTCCCGCGGTCAGTACACAATGTAAAATGCTATTTCAACATTAGTCTGAGGCTTGGCTCTTACCACGCTCTGTGTTTGTGTTTGATCAGTGCTTCAGCATCCTGTAAGCTGATCTCTAATTCATGTGTTTATATTTTAGGGTGAGCAAGGGTTAAATGGGCCATCAGGACAAACTGGACCACCAGGACCAATAGTAAGACTATTGTATTTGGGTGTTAATGGAGGTGGATTTGCAACACTTATAATAATAAGTCAAACACCACCAAACCACCCAACCATATTTCATATACAGAGTCTACTGCATTGACAAACTAATATATCTGACATCGTTAACAGGGGCCACCAGGACTTCCAGGATTAAAAGGAGACCCTGGAAAGAAGGGAGATAAAGTGAGTGTTTAGCCCTTGACAGAGAAAATACTCTTTAGAAAACCAGTTTAAACCTTGGGAAACAATGGTGATGAACCATGTCTCTGTCTGCAGGGTCATGGTGGGTTGATCGGTCTAATTGGACCCCCAGGAGAACATGGTGAGAAGGGAGACAGAGGCCTGCCAGGGAACCAGGGTACACAAGGGCCTAAAGGAGATGAGGTACATATAGTTCACGCATCTCATACACTTCTTCACAGAGGAAGTGCAGTTCACTAACAAGATATGCTTGTCCCCATATAAAGGGTATGGCCGGCCCACCTGGTCCCACTGGCCCACTGGGACCACCTGGACTGTCAGTAAGTCACATAGCTATTACAACAATATATATATGCTTTTCTATAATCAATGTATGAACAATTATGTTTTCAGCTACCATAATAAGTGATAAGTCCTTTGATTTCTCTCAGTTTTTAGCCCAAAACATTTGCTCACAACATGTAGATACTTTCCAGGAATGTTTTCATCTCTACTTTTTCAGTTAACAATCTTCATATACTTTATATATCAACCTGTTTGTATGCTGTTGTTGTCCTACGACACAAACTCATTTTTGAAAATGACTGTATAAATACACCTCTAAACAAGTCTGAATGCAACAGCAAGGAGTAGTAATCATCAACAGAGATTCTGCAGGTATAAAACAGTTGCAGCCTTACTGCTTGTTGCATTGAGAATGTCCATGTTATTTTTGGTGGTTTTTATATGAAGTAGCCTGTGATAAACCTTATAAGCTGATTGACTGATGCCCAAAGCAAAAGAGATGTATGAAAAGTGTTCATTATTGCTACCGTCTCCTTACAGTGGAGTGTTGTAACCTTTTTATGCCTTTTTTAAGTGACACATATCTGGAAACTAATTTATGTAGAAGCTACATACAGTATCAAAATTGTTAGTAATATAACCAGACACTAGTTTGGAATTGTAACTGTTGAACTGCCCACATGAAGTTTATGCCTCTGGTCTCTCTGCTGCATCTTGCTAATGCAGATGTAAACGCCATTTGTATTAAGAAGACATCTTTTAATCTGAAGCCATCCTTTTGCAAAGATTCTGCAGGTATAAAACAATACGCATACGTCAAGAGAAGAACAGAAAGGCAATAAGGCTCTAGGTTTTGTCTCTCACTTAAAAGGCGTCACCAAGTATGGTCATTGTTCTCTAACTTTGGTGCAAAATCGCTGATCAAATCATCAGTGAAACTCAATGAATACTTATTTAAAGCTCATATAAAATTTGGATCTCAGGGATTTAGCTGATGATTCCATCTGCAAAGAGCAAAGCACCGGTTCTATCCGGAGGGCATACAGTCCTGTTATTACTCATTGTTACTCAGTAGTGAAAGTAATAATTTTGGCCACAACCTGCCCCGTCACTAGGCAGGTGCCTGATTTTCCAGTTAAAAGCTGATGAGTATTTTGCAGTTCTTACTTGAGTAATTAGATACTTTTCTAAGCTTTAATAGCTTTTATCCTTTTACTGCTTGCTTACTCCTCTCGTCTCCACTCTTAGGGTGCAGCTGGCGAGAAAGGATCGAAGGGAGAAACGGTGAGTCCAGTAATCTGTCTTATTTATACATTGCCGTTCCTGTACTCACACCTCAGCTTGGTTAGCAGCTGCTGGGAACATATGCTGGGGAAGAGAGAAAAAGTGTGTTTGTTGGCTTAAATGTACCATGCTTCATAATCATAATGCTCTACTGTGTTTACCGCATGTCTTTGGAACTAAAAGCCTGCTGTACAGCCACGCTTGCCTTGTGTGTGATTTTTCCATTGGGCCTTTTTAATAGGATTTGGTTCTGGTTTGTGTGATGTTATGAAAACCACTATAGTGTGTCTTGAGAGCCAAGGCTTTGACCACAGAGTGCTGATGCACACAGCTGGATAATCCTATAAAGCAGCAGCCATATCTGCCTAGATAATGCTGGGATTTAGCCAAGTGGTGTGAGAGAGGCTCCAGGTGAGACATGATTGACACAAAGTTTTGTCCTCTTCTATTCTCCAGGGTGTTGTTGGTCCCAGAGGAGATCCAGGCCCTGCTGGCCCCCCAGGACCCCCAGTGAGTACCACCGGTGATCCAGATTATGGATATATTATCATCTGCCTTTCCCTTTCACCTCTTGCTCACCTCTCTGTGCTACCTCCAGGGACTGCCTGCGGCAATGATTCAGCCCCTGCCTATCAGGGAGGGCAGGCGGAAGAGACGAAGGCACTCCGATCGGGCAGGAGGAGCAGCCCCACCCAGGGAGGAGGATGTGGATCTGGATATGGAGGAGTTCCTCCAGGGAGATCAGCCTCTGGAGGACGCTGAAGGGATGGAAGAAGTCTTTGCCACCCTATCTTCCATGAAAACAGAAGTGGAGGTGATGAGGAGGCCCCTGGGAACCTTTGAGAGCCCTGCCCGTACCTGCAAAGAGCTCATGATGGTCCAACCTGACTACAGAGATGGTTAGCAAAGACATTGCTTCACAATAGATGCCTATTTCACCACCTTAAAAGTTTAATCCAAGACAAACTAGTCCAGGAATAACTGGACACACTTAAAATACACACACATCCTATAATATACACCCTTTTAAGTCAAAATGCTGTTTCTCATTTCACCAGCTGCATGTTATCATCTTGTTATCCTTGATGTGTTCATTACATCAACATCTGGTGCTTGATTGATGTCCTTCCTCTGTGCACTTTGTAGGAGACTACTGGATTGATCCTAACCAGGGCTGTCACCGAGACTCCATCAAGGTCTACTGTAACTTCACAGCTGATGGAGAGACATGTCTCTACCCTGACAAGAGGATTGAGATGGTAAGTCTCCAATCTCTTGCTGTCAGCCTTTACAAAGCCAACCTCGTCATATTATATCAGAGCACAAATCACTCCCTATATCCCTTGAGCCTAAAATTTTACTCAACACCGTCCCTCTCTCCCTCTGTGTGTCTAGGTGAAATTAGCAGCATGGAACAAAGAGAAGCCAGGAAGCTGGTACAGCCAATATAGGAAAGGCAAGCAGGTACAAAAAGAAAAATCAACTCTCACCTCACCTCCTACCATTAATCTCACCTGACTCCAAATGCCAGCCAGTCTTTTTCAGCTAAATTACTCATCCTATTTGAGAGTGTATGAATGATATTCATGCATATGATTGAGGTGTGTTCACATGAATGTGTAGGCACGCGTGTGTGTGTCCATCCATGTGCGCATGACTGCATGTGAAGGTTTTCTGTTTATTTGTAATATAATTTGGTATTAATTTATTAGACCAAGTACAATGAAAGAGCTGTTTTGATAATACCAGCAGTTGATTTCAGCAGTCAGGACGACTCACACAAAGCCATTGGCAGCTCTGTCTCAGTGACTAGCATTCAGGGCAGCACACTCAGAGCACTGGCCTTTCATGTGCACCTGATCAGAGGTCTCGTAACCCTCTCAGATAATCACAGCACAGCTGCCAGCACAATTGCAATTCACTGACTTTCTCACACAGAGTCCTTGAGTCTGCTGAGTCTTCACCTTTGCTTATGTAAACTCCTTTATCGCCACAAGCTGGGAGATTTGTAATTTTCCAGCTTGCAACATCAAAATTAGAACTCATATTTGTCTGACACAGATTGTAGGCTCAGACGTGTTTTTCTGTGCCTTCATTTCTTTGAAAGAAAACCTTTTTTCGTGTATTTTTTCTCATTCAGTGAGATTTTGTGTCATTTAAAGGTAATGCTTTTTTAAACATGTGGCTATAGTACATATTATATTTCTCTGCCTATGTTTGTACACTAATGCCTATGTGTCTGCGTCATCCAGTTCTCCTACAATGACAGGGATGGGAACCCTGTACATGTAGTTCAGCTGACCTTCCTGAAACTACTGAGTGCCACGGCCAAGCAGAGCTTCACCTATACCTGCCAGAACTCGGCAGGCTGGTTTGACAGCACCTCCCGCTCCTACCAGCGTGCCCTCCGCTTCCGGGGCAGCAATGATGAGGAGCTGACACAAGCCAAAAGCCCCTTCATCAATGCAGTGCATGATGGGTGCCAGGTCAGTGCAGGGACATACTAGGAAGGGGACTAGCTGGACAAATAAGAACTAACCTTAATGAAACTAATGTCTTGCTGATGAAAACTAATGAAACAGTGGTGTTGCTGTGGTCATTTAATAAGTAGGTAGCCATCAAACCACTGACTTGAATAGAGATTTAGGCCAGAGAGTTTAGAGAGCTAGTTAGTGAAATGAATCCAAGCAAATTCTAATAATGGCTTCAATTTCTCTCTTTCAGTTCCGCAAAGGTCAGGAAAGGACTGTCCTAGAGATCGACTCCCCCTCGGCAGAGCTGCTTCCTATTATAGATGTGGCTCCAGCAGACTTTGGCAACAGCAACCAAAAGTTTGGATTCCAAGTTGGACGAGTATGCTTCAACGGTTAACATCTTGCCAACAACAGACAAACAAAAAAAGACCCGCGCAGCAAGTTTTCAGTAAAAGAAACTGGACTTTTACCGCTCCCCCAAGCAATATTTATTAGATTATGTTCCTGTATGTGGTGGGTTTGTGGTATATTATTTAAGACTCTTCAACAGCCAATGAAATAGGTTCTACGGCTTTACAACGATAAGAAGAATGGCGAGAAAGAGGACATGCAACAGTGGGAACAAAGCACATTTACCAAAGGGAAATATTCCAATTAGATATATTTAATTTTACATGTTTTTGTTTTCTTTTTCTCTCACTGTTTGAGTGTGCTGTAATTGATTACAGCACCACTTGGCGATGACCACTCATGGACAAGACAGATCTCTCCGGTCACGGAAAGGAACGGTCTGTCATCCCGTGGTATGGGTCACTTAAGTGGGACTTCTCAGACCATGGATGAACTAGTTGCTACCTAATGTTTTACATAGACTGCGACCGAATAAATCAGAGACGTTGTCATACTCATTTGCATGCTCAGATTTCGCTATAAGGACAATTGCATAGCAGTTGTGAACTAGCCTAGCATATTAATTCCACACAAGCACAGTAATTAATTTCCTGTGTGCAGGAATGATAAATTGTCCTTTTTACCCTTCAACTGCAGTTTGCTCAGTGAATTACCTTGATTAGTATTCAATAGGCGTAGCTAGTTATTGAACCCGACACTTACTTGAACGGATAAGGTTGTTTCCTTTATTGGACTGCTTCCCTCCATGGGCTTGATAATAAGCTTTTTGTGCCCTCCATGTTTCCAAGGACTACAGTACTGTATATGTCAGACTAACATCCTTTCTACTGTGGTATATACTTGCTATGACATACCGCAGCTACTAGGTTGGGGATATTTCAGGGCAAGAATTAAGAGCATGCTGATTAAAATGTTCTCTAGTCTTAACTGCAGTCCTTTATACCAAGAGACATTTCACGCATCTCTTGAAAGCATTTTATAATTGCTGACATAACCCGTTTTCACGTTTCTCCCTTACTCAGAGGTTTGTGTTTCTCTGTTTTGTTCATATGTTGAAATTTCAACAAAATATGTTGCTGTTCATTTGACATGATTTGCTCTTCAGTGGTGCTAAAGATGATTCTGTTTTTTTTGTGTCACTGTGTTTGTGTGTCTCTGTGGGCAGGATTATAGGACTAGAGAGGGAGAGGGTTATTGCTCTTTCAGCAGCACGAAACACCCTCAGAGGCCGGGGACTAGTCTACTGTGTTTTTTGCACATCTTCTGGCTGATTGTGCCAATTTCACAGGGCCAGTGAAAGGAGGTTAGGGACAGTTCAGAGCAATGTGGTTGAATGCTTTAAAGGGAAAATCCAGTCTTAAACCGAATTTACATTGTGCTGTTCCACAGATGTTGGATAGTAAATCCTGTATCTACAAATACAGACATGAACTAGAAATTACAGCATCAACAGTGCAGTTATTGATGTCATCAGGTGACTTGATCCATTGTAGATTTTTTTGACGTTTCTTTCAAATTACCTTCCGAAATTGCAGAGCTGTGAATCAGAAATTGTCCTCACATCCCAGTAAAATTACCATGGGTGCTATTATATTGCCGTGTTATTCCATTATTCACTGTCTGTGGAGCAGCTCCAGGATTTGTTTTTAGATGACATTATTGCTGCAGTCTGTCTCTGCATGTCAGCTAAAACAGAGACTTCTTCAAATTAACAAACAGAGCTGTGAAATATTACCGAAATAACATATGTATGTGAATTCTAGTTAACTGTTGATTTTCCCTTTAGCAAATGAAATTTCTTAATGCTCTGCCCTACCTCCTCCAACTCAAACAGTAGACTGTGTATCCAGCATGTGTAATTTTGCAATTGACTCCCGCTGTTCTATTTGTTTCATAGCATTTAAACATTCCAGTAATTAACTCCTCTCCTCCTGTCCCATCCTGCGCTGCCACTCCTGTGTATAGTGTTTGTTGTACTAATTTTATATACTGTACAGTTATTCTGAGGACTTTATGAGCAGTAATCTGTTGCCCGAATGAAAAACAAAATGTATTTGTCAAAAATTGATGTTCGAATAAAAACAAACAAGAAATCATTCCGTTTTCTTTTTCCTCTCCAGACCCTACAGGCAGGTTAGAACAATATCCGTGAGAGCATGTGGTCGTCTGCGATGTCCAGTCAGAGTGTAATAGGCAAACAAGGCTCTTCATTACCAACTAGTTCTGCAACATTCACTCAACAAGTTTGCAATCAGCATCCCCACACAGCCGATGTAATCAACTCTGATTTGCTCCCCAGTTCATTTATTTCAATTAGCCCTGTTTCAGTCCTCAAGAGGGAAGGTGGGGAGGAGACAGAGGCGAGGAGGGATGGATGGCGAGAACAAGAGGAGAGGTCAGTAATGAAATGGCTGAGGAGAAGAAATGCAGCTGTGGAGCAGCTGATGGATATTTATGTGAGACAGACAAAAAGAAATGGTAAAAGTCCCGATGACTACTTTATTTTTAACCAGGCTGACTTTGCGTGTACAACAATTACATAATTCATTTCGTCATTCACTTTCTTCTGTCTGCCTACTTATCTCTGTTGCTACCACACATACAATAATCGCTTTTTACTCCATTCGTGCACACTTATACGTACACACAACACACGCGTACATACACACACACACACACAAAAGCCTATTCTCTCACACACATTAAAGTACAAGGCGCTCATCCCCTTTGGGGCCCATTGTTCAAGGTTAGCGTCAATGGCAGAATAAAGGTTACCATGTTATTTTTTTTCTCCTTTCTGCTCTCTCCCACTCAATTGAATTTTAACCACACTAAGCTCTTGACCAGGAAAGGTCATCTGTTGCCACTACCTCAGAATAATGATCAAGCAGAAGAGCAGTGTGACTATCAATATGATATTTTCCACGGTACTATGCCCTTTTCCCTCGCTCACATTCCACCCTCTAGTGCCCACCATTCCTGTGACATTGTGTCTCCAAAGTCTTGTATTTCTTCTGCTGAGAGCTTGTTAGATAGCATCACTGCAGTGCTATACAACTATTATCTCTGTTGAGAGCTGGGAATCTGTATGATAGACTAATATACAAGACTAAACCCTCAGAATTGAGTTGTCAAACGTGACAATCATTTGGAAACCATCGATACACAGTCTCTCCACTGCACCGAGATAAATCAGCTTGAGTAAAGCGTTGAGAAGAGCCCTTCATCCAGCTGATCCTGGAGCTCAGCTTTGTGAAAGCTTGCGGAAATCCCATGGAAATGCACTCCCAAGTGTGGAAATTTCTATTTTATGCTCACAAATACAAACATACAGCATACATACAGCAGTGCTGAAAACTGTGAATAAATGGAGGTTTCTAGAATCTCTGTGCCTAAAAAATAAAACAGTCTAAAATTATATATTGTTTTACTAATTCTTTCTTTCAGGGATCCCTGTTGTTTTATGTTACCAATACTACAAAAACTCCAGTATACAGTACTGCATGGTAGTTGTGGAGATGACAGTAGAAAACAGGAAGCTTGTAAGGCATGTAAGTATCTGTCTTTTTGAATAATTATTATTTTGCATACCATCGGCACCCAAAAAAACTTGGCCTATATAAATTCTTCATGTAAGTGAAGTGAAAGCTTACAGAAGTAGATTTTTGTATCTAAATTTAAAGGATTTCTGTACTCTGTATTATTGAATGGGAGCACGATCTCTGGAAGACACCACCCCTGTAGCACTTTGTCTTTTAATGCAATCTGGACAGGATGGTTGTAAAATCTTTGCAGTATCTCTCCTGCTGTATCTAGAGGGTGACGCACCAAACCTGATGCACTCTGATCGGCAAGCATTATCTGTGTTAGATACAGAGTATCTGCAATCACCTTGTAATCTTTACCCCACAGATGTGAAAACGTTAGGTGTACTCTCGAGCTAAGCTCTTGGCCAACTCAGCATTGCTGTTCACTGCTATTCCATCAAGGATTTGAGCAGAGCTGTGGGTCTATAGTTGGCATTGATGAGCTCCTTATAGGCCCGGGAGTACATTAGTGTAACCCACAGGCAGGAGGATCCTTAGTTGCTGCATATTGGAAACAAGATTGTCTCTCTTATTCCATCTCTCTTCTCTTCGTTTTCTCGCTCGCGCTCTCTCTGGCTCCCTCTCTCCCTTGCTCTTCTCACATCTCTGTCTCATTATTCTGGAGTTGAAAATGTTAGAGATGTTTCTTTGTTGTTTGTCGGACTGTCTCGTCTCCCTCCTATACTCTCTAGTTTTCCTTGCCCTCCGCTCCTCTCCTGTGACACTGATTCTAACTAAGCTGAACGTGTCACAAAGTCACAGTGAGAAATGAACAAATTAAATAGACGCACAAATTAAAGAGAGCGAGTCAGTGGGAATATCTACATTTCCGGGTGAACAGGGACATTCCCTTGGTCCCAATACATCCACCCAAATCTGGATGTTATGTCACAGTAGATAACAGCAGACATTATTTTCCATGCCACTGATGTGTATATGAGTGCGCAAGCTGCTCTCAGTTTAGCATCTTGCGCTGTACAAGTGGCGGGGAATAACTTGGATCATCTCTAGCTTGTGCTGAACATGCTCCTTGATGCGTAGGCCTGTACGTGTCTGTGTGGGTATGTGAAATCATGAGCATTTGCTGCTGAGCAGGGGTGCTTATTAGTGTGCATGCAAGCGCCTCTCCTGCCAGGTCCCATCCACAGCTCCTTTATCTCTGGAAGGGTGGGGGGAATCATTTCCGCAGATGCCTTTTCCATCAAAAGCGCTTATCGACAAAGCTAACATTAGTAAAGCAGTTTGAAAAAGTGACTTGAAGGCGAGGGAGGGCAATAGAAATCCCTGGGCGAGTGGACAAAGAGCATGGTGATGCTTGGAAGCCCTGTGTGTCTGAGAGTGTCAGATGATTATCTGGCAGACAGAGAGTGCAGATTCAAACGAACAGCTTGAGAACACCCCCGCCGCCTCCAACACACACACACACACACACATCCTACTCCTAATTTTCCGTCTGCTGCAGCTCTCAGCGTCCACCGTCACAACCACTACTACTGCAATGCCATCCTCACTTAACTTAGTTCTCAGTAAAAGGAAGACTGAGTTGTCTGCAAGCTCCCCCAGACAGCCAAAGTAATCAGTGGTGTCTTATTTACCACAGCGGGAGAGGGACACAGAGAGAAATAGGGGGATGAGGAGAATGAGAGAGCAGGAAGAGAGAGAGAGAGAGAGAGAGATAGTCGTTCACTAGACAAGCCTGTGTTATATGAATCACTCAGGCCAATTTAAACATGCACAGCTGTTCATAAATCCAAGGCAGAGAGTGTTAATGAACAAACTTAGCCCTGATCAGGAAACCAGGAGGAATAGTCACAGGGGATCTGTATTAGGCTGTGTGTGTGAGTTTCTGATTTGTTGGTGAGCGAGTGTAAGCGAGAGAGAGTTAGAGAGAGTGAGAGTGGTAACTGCGTGACCCCATCGCTCAATAGAGATGATTTTTTCCCATAAATCAGACGAGGCAGCAAGGGAAAGAGTGCGAGAGAGACAGAGACTGAGTGATTCAGCTGTGGGAGTACACTGGCTCAGACCTCAGTTGAAAAGCCAGGGAAACTAATCGTTTCCATTCACCTCGATGAGTCTGGCTGCTCTCGTCTGCGGTCCTGAATGCAAAGAAATCCTCATCTTCTCTCTACCTCTCACTCCGTCACCCCTCCATCCCTTTTCCTTCACTCTCCCTCCCCTTTCCCTCCCTTTCCTTCTCTCTCCCTCTCTGAATGATCAATGCACCCTGTCCTGTATCAGTTCCTGTGGCGGCACTGACACGGTTGTTATTCTATCACAGAGAATCAGACGTGGCAGCATTTCATGGGCACCTGGACACTTTTCATAAATCTTGCAAGGCAGAGGTGGGCTGCAGAGGAAGCAGAGCTCCTTGTGTGACAGACCAGGAAAGAATTGGTACTCAAAAGCCTCATTTAGTCTAAAGGGAGATATAGACAAAATACATTGTTTGAGGTGTGAGGGTGCTGAAACTCGTATAGTGGTTAGAGACGGTAATATGTTTTTTGTCACTTGTATGTAATCGCCAATGTCATGTACTTATATCACCAAAATTGATAAGGCCCAGTAATCAATACACTTGCTGAGGGGATAAAGTGCATCCTTTTCTCTACACTGCAACTGGCTATGTTTGAATTATGCTTTCATATGTTTCACAGTAATGAGTACAATTGGGCCTGACTCTGCTGCTCTTCAATAATTCACAACCAACCTGAGACATGAAGCAATATTCTGAATCTGCAATCGGGAATTATTCCTGCAGTCACTCGTTTTTCTATGTCTGTCTTTCTCACTAACTCTGTTTCGCTCATTCAGACTTTTTTTCTTTTTTCATACTGTATACTGCATGATCAAAAAGTGCAGCGTAAAAGAGCCATGCCCTCTCTTTATCTTGCTCACCCATACACATGCAGTACACACTCACAGCATGGTCACACAAAAGTGTACTGGTGGCTTTGGATCAGGGTGTACAGGGTGAATTATCTGGCGTAGAAGTAATCAAAGAGAGTTGTGAAGGCTGTATTACTAATAATCATCACTACAGAACATCTTAAGTTCGAGAGGAACGGTAGCTATCTGCTGAGGCCTTCTTTTAAAATTCATCTCAAATGAATACAGAAGGTTGAATAGTGTATTGTAGTAGTGCACCATGTAACACAGAAGTGTCAGTCTTTGTTACTCACAAGCACTGACCTGTTTCTCTGGGATATATAGTAGATGAGTATGAAGTAGATGAGTATAAAGGCAGAGAAAGCAGGCCAGTGTTGACATGAAGCCACTATCATTGAGAAAAGTCTTCATGCTGATGTGTCTTTTTCTCTGACTATCCCACATACAGTGCAGCACAAACAGAGGTCTTTAGTCAAACCCCCAGTTCTCAATCTATTTCCTCTAGGACACATCAAACAGCCATTTCTAGTTAAGTCCCTATGCATGCCCGTTTCCACATCAGATGAAAGAGCAGCAATGTTCTGATTGAACGCTTTGCTGTCTGAATAAACTAGAACCTGCTCTGTTTAAACCACAATGCTTCAATTTGAATTCTATTGAAGATGCAGGCTCAACTGACGCTCTGTGCGCTGTGTGGTTTTTTTTTAGGTTTTTTTTTACATCTTTACACACATGTACGTGTATTACGGTCATGTTGAAGAATTAATGTATGCTCATGTTAGAGAGACTGTGTGATGATGTGTGCGCCTATGCTGCTGCAGTGCTAATGAGAGACTAGGGGTTTCAGGGTTTCAGGTGCTGGTGCTTTGAGAGAGGAGGTGAGTGACAGGGCTCATGAATAGTGATGGCCGACAGCTGCTCATTAACCAAGAGACTGTCTGTCAGCCAGCAGACTGGAACAGCAGCCCTTCCCCTATGTGTACACACACTCACACATAAACACACACAAGCATGAAAATACGTACACATGTGCACAAGACCATGCAGATGTGCCCACGACCAGCGTGCGCACACATATCTCCTTCATCTGGGTCCCCTGTGCCTTCTGTGGAGCGGAGGCCAATCCTGCCTTTCCCCCTGACAGCATGAGCAGAGTGCACCTATTACCTAAGCACCCACACCACTCCCGCTGGGGCAAGCCCTTCACTGAATATGGAAACACCTGCAAGATGTAAATTCTGAATGAGGCCCAGAGTGCACAAGGTACAAAAGATTAAGGATAAGGCTAAGGCAGGCATTAAGGCTAAGGCTAAGGCAGTGTCCAGGGAAGGAATGATATTCACTTTTTAAGCGGTTTTAAACTCGCGTTGAAGAAATGCCATCTTTATTGTCTGTCTCACTTTCATCTTGACAACCTTTAAAGAAAGTTAAAATTCTGACACAAGGTGACCTAGATACTGTACGTAGTGTGTGTTTCATTACTTTTACAATTGTGTCACGTTGCTCTTCAAAATAAGTCTGTTTGAAATTGCATATAGAGAGAGTAACAAAAAGTCTGCATGAAGCCAGTGGTGGTTGCATTGTCTTAGATGCAGAATATCACACTGTGAAACTGGTGTTCTTTGAAATCAGGCTCGGAATAAAGCCGGTCTGGCCACAGCATGAAAGCTTATCCAAAGGGACAATGTAGCGTGACGCGACAAAGTGAAATGTAAATAACAAAGACAGCAATTGAGAAAGACATTATTTGCTCTGTTGATTTAAAAAAATATATTTCTAGTTCAGAATCAAAAGCTAGCAACGGAAAAAAAAATTAAACACTTTTTATCAGAGCGGAATATGTTGTCGTTCTTTTTCTCACCAGATTCAGGTAGCTCAGGTGGTGGTAAAAATAAAAGGGAGAGAGGGAGAATCCAGTAGTCGTTTAAATGTCTGTTGCACAGGACCAGAATGTGAAGGGTGTCACTGCCATTTCAGTTACAATCTATCAGCGGATTTGACAGAATCTTGATTGCCGAATGACAAATAGCTAACAGCAGAACAACATCTACATTAGGGACTGCCTTCAATCCAATCCCTGATTCTGAATTTCACTTGGAATGCATGCCGACAATCAAAGATGGCAAAGCATCCTGAAACCTCTCCATTAAAAGCAGTACATAATTCAGAAATATCCTCCACCTCCCACACAAACCCAAGCAATAGCACCCAAGTTATTCATCAAACATAACATATTAAAACTTAAATCTGTAGTTTTCTCTTTTTATCACCCTCTGCAGCTGCAAGGGGTCTACAGTGAAGATGACAGAGTTGTTGGTTGTGTAGAAGTCAACTTTGTGTGATACAGGGCTTAAGTTTGAAGCTTGACTGAGCTGATGCTTGATGCGTGAAAATACAAATATGGTGTAAAATGTGTTGATTTCACTGTGCTGGTTCCATTTTGAACTTACTTTATTGGCATTGTCGACCAAGACAGTTGTAACTCAACACCTGTGCCCATAGCAAGGTGGAGAGAGGATCTCCAAATTACAGCCACAGTGCCAGTTTGTACGTTTTACAAATATGCACCATATACAGATCTACAGTACTGACAATTTGTTAATCACTTAATGTTCCAGTTTTTTCTATACATTACAGCAATGTGCTTACATTTGCATTAAGCGATATTTGTTATATTAACACTGAATCAAAAGACTCTGCCACTGACATACACCTCACATTTACAAAATAATTTAGTCAAAGGTCCAAAGTAAGTCAGTTAGCAAGTGAAAGAGACCTATACATGTATTTTTTCAGTGCTGAAATGCCACTGATTATTGGCGCTACATCTCACAGGTGGCTAGAGAGAGAACTTCAATAAGATGTCCATGTTGCTCTCTTTCATTTGGATGTCTATGTGTCACAGTGACTGGCAACAGCACACACACTGGACCCAAATACTGACAAAAGACTTGGCAGGGAGGCTTAACAGGCAGTTTACTTAGAACAATGATCAAAAAACAGGCTTTTTAAAGTCAGCAGACAGTCAACCAGAAGGGCTGAGACAGGAAGGCAGGATATAATAGCAGGTCATAGACATGTTGGTAACTTGCAAACAGGTTTCAGACCGGTAACGGGTTCTCTGGCAAAGGAAACTTGTGAACTACAGTTCATTTAACCTAGCCAGCGTGTTTGCTATCATGTTATTTAACTTTTGCATTCTAAAGGTGGAAAATGACTGCTTGCAGCTTTAATTATAGATTACAACTTACTTATCGCTGATATACACCTCAAAACCCAGGTAGATGTTCGTCTGTCTTATTACTCCAATTTGCCTGCTTACAGAATTTTGACAAAGTCAATTAAAGATTTATTATGTTAGAATTTCACAATAGGTTTTATTTATCCTTACTGCTCACTACCATGATGAAGTTTCCAAATGGGGATTAGTGATAAATGTTGTTACTTTTGTTAATAATTGGAAGGTTTTTTACTCCCAAACTATTTGGTGACAAATTAGTACATAAATACTGAGTTGCTCTACTTGCTTGTCCAATCTGCCGACGTCTCATGATCATACTTATTATACACAGCATAGCACTGTCTCCACCTCTAACAGCGGGGATGTTGCTAAAATATTCATATGCAAATTAGCATTAGATTTCATCTAAAGACTTCTTCAGATTTTTTGAGCAGCCACTAACTGCCCTCCTTGGAAGAGAAATGGTGTTACACGAAGACTGCTCGCTCTAATTTCACTTTAATGCTAAACGTCTATTTGGGTGGAGAGCAACCATTTGAAAATCACTCTCTCACTGTTCTTAAAGCCAGCTCACATTTCTTGTGAGAATCAAAGCAAAGTAACAATGAACCAGTACGCTATAGATGGCAATGCATGCAGCAGGACCTCTAGTTAAAAGCCTCTGATGGAATGCTCCTTTTGTTTGTTATCGATTGAGAGAGAAAGGCATCCACCGTGTAATTGTAGCCTCATTTGATCTCAAATAAACCATGCTGTCCTACACAAGGGAGAGAGCAGGGCAAGCATAAGCTGGAAACACCTTCATTACACCAAACACACACTCCAGCACCCTTACTTCCTTGGCCTGACTCTTGCATGCACACACACACACTCGTTTGCACACTTAAATTATATCGCCCTCCCTCTGCTGGTCTGTCTTTTTCTCCAATCTCACTCTGTGTCTTGTCTTCAATCATACTCAACAAACAACTATACACACAGGGTGCACACACAAACACACACACACACATTCACTCTCTCCGCCTATCTTGGAATGAGCCTGGGATTGATTCTAGTCACACTAGAGTGGGGCGAAATGAGCAGTCACTCTGAATAGGCAAAGGCGTCAAATAATACAGATATGAACGTCAGAGGAATAATTGAAGAAAGTGTTTTATATGTAAAAGACAGAGGAGGATGGAGTGGAATTGAATCTCAGAGAAAATGAGGAGCGGGTTGTGTCCCAGGGGACCGACTCACAATGCCTCAGCCTTGTTTGAAGAAAATAGAGGATAATTAGAGTGGTCAGTGGCTTCCACAGGGCCCAACACCGCTCAGCCTCACTCTTCCTTTATCTGTCCTTCATTCACTCTCTCTCTCTCTCTCTCTCTCTCCATTTGTTAGCCTCTTTTTTTTTAGTATCCCTCACTCAATTGTCAGTCTATGTTCATATACCCCTATGTCCCTGTTTTCTCTCTGTCTCTTGCTCTTTCTTTGTTCTTTCTTTCATCCCATCCATTGCTTTTGTAGTTATAATCTCCATGCCTCGTTTTATATCAGTCTCTCTCACTCCCTCTTTCCCTGCCTCCCTCCATCTCTCTATCCCTCCCCCAGCAGGCGCAGAGCTACATCAGTGGAGTTGATCAGATATTCCAGGCACATATGGACAGCACTGACGGGCATAAATCATGAGTATTTTTGAAGTGCCCATGCAGGGTTCTTCAGCCTGCTTGTAGTGAGCAGGAAAAACTCAGTGGAACCAGTGTATGAAATCCCTCTCTTCTACCTCCAGTTTCATGCCAAATCTCTTTCTCTTACTTTTCTTCACAAAGTGTCAACCTCTGCCTCTACAGGCTTCCCCACTCTCTCTCTCTGTGCCTTTCATCCTGAGCCAGCTCAATATGTGTTAATACTAATGCATCTTCCAAACCCTCCACGTCTTAGCACTGTGCACTCTCAGCCTGAGAGGTGACTGATTTTTAAAGGAACTGCCACCCCACCACTCCACAGCGACGTTGCGAGCATCTCTGGGGTCTGCTCCTCTCGCCTCATACCTTGTTTTTTCACATTACATACTGGCTAGTTTGTCGGCATGACAACAACATGTCTCTATGGCAACAGTCTAGCCAGCAGCTAGATTTCTGGGTATTTGGACATGTAGTGTTGCTTCAAGCTCTCCCCAGTTCCCTTGGTGGCAGGACAGCAGATGACAATCAATATTTTCTTCTGAGCCAGAAGGGGTTAAAACCTGCTCCTCCCCCTCTTGCAGACACAATCCACCATCAGCACCGGAGTACGAGATAGACATTATATAGTCCTCGAGTTACTTGGTGTATGACATCACATTGAGTAATGTTTTGAAAACAAAATAAGAAATAAAGATTCCCAATAAGTTTTCATTGCTCTGTTTTCCAATTCAGCTGTGAGTGTCATCATAAACTAAGATTACTTCTGACTAATATACAGCTGGTCAATATTGTACAGAGATGAAAATCATTACAGAATCAATTGACATGCTCCATAATCACAGAGGAGATTCCTGAAGCTTCCCATAAGCATTTGTCTCCCTGCGTGTGGCCACAATCCGACAGGCAGCGCAGATAAATCTCCACGCTCTGCTCTGTCCTTGCGCTCTCCCTCCCTCTGCCTCTCTCCAGATGACTTGTCCTCCGTCTCCCTCTCTCGCTCCAAGTCCCTGGATATTGATTGGGACCCTACTGGAGGGAGCAGGGGATAAGATAAATAAGGAGTCAGTGGCCATGAACAGCTCTCTCACTCACCTTAACATGAAGGGAAGGATAATCATCTGTCAGACCTGAGAAAGTGGCTATGTATTTCTCAGGCCACTTCCATACAAGTGACCTCTCCTATTAGCTCTGCCACAAGGATCCCCGGTTTCAACCCCAAACATGCCTCCAAACACACTGGTGACGTTTGAATGATTTTAGCTGAAAAGTGCTTTGGCACATACAGTAGAACTTGTCATACATGTCATATTTTCATTGAATGGCAAATTAAATCTGTAAAACATCTCATCATCAAAACTGAAATAAAATGAGGTACAGCTGCAAGCATTACAGGTACTTAACGGAAGCCCGGTGCATGGTGCCCCCTCAACTGTGCAGTGGAAAACAGCATAATTTAAGCAGGTGCCTGCCTGTTTTCACTCTGCTAAGGATAATTACCTAAGTAGTGCACAGGACATCAAGTTCTTCTCCACGGACCATAACACTCGACCTCTATCAATCAAGCCATATTTCACTGAAATGCAATAAGGAACAAATCTGATTGATTGTCACACACCACTATGTACAGCGAAATGCTGCTATCTGCACACAAATACACAGCACACAGGCATGCGTAAAGTCATCTGTAAACACGAGCACACACAGTGGGGTAAATAACTGTCGGTATCTCTTGTAGCGTCGGGAGCAGTGGCGCGAGGCTTCCCCTCAGATTTTGAAAGCCCTATCTGTATCAGGAACAGTAAACCGAAAAAGCAATTTGCTTTGTCACACAGAGACATGCTTGACTACACTGAATAATTGCACTGCAGCTCTGGAAAGAGCTGTTTTCCTTTTATCTAATGAAGGCCTTCAGGGGAGGGAGCACGGGTATGTGTGTTTTGTGTGCATGTGTGTGCATAAAGGTGTGATATGCAATATAAGCGTCTCAGGACGTCTGTATGTATGTGTCAACATGTGCTGTTTAAGTGTGCAACTGAAAGATAAGCGGTTGAGGCATAAAGAAGATTTTCATTGCTCTGTCTCTATCTGATCTAATCCTGCTCTTGTCCCTTCGCTGCTTGCCTTCCTTCCACACTGCTCCACTGCAATATATTGATTCATCAAATCTGCATGTTCCCTCTCGGCTGTGTCCAGTTTCAGGTTTGAAGCAGTCCCCTGATTCAATAATGCAGAAGCTGACTGGAGAATAAAAGCCCCTGTGCCTGGCCTCAGACACTAACTCCTGAGAAGTGCTGAGTCCACACTCTGCTGCCTGCCGGCCTGCCTCTATGGAGCTTGGCAGAGCAGTGTGGAAGCTGGAGGGACAACTTCAGCCTCTAACACTTACATAACTAACAGTACGGAGGACTGGAAGGGGCCCTGGTGAGGATTTGGATAGTGAGGTTAAAGACAAGCAGTTTAAAGGAAAAAGTGAGTCTCTCCTTCCCCTTCTTTCTGTTTTATTGGTCACAGCAGTATCCGATCACAAATGAGAAGGCAGTGTTCAACAGGGTCAGAGGAGAAGGGCACAGAGATGAGAAAAGTGGGAAGGAAGAGAAAACAAACACGAGAGAAGAAAGAAAGCACCTTCTCTGATGACTGCTTGTGTGTTCAGGAAAAGGTTTGTGAATTGCCGTAATGACTCTAAAGCATTTGTTCCACTGTGGAACTGTAATTAAGCCATCAGCCACAGTTTGGAGTCTTTAACTTCATAATGAGGCTGAATGTGCGCAGTTCGTGCTCTGTGGATAAGCTGCTGTAATCACTTCTATCTGCTTAATTATGTAAAACCATTCTTTTATCCTACTAGTGTCTCACTCTCTATCTCTTCCTCTCTCCCTGCCGGTCTCTGTCATGGTCTCATCTTTTGAATATAACGGGTACCATGAAAGCATAGAGACGCAGTAGGAATGAACACACGTGCTGGGAGATATCAACCTGAGACAGCTAGGCTGGGAATTGTCAGTCCAAATGGCTGCTGTGAGATAAAGTACATGGAGGACTGAGTGTTAACAAAGGGCACTATACTGTATAAGGGAAGAGGTGTCTTAACTGCAGCTACTTTAAGAATAAGCACAAAGCTCTCACCACTCTGAGGAGCTTTTTGTTACCTTTCTCCATACGCTCCTTAGTGGTCAGAGGGACATTACAGCTCAGATGGAGGTATTGTATACAGCATATTCCTTTCTTCTCCCTCTCTCTTTGAGATTCCAGGATCACATCTTCACTTGAACATGTTTCCTGACTTACAATAGGACTATTATTATCATTAGTGGTCCAGCTACATTGTGACGGAAGTGAAGATACATACTGGGTGCTGCAGGTTATTTGAAATGGAAGTGAACACCACCTATCTCCATGTCCCTAATGGAGACAACCTGGTTGTACTCTTTTTGGGTAGACCTACATCAAAGCTCTCGTTCTACAGTACTTCAGAGAACACTACACCGTTACAGCCTGCACACACACAAAAACATGTATTCACCCACACATACAGTACACTCACTGTGTGAGTGTGGTAGCGGAGGGTGAAATCTTGTGATGCTGGGGAACTTTACACCACTGGCTGCAATGGGGGAAAAAAAGCCCTAAATGCATGAAAAAACATGAAGCTGCCGCTGTTTCAATGGAGCAGAAAAAACAGTGGAGAAAAATGTCAACAACAAATAGCTGCTGGTTTCTATTGCCGCAGGCGACATGGACTTTGGTTCCCTCATGTTTCTTTCCTCTCGCATTATGCATCATCTTTTCATCCAATTAAACACAAATACAGGCTACAGAGTACAACTCAGGGAGCATCTTAGTACTGCTCGTTCTGGGAGAAACAGACAGAGGAGAGAAACAGAGGGAGGCACATGAGGGGAAAAAGAAGGGGAGAAAGGGATGCTTCAAGATAAAGCAATGGGCATGGGTGATCGTGTGTGTATGTGCGTGCTAGGTGGCTTCACTTAAAAGATGGACCTCTTGGCAGACCATCTCTACGGATCTGCCAGTCTGTGTCTCCCCTCATTTCTTCATGTTTCTGTGAGCCCGTGGAGGGCAGCGCTTCGCCTTTGTTTTGTTTTGATTCAGTGACATGAGCAGACTGCCGTGCAGTTCATCTAGATGATGATTGATGATGTTTGCTGAATTATGGCGAGGCGCAGACATGAAGCATAGCAGGGCCTCTTCGCAGAACCCCAACTGAACCTGAGTTGTCCTTGCCCTGGTTGCCTTGGTTACGTGCAGGTAGTAAAGTGAGACAGCCCAAGAGAGGGTGTGAAAAGCTGTTTTTAATTCCATCTCCAGGCAGCCATTGACGATTTCACACATTTCCATCCGGGCACTCAAGCGAGCATTGCTATGGCAACTGAGAATTCTTAACCTTCTGACCCAATGGCTTGTTGAGCTTCACCACCACTAACTTATTCTGTATTATTCCAGATGTCCAAATGTCCTCATCTGTATGAAAGGAGAGAGGAGATTTAGTGAGCTGTCTTTGTCTTAACACTGATCTGGCAGGAAAAGCTTTTAAAATGGACATTTTAATTGTGAGAATAATAGCTTTTGATAAATCCTGCCATGAATGGAGGCCCACATTGACCATGTTTGGCAAGCTTTTGCCTGAAATCCTGAAATTCTGTATTTTTAAACTTAATGTCTAGATTTACAATGACTTTCCATTAGTGAAGTGGAAAGACAAACTCGGCAGGCGGGTGCGTGCGAGCTGCGGCAGACCATTTGGCTGTATAAAAACATTGCACTTTTGGGACTGCTGAATGAGGTGTTTCATGTTGTTTACAAAGACGTGAGTTGATTAGAGATTCATTAGGAAGCATGACTGTCAAATGTGATATGCATGCTGTTGTCAGGCTGTTGTGAGATATCCGTATTATGTTTGCAGGAGCGTCAGAGTTAACACTTCTCCATCTGTGTTTTTATTGACATGTTGATGTTGCAGTGAAGTGTGTTTGTCTGTGCATGATAGATTGCCTGTGTGTGTATTATCAGTGAGTATTAAGCCAAAGACTGAGAGCTCCATCAGCTTAACATTATCCTGCATGCCTATTGGACTACCTAATGTAGATTCAACATTCTGGATACTTTGAGGAAGCATATGGTCTTTCAGTCCTATTGCATAATAACTCAGCAGCACCGGCAGCAGCAGTAACATTACGAAGATCAATAACAACCACAAGCTCTGTTATAGGACAGACTCCAATGTTTGCTAGATGGATAGAGCAACTCATGTTCTCCAACTTCCCAAAATCCAATTAGACTGTCTCTGTGATGATCTACAATCTAGTCACTCACAGGGCCTCTCCACCTGTCTAATATTCACTATAACCATGAACAAAACACTAAGCTCTTCTTTATCTGGCTCTGCTCTACCACAGTTTATTCTGTGTGTTCATTTAGTGTGTTTACAATGCTTCCTGCTTTCTAATTATTTGGAGAGAATCAATTCCTGGAAATTGAAAATCTATATAATGATAGGCTTGGCAACAGTGGCTCAATACAAATAGTCCCATCTAAACAGCTGTGTGAGCCACACACTTTTTGACAAGTAGAGTGCCTGTAGGCAGTCAGAGACAAACACTCACGCACCCACAGAAGCACATGGATGCTGGTGGTTGTTAAATTTAGTCCTTGAGCCACTTCAAAATAGTAGATATGTTGCATTGCCTCAAATATTTCAGCAACACACTCGCACAGAGAGAGAAATCCCAGATTAAGTCACAAAGGATGAAATACGATCAAACAGCCATAAGTCAATAACTAACATAAACACTGAGGGTAACCATGAGAAGACGAGGAGTGAAAGAGAGGGAGACAAAGAAGATGACTTCAGAGAGGCAGAAAAAGGTCCAGACCAGAAAAATGGAAAAAATGGTGATTTAGTGCCACATCTGCCTAACACAGTGCAATCACATGTGGGGTGACAGGATGAGAGAGCGAGATAATGCCTGCCTGCCCTGAAGGTCTATTTTCTCCTTTCTCTTGGCCTTCTTGGAATGACTCTGGGATAAAAAGAGAAAAATGCTGCATCTTTGACAAATGGGTTATGCTTTGTTTGCATTTACCTCAGAAACATTCCCACAGCTCCCTCAACGCCCCAGGTCTCTGAACCATAACAGGGGATGGAGATGGAGGAGGAGATGGAGGAGAGCAACCAGGGGAAGGGAGGAGTCTGTTAGTACAGTGTACTTCCTCAGCATGACCATTAAACACACTGGCACTATGACCCCATGCAATGACTCAACATCACTTTTACTCACCCTGGCAGCCCTCGGCTTCTCTATTATTCTCAGCCTCATGCTCTACTGTATGTATCTGAGCAGAGGCACGATCCAGAATGGTACAGTAAAATACAATAACTGTGATGAAAACATCAGCACAGGAAAGCAGGAATAATTCCTACATTCTTCTTTCCTTTTTTCTTTCTCAGACACCACCCCTCCCTTGCCACCCCCTCGGCTACTCATTTCACCTCCTTGTGGTTTTTCCTGCTGGGAAAATAGAGGGGTGTGCACCATGCCACTGAGGGCAGCAGCAGGGGTGGAGAAAGTCAACCCTCAGCTGAACCATACAAGGGCAGGGGCTGGAAGACACAAGCCATCACACTGCCTGATCTAAAATCCTGTCTGAATGCGTTATGAACTAATCCTATTGTTCTAGCTGTTAAAAGCCATGACAAACTGGAGCCACAGGGTTTTACTTTTAAGAGCAATATGTTATTGAATTGTACCAGTAATATCACTACAATATAGTTGACCTTTAAGGAAAAAAAAGAAAATGGGATAGAAAAACAAGGTAATTAGTGCTTTGCACAATAAAAACTGTAAATAAACTGATTTTATTCAGGCAGTTCCAGTCATGATCAACCTTGTGTAGAAGCAACAGGAGCCCTCCAGTCCAGTACGTCCCAGTGTGTGGGTGATTTGTCACCGTCTTCTATACATCTGTTCTCATTACTTTTATTCTATATAGATAAACTTTCACCCTTCCACTGCTTTATGACAGGGGGTTTCATATAGTATATATTTTAAGAAAATGGGTTTTTGTACCAGATTAGATCTATGCAAGTATAAGGCTCTGACTTTAGATATAATAAAAACTAACTTGGATTTTTACAAATAAAGTGTTTCTAAACAACCACAATTCAGCTACTTTTCAACAAGCCTACAAACACTGCCAGCTGTCACTTACTACACAAAGGATCTGCTCGGTCACTTTTGTTCAAAATATGGCACATTCTGTTGGGTATGTATATGGTGCTTAATCGCTTTGAATTTGTTAAAAGTAAAAGGGAGTGGGAGGGCTGAACACACTCTTCCCAGCAACAGGGTTGTTTTTTTGTGGTTTCAGCTTTCTTGACACTGGTCAATCATTAAAAGGATTCACCACAGGTGACATGTTGTGCATTCACCTTTGAAAAAAGTTGTTTTTTTTGTTGTTGGTTTTTTTTTAAAAACCCAAGCTATTATTAAGTGGTGAGGACATAACAGGCAGCAGAGGCTGTTATATTTTTCATACGCAATTCAGGTTCACCAAAAGCTACAAACACAGCCTGTCAAAAAAGCAAAAGGAATCACAGGCCCACACTATCCAATCTCTGTGACACAATTCACATGGACACACACACAAAGACACACAGAGGCTGTGTGCACACCCATTCACCACCTCACCTGGACTGGAAAATACTTATTAGAATGCCTAACCATCATTTAATTATCTCTGTGTATAATAAGGACATTCATTATCTTCATTGTAATCGGGGAAAGAATAATCTTTATCATTTCCGTAAACCCCAGAGAATCCCTCTATTTTGGCATCTTCTAATTGGATATGCGTCAGCTCTGAATGATGGCATTAATGTAGATTTGACAGTCACTATCTCGATCTTCTACAAAGCACACAGTTATCACTCACAATCGTGCTTATAAGCAGCAAGACATTATCAGTGCTAAATGTCAGCTCTTCCTTGAGGTATCCGTCTCTGTAGTGGAAACATTTTGTGGAGCAAAAAGCATTGTCACTGCAAGCAATGCTATCTATCTATCTATCTATCTATCTATCTATCTTAGTTGTATGTCTTTCAGTCACTGGAGCAAGAATATTGTAAGTGCAAGCAGGGCTCTCTCTCTCCCTCTCTCTCTCTCACACACACACACACACACGCACGCACGGCCAAGCTTGGCTGCGTCAAAGAGTGGTACTCCTTTGACTGGGCTCCTTGCACATAGACGTGCTGCTCCTAGCGTCCGCACCTTGCAAGCACAGCAGTCACCTTCCAACCTCTGCGACTCTCCTCCGCTCTGCTCGCTCAGTCGCAGATATTTTGCAGGACGGAGGGGACCGCTGGCTGTCCGCTTCGCCCGATTACAGCATCCGAGGAGTTTTCCCACACCGGGAGATCGGGGCTTTTTACATTTCGCTGCCCGCAAAAGAGTCTATGCTCCACAAAAGACACGCGGCTGGTCGCTTTACCGAGCCAGAGAGGGCTGCCGTGCGTCCTGGTGATGAGGTTGGTGGCGCACAGCCGACACAGCATTAAAGGAATCCCTCTGTATCTGAAGAAACCGCCCCAGTAAAGGGACAAGAACGGGGGGAGAGCTGCAGGAACTGGTGTCGGCTGGGACGCTATCATTTCAACTGGGATGCATCTCTTCAGTGCCATGTTCCTACTTGTGATGTTAGCTGTCATGCCCTGTGAGGTAAGGACTCCGGCACAAACGCTTGCACGCTATGAATAAGCATTGTTTAAAAGTTCCCAAAGCAGTGCCGACTGCCTGCAAATGAATTCTCAAATATGGATAATTTGAAGCAACGCCTTAATAAGAGCTGTGTCACAGTTAAAAAGGAGGGGAATATTATGTGAAGTCAGGGCGAAGACTGTGTGCATGTTGCAGCATCAAATAGGGAAATTGCTATTGTTTTGAAGGTATCTCCTTTCAGCATGTCCCCTGGCGTTCTGATGAGAGGCAAGGGAAGCATAGGTAGAAAGTTCAGGGGAGATGTGACAATAAGCAGAGCTGCAGTTGACGGTAAATCCACAAGAATTCCGGGAATTGAACTCTCACACATTTTGACACAAATCTTGGTGTAAATTACAGCGAGTGGAATAAATGCTGGTTACACGGTGAGAACATTGTCTTAAAGGGAAAAGTAAGATTATAAAGTCACGTTTTCCCTTGACAGTAATTGATTTCTGGGGGCTCTGATGCCTTTGATGCCCTGGAGGTCGTTGTTTACAGACCCTCCTATCTTTCTCTACTGCCGCTCATTGCCACAGAGGTCCAGGGGCTCTCCGAGAAACGATATAACTGATTGCGCTGATTAAGCTGACAGATCCGAGCAGTGAACGGCACCACTGGCAGTTTGTTTACAGAATCTACGTGTGATTTGTAGCTGTGAATGCGAGCCATGCGTAATTAGTAGTGTATCAGACCAGCGCCAACAAATGGTTGTAGATTGTGGAGATGTGTGACTTGCGTCTGAGTGTGTGCACTACGGCACGACACTCGAGAAAAGCCGTGTCCGTTCGCTAAAAATGACGAGCTTTGATGTGACAGTTGTAAATTGAAGTGAAGGACGGTAAATTATTTGACCCAGAAAAGCTTTCAGTCAAGGCAGGAGCATTTGAACTTGTAGGGGTTCAGCTGGTCAGCATGCATGCAGCGTTGAAGCAGCTTAGAAAGTGTAAGGTCTGCTGATATAGTAGCTACTATTTGGGTTATTTAGGAGTGTATAAAACAGCCAATGATCTGTAGGTTGGACAGTTTCGCACCTTTAGCTCCATGCAGCAATATATTCAGGACCACGGACAGCGCCGCGTCGCGCCTTCGGTTAAAAAACAGCAGTCTGAGTTAATTTAGCACCACAGACAGCGCCTCCTCGTACGTCGGCGGTGAGTGTCAACATTTGGCGAAGGCCACCAGACAGATCGCAGAGCCTTACGAAAAGAAAAAAACAACAACACTAAAAATAAAATCTACAAGAGTGCGCAAGAATTAAATGAAGAATTAAATTAAAGTGTTAGTAGTGAAGTATTAGAGATGAAAAATAGCGTGAGTGGGACATAAGGTGGTCACTCGTGAGTAACAGAGAAGATTTTTCTTTTGGGATGCCCAGTTCTTTAACCCTAAGGCCCCTAAGCAATGCAGTTTGTTACAGCTGGCAGACCTTTCATACTAACCATGTCCACTGCCTATAATTACATCTGTCAATCATTACATTTGACATATTCAAATAAGATGTGGCCCACTGTTGCAAATTTATCAGACTTGAGGAATGACTGGTGTTGTGTTAACAACAATGCTGTAACATGTAGAAACAGTAAAGGCAGTATGTTGCAGCATACATTTGTGTTTTATATGACATGTCAACAGGGCAGGTGGACACTGCAGGTGACCTTCACCAGGAGCTACAGTATGTTTTCAGTGTACAGGAGGTACGCTGATGAACAGGCTGTAATGTACACCTGTGTGTCCGGTTCAAAGTATAACATGTGCAGCGCAGATGGTATTAGAGGAAACCCAAATTGATTTCATTCTGAGTGGTTTGAAACAAGGTGCAGGAGCACAGCTGCACGACTACCACAAAATGAAACGTGCCTCTTTAACCTCCTTTAAATTAAATTAGTTATTAAGTTTCCTGATGCTTGATAACTAATTTAACCACAGCTGAATATTAGCCGACATTTTAAAATAAAATCTAATAACTAATTCACGCTTCAAGTAAAATTGTGAATTACACAACTTGTCTGTCCTACAAACATCGACACAGCACTATAGACGTTCCTCAGCAGATGAAGAGGAATAAATGTCACAGTTAAACACTTGCGATTGTGACACTGGAAATGTAGCTGATGTCTTACTATCATATCTCAACCCCTTCTTCACTGGGTTCATACTGTAATTGGCCTTGGGGGACAATTTATCGTAAGTGTTCACATTAAATATTTAACGGGCTGAAAGAAAATATGATGCCAACCGTCTCCCTAAGATTGCATGGCAAACATAAAGAATTGATGACTTCTTGCATATCTACTGCAATGAGGGTAACACCCCCTGCCAGCGGAGCTGAGATATCCTCATAGTTTCAGTCACAGTCTCAGCACAGGCCTGTATGAAATATTCAGAGGGCTTTAATGAGACAGATGCACTTGTTCGTTCACTGCATGTGTTTGTTAAGTACCCATAAAGCCCAGGGGTCCTTAGTGTTACTGATACAGATAGGTACCTGCTTGACCTTGGCACAGATGTCTTGCTATGGTGTGCACATCAAGCCATGCATGACAGGACACACTGACACAAGAGCACGTGTGTGTGTGTAGATGTGCATTTGTAAGTAATGTATGTACTATACGCCCCTATCTTGTATAGTATACTGCACCAGAGTTATACTTTGTTGGCTTCCACTTTAAAAGGGTAGTGAGAAAGATGTGTTGCAGAAGATCCCCAATCCTTTTCAAAACATTGTAGATTTTTTTAAAAAGTGACTTTTTCAAAATGTTGTTCAAGATGTCTAAAACATAAAGAATCATTTTCAAATTAACCCAAGGCAACTCATCTCCTCTAAAAGTACCAGACATTCAGAGGAATGTGTCATAACAATCACTCTATAAAGGTGTGAACCTTCTTTAATGTATATCATTTTGGAAAATAGTTTCCAAATATGCAAAATACTGCGTGGAAAAAACTGCATGAAATGACTTTCATCAGTCAGGAGTCAGAAATTATAGTATGCTGGCATAATATGGATTGTAACAAATTTTCTGTGAAACTCAGCATCTTTTCATTAGTCTAGTTAATATTAATAGATAAGTATTGATTGCTCAGAATGTCAATTTAGTGCAACAGCAGAATTTCTGATGCTCAAGAAGAAGAAGATGAAGATGCTGCATTTACTGTATGTAGACTACTAAGACATAAATGAATGCGGTGAATTAAATTCATGTGAATGATGAGATGATCAGGTATGTTGCTGTTAAACACAGACCAATAAAGATCACAAGAACATTCAGTGTGTGAAATCTGAGGTAACTTTGAGTTTGTTTGGTGACAGTTGCCCTGAATCTTCATGAATAAATATAACTTCTTTGTTAAAAAAGACTTTGAATAATATCATTCGCACTCTCAAACGTGTATGTATTTAGAAGAATGTTTGCAGATCACAAAGATGTGTGTTCCACTAATACTCCTGTTCAACCATCAAACTGATTTAAAAAGCTTGCTGGAGCCCGAGAGGTGAGGGTAATATTGTTCAAAGGGACAAAAGATTTCCTTGTTTTGTTTTCTGTAGGTGCTCAATTTCTGCTTAAGTTGTCGGGTATAAAGATTGTTTCATGTACTTGAAAGATTCACATTCTGGTTTGGAGGCAAACATTTTTTTGTTGTGGTCCCACTGGGGCAAGAAAGCGCAGGGGGAATACAGTTATTGGTTTAAGATGTCTGGCCCCGCAGACTCCCAACGCTAGCGTGGTTCAGAGTGATGGAGAGTGAAATGAACACTCGCTTTGGTGTTTTTCTGTTCAAACACCAAGTGCAGTGGGGGAGAAAACCTAATTGCTTGTCATTCTCAAAGAGGGAGACAGAACCCTGTGTAAGCAATTGGCTAGATTTTTCAGTAATTTACTTGATCCTTTCTCTCACCAGGGATCACGATAAACAATCAGTTTGAACAGACTACCATTTAGGACCTTGTTAAGTTGTGTTTCCTCATGCTAGATTGGTGTGATGATTGCACCAGAAGCTTACACAGCTGGGGTCGATTTATAGCTAAAAGGTATTATAAAGGAACAAGCACTTGTAAATCACGTCGTGGTTTAAAACATCATTTGGCACAAACATGTTGTTTATTTACATTGAGCTAATTCTACAGTACTTTAGTGCTGTATATATAAGTGTCACTGAATTGAGATGGTTTTATTGACGCAAATGAAACAGTAGCTATGACAATGCTTTACTGAGAAGACTTTCTTAGCCCATGGAAGGTCAAGCTGCAACACACAGATACAACTTTAAATCTAATACGAGGACATTACATATTTTGCACGTAGTTCGCATAGCGTTCATTTTCTCATGTAATAATGTTAACATTTCAAGTGCACTTGTATAGTTATAATATGAGCCATATTTTCCTTATACATGTCGATAATATGTAAGCTTAGTGTAATTTTTAGTCTGTTAAATAAGAAACCTGACATATATTAGGTCTGGTTTCACATACAAACAGACACAGTGATGTAAAGCAGTAGGCTGACCTAAAGTTGACGCCATCCACTGTGTCTCTACATGTGAGGACAATGAGGACAGACCTCAGCTCAATCAGAGTCAGGCAGGAGAAACAGCTGGGTTGGCTAATGTCCAATCGAGACAGCTTTAAACAGTCCACCGACCTGGCAGTGACGCTTCGGCCAAAAATCTCTTTTCCTGGTGCCGGTCCAATGAGAGCAAAGCAGCACGATCACAATTAAAGCCCTCCCACAGACATGAGTATAATCGAGCCACTTGTGGTAAATTTCTGCCCTTGCCTCCACGCCAAAAGCCTATTATTACACAGCAATCTTACGAAAACATTGGAGCATGTCAAACCTTGTAAAAAATACTTCAAAATTCAAAATTTCCCTCTGCCACTATCCAGTGAGCCTACCTGTTAAAAGCTTTTATAAATATTGAGGAATGAGACTGTGCAGCTGGATGACAGTCAAAGAGGAACAGAGATGTGAGTCCACGTTTCCCAGGAGGAAGGACACTAGGTAGCAGGCTGGACAGAATGTGCTCTGCCAAGCAGCAGCCTAACCTCCACCTAGAGAATTAAACAAATGAAAAGCTGCAGGAGCAGGGGTGTAAATCTGCCAGTGTGAGACAAAGACACACACTCAACTGTTAAAATCACCTTACTATGCTATGACAGGTCCAGTGCTTGTCTGAATTACTAAAGCCCATGGAAGGTCAAGCTGCAACACACAGATACAACTTTAAATCTAATACGAGGACATTACATATTTTGTTTTTTAGTTCGCATAGCGTTCATTTTCTCATGTAATAATGTTAACATTTCAAGTACATTAGTATAGTTATAATATGAGCCATATTTTCCTTATACATGTCCATAATATGTAAGTTTAGTGTAATTTTTAGTCTGTTAAATAAGATAAGCCACGTCACCTAATTTCTCTGTTGCCTGTCAGTCAGTAACAATCATGTCTAGCACTATGTGGGTGAGCCCACCTTCATGCTCACCCCATTAATATACAAAGGTGCTGCTTCACAATCAGCCACAGATAATGAGGTTGCATTATGTTTGATTCAGTGCTGCTTGAAGAGATTGAATAGTATGTGCTTGTGTCATGACTGATTAGGGTAGAGCTTGAATCAGTGCACAATAATGATACCACATTGTGTGAGTCAGAATCTTACCACTGTAAAGAGATTTGTTTCATAAAAGAGATGCTGCTTAAGAAAGGAGGGGCTGGAGCACAGAGAGCTATTGAGCCTTTGTGCTGTCCGCTGTTCACTCTCTCATCTTAATGTTTGATGTGCTTTCACGAAGCCTGCTGCCTCACCATCAGAGGCCTGTGTGTGTTTGTGTGCAATTGTAGGGAGAAATAATCTGTACACACAGTGACACTGTGGGGACTCACCTCCCACATAAGAGCAAAAAAGTTGGTCCTCAAAAGGTTAACCATTTATTTTATGGGTAAGACTTGGTTTTAAGGTTAAGGTTGACTAGTTTAAAGGTAGGATAAGGTGTTTATGGATTGGAGTTGGAACAAGTCAATACTGTACAATTTCCTCACAAGTAGAGTTTGCGTCTGTGTGGTAGATAAAGGACGGGGCGGTTAGCATGTGTGTTTTTTAATGGATAGGGAGGTTTGTGTGCTTGTGTGAGTGGTTTAGTTTTTGATGATAATGTACCTGTTTCTGGGTCAGTTTTCTAAATGTGGTTTGTCCATGACTCACACAGGGGTGATATTAGCGTGTGATGATGGCAGTGAGCTTTTTTGCGGTGCGGCCCAGGGTGAAATGGGTGACTGATTTTACTACTGCAGTGCGTTGGATGAGGCACGAAGGCAGGCGGCGGTCTGCGTGGTAATTGGTTAACAGATGGAACGCCGGGTAGAGAAGCATGTGAGGTCGGTGGCCTGACTCTCAGACTAACACTGTGTCCCTGTCATGGTTGGCCCCGTGAGGTAGGGAGGGTGTGTCAGCACGGCCTCACCTTTCCAGCTGGAATGCCCTTTTACGTATTTGCACATATACAAACAAGCATGACTTTCCTGATTTGAAACAAACAAACACTGTGATCTTAACTCCATACAGTATATATATAAAAAAATGTTATTATTATATTAGTACATTACTGGAATTATATGCAACTGTCAGAATTTCATAGCAGCCCTTTCTAGCATTGTAGACTTAATGTCACAATGCCCCTCACTCCCCACTGACTGACACTCTTACAGAGGAAACCAGATCCCTTGCATGATATTTGTTTTCTGATTTTTTAAGCTTTGAAATCATACAGTATGTGGGCCTATTTAACTGCAATCCGCAGGCACAAACCCTGGGAATTTGAGTATTTATTTTATAAAATATTATTATATTATATTATATTATTTACTATATGTAAATATATATTACTATATGTATATTTACTATATGTAAATATATATATATATATATATATATATATATATATATATATATGTATTTATATATATGTATTTATTTATATATATGTATTTATTATTATTATATTATTATTATATTATTATAATAATACAGATATTTCAGAGGGCAGGGGACACTCTTGCTTCAAACTGGGATTGTCAAAGTCAGATAGGAAAGGTAACCTTGGTAGTTAGTCCATGTTTTAAATGACCACTTACTCATTCAGAGCCACAGACTGACCACTACTTATGCTCCAGGGCTGTGTGGGCTCTAAATGACCTCTGTTGCTGTTTTCTGTCTTGTTGAAAACCCAGCGGCCTGCTGTCCTAAAATGACCATTAGCAATCCCATGGACTGAGCTGGCTGACCCCAGGGCAGCTCATAATCGTCATTAGAAAGGTCTTTAAGGTCTTCTGGGACTGAGTACTAAATACAGTTGTTAGAGCGCTCTCATTTATACAGACATGGTTAACCTGGCAGCTAACCAGCAGCCAGCTGTACACTCAGGGACAGATTACTTTTTTATACATGCAGGAGGAAAGAAAAGTAGATTTACATGTGTCCTCTGAGCCTTTAGTGTCCCTTTGTGACCCCAATTCTCTCTTTTGGACAATTTCACAATAACTGACTGATGCACAAATAATAGCTCAAAATATTCAGTGTGCTCATATAATGTATAAGGTGTTATTTGTATGCTTGCTGTCAACAGTGTACGGAGGGATCAGCTTGACTGGTGGGATGAATATCATCCCTATATCGCATTGTCTCCCCCACTTTCTCTCTTTCCCTCTGTGTGAGTGTGCTGGAGGGTGCAGGACTCCCAGAGGTTTATGTCTGTGACTCTAAGCAAGAGTGACAGTTCTCTGACAACACCCAGAACAGGCGCACACATGCATGCGCACATGAAATCTCTCTTCCTCACACACACACACACACATTGCCTTTGTCTCCCTTTCTGTCTCCCCTTTGCTCTCTAGTTCACAAACATGTCAGCAACGGGATCCAAAACAGACAAAGAGCCAAACATTGAATCGATAGCTACAAACGTGGCTGCTAAGCCTGTCGTAGGTTATAGTTTGAGTGACAGATGCCAATTAGAGCACAGACATGCTTGATCATCTGGCCAATGCTGGACACACTGCCACCAGTAATAAGGGTAACAACACACGTTACCCTAGTAACTGCCACCATGGGACTCAACCAATGATTTTTATTTTTTGGTCCATCTGCTCTTTTTTGCATTGCAGTAGGCACCTCCTGACCAGTTTTCTGTACGACCTTGCTTTCCCCTGCTCGATGAATCTTTTATGAGCCTGGCAATGTGGGTTTCTGTGTAGAAGATTGGAATATAAATATGGCTGTTGCGCCTAGAGCTCCTCTTCCCGCTCTGATACAAAAGCTTTCATAAGACTGAGCAGATTGGGCAAGCTGCTACTTGAACGGTGCTCTTCACATCTCTTCACTTTTATCGGAAGACACACATCCCATATCAGAGAGCGTTACGCATTCTCAAACACCAGACATAGATTTTGCCTCCACCTGCTCGATCACATGGCTGGGCAACATACCACGCTCCCGGGAAATCTTGTTTCCTTTAAAAAGGTTTGGTTTTTATGTCAGATTCTTAGTCAGAGATTTTGCACAGCAGAGCTTTCTCCTCCTAAGCCCTGGTTAATTACAGATTGCTCACATTCATATCATAGAGTTGTGAGCTGTAGCAGCAGTTGACATTGAATGACAAGTGATAAAATAGTGGCAGAGTAAATCTTGGTCAAACTCCTCAGACTGTACCACACCTCTTTCTCTCCTACTACGTCTCTCTCTTTTATCTCTTTTTTCTACTTCATCTCCATCTCCTCCTATTTCGCATGATCCTTGCTACCTTTATTCCAGAGAATCCCCTCCTCACCTCCGTGTGTGAGTGTGATAGCATTGCCTCCCATGTTGAAAGCTAACTCAATTGCCGGGCTTTCATTTTGGGGAATGAAGGATGAGAGCTATGCAGCGCGGCAGAAGCGGGCGGCAAGAGGAACCATTTAATCGATGTGTTTTCCGCGTGGCACTGTCACAGCCACTCAGTAGGGCCATTGATGAAGGAGGCTCTCTCTGACTGCGCCAAGGCTTAAAGGCTCCAGTCAGGGAGGCGTGGGAGCCCAGCAGCCACCAGACACTGCTGCATATCAAGCAGGCTGGCAGAGCTGCTCTCTGCAGCCCCACGGTGAGCAGGGTAGAAAGGTCCTTTGATAGAGACACTACATGTAGGAGAGGGGAGATAACAAGATGCTCCAGTAGAAGGAACACCAGCTTACATTACATTATGCTGCTGCCTGATTCTAAACCCCTGGGATTTCTCCAAGTCTACAAATCACACACAAACACAGTAGTGTGTAATACTGGATGTGAACACCACATCTGGAAGTAGGAGTCACAACTAGAGACTGTCATACATTTGTATGCTGCTAATTGGGGATTCAGTATTTATCATATTAAAGGAAAAGTTAAACGGACTGATATCTGTAGCATTGATGACATTTACTGAAAGAAATGTGATCTAGCTTTGAAGGATTACACAAAATTGGAGGAAAATGATGTAACACGCTGACTTTTGCATTAATTTTTCATAGATCAGAAGGCTCGGATTTAGATAAGCATATTGGTCAAAAGGAATTTTTCTTAAAGTGAGTCCTGTGTATCCAGCAGCACCATGAATCCATTGCTCATTATGCCCTTTTGATTATTACTGAGTATACAAACAAAACATGCTTTTGAAACAATGGCTTTGAGCTTGCCCTGAGTTCTCAGTCTACAACATTTTTCACCTTCTCTTTTCAATAATCCGCAGCCTCAGACACACAAAGACAGCCTGCACAAAGACAAAATGTATTTCCTCTATACTCTAAAGAAAGCATATTTTTGCCCCTCTAGTCCTTTAGTAATACTCTTGGCAACAGATATGCATATGTGCATCTAAATGATTTTAAAGCTACTGTGTAGCATGAAATACAGCTAAGAAAATGTTATACTGTATTAGAAAGGCTCTGTGGGCATTGCAAATAACCATAAGCATACACTGTACATTTATAACATGCATCCAGTAACACACACACACACACACACACACACACACACACACACACAACAGATGCTGTGAACTGAAGATGCTGTGGTGATCAAGGTTGGTGGGCAGTGTCAGAGTACAAAGTGAGAGGATGTGGACTGGGTTTGAATTAGTGCCCAGTGGAGTAGCTGAGCAGGGCGGCATGGCTAGGAAGTGAGTGAGAGAGAGAGAGAGAGAGAGAGAGAGAGAGAGAGGAAAAGACAGAGTGGAGTTGCTGGAAATGAAAATTGGAGATTGTGGGCAGGGATAGAGGGAGAAATAGACAGAGAGAGTGCCTTCCGACTGTGCCTGCAGGGTTATTATCTCTCCCATCCTAACCAAAAGGAGAATAATAATTAGAGGCCTATCGCTCCGTCACCATGATTTTATTCCCCTCACTGGCACTGACACTCCTTGCAGATTGTCTTTAATTAGCTCCACATCGCTTAATCAATACGGCCGTGACCATGACAAAACAATGGCATGTGCATCCTGTCGCTCTGGCAGGAGAAACACGGGAAGCAGCAGGAAGAAAGGATGAAGTGTTGACAGACAAGATGAGAGAAGAAAATGATGTAGAGTGGCATTTCTGTGGGTGGGGGAAAAAAAGAAACGTCATGCTCTGATAAAAACCTGCTCTCATGATGATTAGAGTCTGCTCTTGCTTATCTACCATGGAGTTTGTGCGGATGTGTAGCAAGATATATATGTCTGCTGCATCTCGCCGCATCACAGGGTGAGAAAAGCCAGCAGGTTGAAGTCTCGGCTCAGCTGTATATGAGGCGGCAGTGATAGTCCTATCATGTCAGACTATGCTATGGGATCTAATGCAGTAATCCTCGTTATATTTGTGAGCAGCAGAGCTGAGTGCTTCAGCCACACTAATGGTGATGTGATGAATAGGTATTCAGGAGAGGTCTCTCTCTTTAAGCCTTAGTGCCTCAGGCTACTGGCCCTCTCAGGCCCAGCTCTCATCTCTTACTCCTCACAGTGAAAGTAACAGCATGCAGTGAGCTGGTGCAGGGATCTTCAGAGAGGAGTACATCTCACTTGTCAGACACATTTTTCTACTTGGTATGTTCTGGATCTATACCTGCAGCTGCCATGCTTAAATCTGTGTTGGTCTTACCCAAACAGCCCTGAACCAGACTGTTAAATGTGAACAGTGAGACTCAGCTCAAACTGAAACTGATTTGTACTTGTGCATATTAGGTACTTTGGAGCGCATTTCCACTGTGAAACAAGTGTATAGGTATAATATGTTGATTCAGGAAAGTGCCACTAAATGGAGAACATCAGCAAGGAAATTGTCAGATTATTACCGGCTGCAGGGGACAAGAGTGTAGAGTCCTCCTTATACATAAGCCTTTGGTTTTCAAATTAATACAAACACACTGTTGCGCAGGGGTTGGCCCTTGCATAGGTGTCATTAAAATTTAAATTGGTGATTTAATCTGTGGGTGTCAGAAATGTCCCCAGAATGTGCTACCCCTCTCAAAATCATTATTAGAGGGTATTGCTGTCATTCTAACCGCCCATGCTTAGAGGCTGAATCTTATTTTGAATGTATTCTTGTCCATTTCACCTGAGGCAATCAGGCAATAGTCAACAATGAAATGTCCCAGGAGGAATGAGCAGTGGAGTCGCAGACTGCCGTGTCTTAAAACACAGCAAATGAAAATATTTATGTTAACGATTAGCAAAGGAAGCGCCTCCTTAAGGGAAAAATCATCTCCCATTCCCTCCTTGTGCTGCATGGAATATTAATGCGAGGGATGGCCTTTCTGATATCATATCTCCCAGGCTGCACTCACAAATATCATCATTAAGCACCGTGGATCTGCGTCGTGCTCAGAGTGAAGAGCACGCGGCACAACATCCTGCATCAACTGGGATCCTGCAGACAAAGACACAGACGTACTGTTTATGGAAAGCCACACAGCAACTGTTTGTCTCACATATTCCCAAGCGCACAAATCCCACAACATAGTTCACATTTTGTCGAGGAGAGCTGAGATAGTAATGCAGGACAAGTCACGACATCCACCATACGGGTTATTGTTTTGCACCTGCTGAACACTGTATCTGTTGCTGAGAGATCCAGCCTGATGATCCAATGCAACCCCCTGTTGTGAAGCACCAGACTCTATGGCCACTCTTTACCATTAGGGCCTGCCTCTCCTCCTTCCTCCCACCAACACCTTCCCACTCATGATACTTTCTCATCTCACACTTGGCTAACTCCACAGAATATTACCCCGTTATAATATTCAATGTACAGCCCTCTCATTTCAGCTCCGTACACTCATTTTCTCCAGTTTGTTGATATTTTCCTGTCTGTTTGTTTGTTTAATCACTGAACGGATCAGCGGCTCCTCATTTTGACAATGCAGCTGAGACTTTGCAGATTATATGGCTGGAATCATCAGCAGGGTGTTGGGGGAAGGTACAAGGAACACAGGCTAACACAAGACTGTTTATTTATACTAATAATTCTTTCTTCCCACCAGCAAGGCAAAACTCCATAAAAGCACACAGTAACAAGCTAATTTGTGTATCTCCTAACCATTTTTGCCCATAACTCCATGTGGCTGTAAATGTAATATTCAGTTAGGGGCTGTTTTGGGATTTCTCTCCACTGCACACTGTGCCTGTGTTGTACTAATAATGTGTCCCTAATTAAATGTTACAGCCTCTCTGAGCATTAATGACCTGAAGACAGAGGATACAAATGGAGGCTTCAGTGTGAGCTCTGACAAAGAAGCTGGACACAAGACTGCAGGCTGGTTCTGTCCCTTCATTACTAATATACAGTTATAGCTGATGGGTTCTGGTCATTGTTCGCTCCTGACCATGTTGAGCGCAGAGCATTAAGATTTTTTTTTTTTTTCACAATTGGCTGCTGCAAACTCTCAGTCAACCAGACTGTAATTGGCAGGATCTCGCCACTCCTCTCTGGTCCTGTTAGTTTCGCTGTTGCAGACGTGGCAGAAAACAGACAAGATGTAAATTCATCACCTCAGGGAGTTTCAAATGTATCACCCATTCTTTTCTCTCCTTTTCGGTTTCTCTCACTGCCTCCCCTAAACATCACAGTCTCTTTTTGTCTATCTCCTGTGTTTTTCTTTGGCTTGTTTTCCCTCTTCTGTAACCTACCACAGCGATTAGCTAATCGCGGTGATACCTTCACTCTGTGACTGGGTGATATTTGTAAACAATGACTCAGACAGAGCGCAAATGAGAAAACGCAGACACTTTGTCCACTGGTTGTCTCTTTAGTCATCTAACAAGGCACTATAGGTGCATGGCATCTAAGATCACCTCTCAGCTCTTCTGCAGATATATGTAGATGAATACTTCATAATGAAACAAAGCACTTTGCCAGCACAGTAATAAGACAATGGAATGGCACTTAACTCCAGCAGTGCAGAAGCAGATTTAAAAATGCTCTCAGTAGCAACAGTAATATTCTAGATGGAGGTCTAATTCAGATTTGTAAATATTAGCATGCCAAAAAAGAGGTGTTTTATCAGTTGTGCTGTCTAAAACTGAGCTGCTATTTGAAGAAAAATGAGGTTGCCAGCACTCAGCAAAAGACAAGTTACCATCTGGATGAAAAAGCTCAATTATTCTGGGTGATAGTGACAAGGCCAACACCACAAGTTCAGTGAAGGGCGTTTTGAAGGGGCAAGCGGCCATGGGGGGCAGTCTCAATTAGCAGGCTTTCTTTGAGCCTCAGCTACCTTTCTGCCAGGCTGAAGACTCCCAATCTGCTGTCAGTAATTACTCCATTTACAGGAATGGCTTTCCCTACGCAACAGAGAGAATGTTTGATTAGCTGGGTGGGAGAAAAGGTCAGGATGTGGCAGTGGTTTTCCGCTGTTGGAGCCAGAAAAGGGTGGGTTTTGTGGGACATTGGTAATCAGGTCATGAAGCCAGGAAATGATCATAGTAATTGTGTGTGTGAATGCGTATCTGTATGCACGTGCCTCTGTGTGTGTGTGTGTGTGTGTGTGTGTGTGGGCAATTCAACTGGGCACATTTACCACAGGAAGTGCTGCACTGAGCTGTATTCAGCTGGTACTGTTGGCATGAGTAGGTGCAGAACAGTGGATAGGGCCATGCTGTGCTGCAGAATGCATGGCAGCTGATTGCAGCATGTAGTTCTTGTCTATTGCCTTGATCAAGCCTTTTCTCTAGCAAGCCTCAAGCAAAATCTGGCGCCCTGCTTGTCCCTGATTGAGCTATCTGATATTGAACCATATACCATTCATTCATACCAAATGCCCTACAAATAATAATGTATAATCCCCCATGGACTATTGAGATTGTAATCAAGGGAGCAATCAGGAGCAATCAATCCTTCTATGAATAACATTTGAATGCATGTTCCAGCAATATATTCATGAAGCTTCTAAGAACAACTTAGCGAGGATTTCTCAAAAGCCATGTTTGCTTGGTCAAAGTAAACATGCCAAAGTAAATATTTTTGCAATTTAGCCTCTTCAATTGCATCTGCCCCTCTGGTGGGTCATTAAAAGGGCAGGTTGAGTGGCTGCTAGATTTCAGGGAAACACATGTAAAATGTTGAATGCAAAGATCTACAATCTTCCATCTTGTGGTGTAGTTATAAAGAAATGTTGTCTGGGGTTTGGATATTTCACTCAATCTGAGGATGATATTGCTTCAAAATTTCATACAAGCAAACAAAGAACATCTGTACTCAATCAAAGAATATATTGTCTATACTGTTGTAAAAGCAATTTCACTTTATTACTTCACTTTAGCACTTCACTTTAGCATTTTGAAAGACAACATTGAAGGTTAAGAAGCCTGCTATGAGTCTGCCATCTTCCCTCATGGTAGATTACGGATGTGCCTCGTTGTCTTCAGTGTGGGTTGATTAGATGGGCTCTACGGGCTATTCTGTAAAGACAATGAATGGACTCACCACAGGGCACTGTAGGTGTGTTACAGTCAATACAGCCAGGCAGACGCACTTACTGTATTGATTTCCTTTCTCGCACATTCTCAGTGGAAGGACAGATTCTCACCTGTTAACAGACATTATTGTAGTTAAGCACTATTCGGCTGAGCCTTGGGCGGTAACGCTATTTTGCTCCTTACTTCAGTTTCATACAATAGTGGCTGAGATGCTGTATATTACGTGCATGTCACAGCTCAACTGGGTCTCTCGCGCAACACTGTGGTAACCACCATTAGAGGGTACTGTAGACATTTCACAGCTCAGTGGAGAGAAAGCGTAGCTCATGCAAGTGGACACAAACACAGAGAAGCATTGACACACACAAACAAATCAATGCACGCATATGTAAACACATACACACAGAAATGGACGCAACCCATGATCTTTATATGCATGCACATAAAAACACACATTGATGTCATAGTCAAATACACAACATCCAAAGTTATTTTATTGTCTTTTGGAGATTAAGTGCATAATCTTGTAAAGCTGCACCGATGCAAGCTGGACATGCAAGGTTGTTGACTCCCGTGTAAGGTCGTCATGCAAGCCACATTTAGCACGTCATCATTCATATACTGTCAATTGCCTCTGTGGGACAGAGGTCCTACTTCATATGTGGTGAATGCTCACTGCTTGAATTATTGAACATATTCAACTCGATAGGATGTGTTCTCTGCACTTTATGCATGCAGGGGTCGATGCATGTGTACTCTATAGTCCTCTTGTGGTCTCAGTACTATAAAATGTAAAAGCCCAGATGAATTTCCTTAATCAAAGGCCCACAGGACTAGTTAATAGATTAAATACTCCCATGTTGAAAGCACACCACTGTCTGCCTGCCTGAACCCTGGGGTACAGCCTATTTATGCCATTTAAATAGTTGCCATGGTAATGAGGTCACGCTTTGTTTCAGCTGATTTTGATCTTGATATATTTAGAAGGCAGTGGGCCTCCATGTCCATCATCTAATTAATGAATTATGACTCAGAAAAATAGGCAGTATTCTTAGACCCAGATGACTCCAGCATCTTTCAGCGCTCAGGCAGGGCCTCGGTTTGTGTGCAGCCTCGCTGCCTCAGTCATAACAGCTCTGCATCATTATGAAGGAGGTCTGTGTAATTAGCTGAGGTGTAATTTGGTCCTGTATTTCAGCTGTGAATCTGTAGCTGGCTGTGTGTTTGTGCTCAGTGAGAATGTGGCTAGCGTTAGGCGCTTTCTGCTCCCCAGCATTGTTGTCTCACCCAAAGCTTGTCCGTATGACCTAGGGGCTTTGTAGCGCTCTACTGCCATCCATGGGTGTGCACAAATGCTGCCATTTCTGCAGTTGGTGGGAATTTTCACCATTTGAACTGATTAAAAATGCCCTTTATAGAGCACGCCCACAGGCTAGGAGAAGAGTGGATTTTTTTTTTTTTAGATGTTTATGATTATAAAGCACAAGACCATGTTGGCATGTCTATGTGGAGGCACCAAAAAGTTGCACGTGTGTGCATGTAGATGTTCCACAGTATTGTATCCAAGCATGCGACAAGACAGCTAAGATCACCAGTGAAAGTGCATGAGCTCAGGACAGAAATAGTAGAAGCTACGACACACGCAGGGTAAAGGAGAAACACATGATATGATGCCATTTTTTCTCATTGCCAGGGGGGCCAAGAGAGACAACATAGAGATGGAGAGAGTGAGAGGAGTTAAAGGCTAAATAAAATTCACAGAGAAGGAGAACAAAAGAGTGCGACAGAGAATTGGAGATAATGACACAGCAGAGTAGCAGCGAAAATGAGGCTGGCCAATTATTAGAGTGGAAATTATGAGGAATGGCTGTGAAAATTAATCAAAAAGGATTAAATTAATACAGGTTAAATGGCTGACTTCCTCTCTAGCTAATATTTAATGAAAGCTTGTTCTGCCAACAGACTCTGTGATTAGACAGATGATTGGCAGAGCCTGGAATTCTGTGAGGTATGGCAGATTGTCCTCATCACACTCATTATTCCTGTCCTTTATTTGGTCCATCACTTTACAAAAGATGGCATCTGACCTGCACTCTGTGAGAGGAATTTTAAATTTGAAAGAGTTCAGGTGCACTCTACACAGCTAAAGCAAATACATAAGTTATTAACAATGGTCTCTGATTAACAGATGCCTTGACATTGAAGAAAAGGTTGCAAGAGGTGAAAACCTCTGAGATATGATGTGGGAGTTTCTGATGGCAGCCTCTATGGCTTCAGTTATTGTACATGCAGCAGCTGCTGCATGCGCACAGTATTTGGTTATTGGCACAAATGAATAAAAATCTCTATGAGAAAAGAAGCACTGTCATCAAACTAGAGGGAGAATTGTGTTGTTATGTACATTGCTATTATCAGAATGCAAGCTCAAGAGCAGAGAGAATAAAGAGGGCTGAGGGAAATACAGCATAATACCTGCCATTAAGGCTTTGTTTTGATTCTCTTTCTTTTTGTTGCTCTCAATGTACATACACAGAAGTAGACATACATACAGCTTAAAACAAGGACAACAGGCTCAACAAGGTAAACATAAACATTAAACTACTTTGTACAGATATATATAAATAACAACAATAATAACAAATGTAGACAGTAAGACAATAGTGCAATGGTGCAGAGTGCAAACGATGCTGAAACAAATATGATTATATGATAACATATGATAACAGGTTGCTTTATACAGCGGTTCTCAAACTGGGGTCCTGGGATCCCCAGGGGTCCTTGAGAGGGTTGCAGGGGGTCCCCAGAAAAATGCTGAATATTTTAATCTCACTATTATTTCATTGACTAAAAGTTAGCCCAATGAGAGAATGTATAAGAATGACTATTCTGATCATAGGTTTCACACTCTTCACTGTTAATCTGCCAGTCTACAGTATAGACAGTTATGGAATAATTAAATCTTATCAGACGGGGATCCCTGAGACTACAAACATGGGTCCGCGGCCTGATGTGTATCAATTTGGGGGTCCTTGACACCAAAAAGCTTGAGAACCACTGACTTTATATACATGAGGTAGGTGGATATGACAGTACACACAGTATATACAGTACGGCGCGTGCATAGATTTGTGTTTGAGTGATGATATTTATATGATAAAAACAGTGTGTATTTAAACATTGAGAATATATACAGTACAATTTACAGGTACAGTGGATGTTTGAAGAAATAAGGAATTTTAAGGTAGGAGGAAAGGAGTTTTCTTTATGTCTAATGTATAGTCACTGTAATTAAATCTACCTCTGCATGACCACAGTCCCTATAGTAACTAGCTGAGACTGTCTGATGACTATTGATGATTATTATTTCAGAATCGTGTTTATTTAATGATCACAACGAGACAGTTTGGGTTATTTTGAGATCAGAAAATAATTAGTGTGATCATGACAGTCGAAAGCAAAACATAAAAAGAGCTCCACACATGGCCTAGTCGACCATTATAACTGCTTCTACCTTTTTGAGTTTCGAGCGATAATATTTTTGAAAAATTAGGACATTCTGGCTTGTCCTCCGTTATGAAATAGTCCTTGGGATTCTAAGGGTTAACAATTGGTTTAAAGTTAAGGTTTGAGGTAAGGCATGTAGTTTGGATGATACAAGTTGTGGGGTAGGGGCTAGGGAATGCATTATGTCAAACAGGGTCCTCACAAGTGTAGAGTAATGTGTGTGTGTGTGTTTACTGTCTTTGCATTTTCTGTGTTATCACACTATTGCATAAGGAATTATTAAGCACATATTCGGCAGTCAAACTGTACAAATTGGAGCCAATGGAGGAACATTTAAGAAATAAATGTAGTGTGGCCATGGATTTCTTGTTCTACTAGTAGTGAATCATCCAGCTTACTTCTACTACAGAGGCCACAGTTGTACACGGGGTGGCTCGTCTCTTTAATTATCCAAGATGGTGCATCAATAAGCACCATCTTGAATGATTTTCTTTTTCACTCAGTCCTCTTACTTCGGTACCAGGTATTCTTTGAGGAAAGCTGTGTACAGGAGCTTGGTTTAACACAGATACAAGGGTAAAGGACGTCTATATCCATGTTTAAATCTTTGCTGCCACCCTGTGAATATGACGATTACTGCATTCTCTTCGGACGGTGCATTAAAAGGATATGCAGTATATAGTATGGCACAACACAAAGCATAACTTCCTTCACCAACACAAAGCTTGTGAGCAAAAACCCTTAAACCCTTTAACCAACATATTGATCGATTACAGAACATATACTTGTTTAGCTGTAGACTCAGAGTACATGTATCTCTGTATATCAGAGACCAACTATTTAGATAAATAACAAATCACGTCACAGTCAAATGTAATTAGATGATATGTGTGATGTATTCCCTTGGCACCAGTCCATTTCCAGCATGCCCCTGGACATTGGCATAACTCTACTAAGAAACCAGCAGTATGTGCGTATACTACATTGCATAGAGCCTTTTTTGCCTCACTAAAAGCTGTTAGACATGGAACAGTGTGGCTCTAAAAAGTGCTGCCACATACCCCCTTACAGCTCCTTGACACATTCCCATAAAGTGACAACTACCTGTCACCAGGTTCAGTATTGCACAACAACAATGACAGGCACTGCGCTTGCTCTCTGTGCTGTGTGTAAGACAGCTTATTATGTGCAATTCCACTGGTAACCACACGGGGGCAGTCTTGCTGCAAAAATAGAGGAGCCAACACAGGCGAGACCGATGTGGGAGCCAGCAGGTGAGCTGAGGAGGGCTGACATTTTTTGGATGGGCCTCAGAAAGCTGTCTCTTCTCATATCACTTCACAGTACACCCCACACAGAGGAGCCCATATCACTCACCCAATGTGACTGGGTGGGGAGGGGAGCCCATCCATGGCTGACAAAATGAATAAGTCAGCAGACCAGGAAGAAGGCAAGAAATGGAGATGACCTGGCCGTTTTGTCTGAGTAGGCCATTCTGTCATCATTGTTTAGGGCGTGACATGTAACTGCCAGTGGCCCAGTATCTTGCCGGAAATTGTTGCGAGGAGAGGCTTCAAGCTTCAAGGAGAAATTTGAGACACCCTCCAATTCACATACCGCTTCATACCTCATTCCATCTGGCACATTGATGTAGAGGTGAGTGGCAAATTCAGACAGCTATGATTTGGAGGCAAAATACGTACCCCACATCCAAAGGGCAAATCTAAAGTTCAGAACACGTCTGAAGTCTGTCCTGAAATAAGCTCAAATCAGGCTTGAGGCATAGTCCCTGAGGAGAAATGACACCAAAACAGGCAGCGAAGTGATTGGTATATCTGACACTCGCTTACCTGGTGTGATTGTGCTGAAAGCTAAAGCTATTTGGATTATAGCAATACTGTACAATGGTGGTAAAAATATACCGGATGAAAAATAACATGTAATCCCCCTCATTCAAGGAAAGCATGCTGTAGCAGCCAGCTAAGGGCAAATCCAAGCTTTATTTATCAGTTTTACATTCAAAGTGTATTGATAGCTTTAATCTACTACAAACCACGATTCCATCACTTATGCCAATTCAGTCTTCATTCAAATTTGAACATGCACTACTTTTAGAGCATCAGCAACATTTTACACAGTCAGTGTCAAGAAGACATTGTAACTGAATATGGTGATGTGGTTATGCCTCAGGCAGAGTGGAGTTGGTAAGATATTGTAAAAGTGCAAGCTACAGTCTGATTTAGGATATGTCATGAAGCAGAATGATAGATAAGCTGTCAGAAGCAGCCGTTGGCAGGAGCACCTGGATCTCACCCATATTAATACTTTGTTGAACCACCTGCCCATGTCATTAGCCTGTGGCCAACCTTAAATCTATCCACCCACCCCTCTATATCCTCGGTCCCGCATCCAGTACAGACAGTGTGATGAGGCTGCAGGACAGTCTACTGTGCCTAGGATGCCCTGGGCACACACATGTCACATAACAGAGTACAGATCAGCCCTCTGAAATCCGTCTCTCTCTGATCTCCACGCCTCAGAAATGTGCGCGCGCACACACACACCAAGATGTGAGTCATAAAAGAACAGCCAAATGTCAGAGAAAGAGAGAGAAAAGAAAAGGAAGGGATACATGCATGCAAAACAGGGCTGGCAAGAACAGAGCAGAGGCTGATTGGGAGGGGATGAGACAGAGAGGCAGCCAATGCGCAGCTCTGCATCTTGAGGAAGAGAGGAGAAGAGAGAGGGAGAGGGAGAGAGAGAGAAAGGGAGAGACAAGGGGAGAGTGAGGAAGTGAGAGTGAGGGAGGGGGTGAGGCTGAGGCAGTCACTCTGAGAGGGAAGATTCCAGCGTGATGCTGTTGGATGTGTGCTGCTCTCCTCTAACCGGTCTCTGGCTGTCCCTTTGACTGAGCCAGTGGTGTGTGAGTCTGGTAACTGTGCTTTACCAGCTCTGGGGGCTCTGCTGCTGCTGCTCGGGCTGAGGCAAAAGCTGACCGGCTGGTTCCCTGCCTAGGCTGTCTGGAGCAGAGAGGGGTTGACTGGAGCCGAGGTCCAGGGCAGGGCAGGGTAGGGCTGGCTGTAGGGCCGTTTGCGCCGGGGCCCCACAGGAAGCAAACATGAGCGTTCCTATGCTAAAGATCGGGGCGGTGCTCAGCACCATGGCCATGGTGACCAACTGGATGTCTCAGACTCTGCCCTCTCTGGTGGGACTCAACGGGACCACCATCTCCAGAGGGGGCACCTCGGAGAGGATTGTCAGCGTGCGTATGACTTTCTTTGTTCTTTTGCAAGTGTGTGTGCACTGTATTTGTTCGTGCAAGCTCTTGTTGGGATTTAAGAAAGAAAAAGAGAATGACAGATGAAAGAGAGTGACACAGCAGAAGACAGAGGGGAATAGTGAAGAAATGGGAAGACACTAATATGTGAGTTAGTGTGTGTTTATATGTTTAACTACAGAAACAGAGAGGGGTTTCAGAGAGGGGTGTACAGATGGGAGTTTGACTGTGAGAGTCTGTCTCAAGGGTTATGTTGTACTAATAAGAGAGAGATGATGAGGTAGACATGCATGTGAGAACAATGTTTCAGCCAAACGTGAATGATGCACATCTCAGTGTGTGAGTCGCATTAAGTGTAATGATGCTGAATTGTGGGCTTGTGACTGTGAGTGATGGTGAGAGAAGGAGGATGCAGTGTGGACGGCCGTGGTAAATCATATGTTTTTGCCGGGGTGACGGGAGGTAGAGAGCTGCTCTGAGTGATGTTCAGGCTGATCCCATCTGTCAGTCACCTCCAGGGTGGGAGGGATGGTGCTCAGATTCAGAGGTGATGGGAAAGACGGGGAGGTTGAGACAATGTTACAGTTTTGAGTGTGTCTTATTTCTCGCTCGCTCTGTTCATCTATTCCTCTCCTCGAATGAAACACTCTGGCCTCATGTAGAGGGGTCATACATAAAGAAAGGGCACCCTTTTGTAACTAAAAAAACTATTTTGGTTCAGTTTTTAGTTAAAGTTTTATATTTGAATGTTGTTTACACAGACGCTTTTCTTGTTTAATGCACACATGCACGCACAAATATAAAAGTTCTATGTATCTGTCTGTGTTGGTTTGCTAATGGGAGGTAAGACAATGAGAAATAGCAAGCAGAGGAATGAATTAGACATTTTCTGGTTCATCGGCGGTTAATGATTGCCTTTGCCTCTATCCTGAGTGTATTTTTATGGCACCTTACCCATTAAGCAAATGCCTTGGTTTGTTGAAATGACTGAATGAAATTGAACGTCCCAAGAGATCTGCGACCATCTGGATGTGTGTGTGTGTGTGTGTGTGTGTGTGCGTGTGTGCGTGTGTGCGTGTGTGTGTGTGTG